>CM039469.1:9314388-9408230 GCA_022433065.1 Begonia loranthoides
GCCATTCTCAGCTTCTTTTCTCCTTTTCACTAGAGTGCACACCATTCCTTGCCATGGACACCCACGCACGTTTCAAGCCATATCCTATCTCTTCTCCATTCCTCTTGTTGTGACATCTGCTTACCAGTTTCGTTAAGGGGGGAAAAGTCAACTGTCTTCATCGTTTAGGTGTCCGTCAACCATTAAGAGACGTCCGTTAATCTCTTTGCCATGTGGGATGTCCGTTGCCTTAGTATTCCAGACGTCCGTCATTCCACTTTTAACGACCGTCAGCTGCCTTATCATGAGGGACGTCCATTCTTCATGACGGAGGTCCGTTCCTCGTGAGGCACGTCTGTCGCCTTATTGTTTTAGTCATCCGTCAGTTTCTTCGCTACAATGGACATCCGTTCCTCATGAGGGACATCCGTCGCCTTCACATTTTATTCGTTCGTCAAGGATGTCCGTCAAACCCAATGGATGACCGTCTTCTTTTGCCATGAGGGACGTTCATTTTCCTATAAGGGACATCCATCTTCGTCCAAACGATATGGTTCACCCAATATAAAACATCCGCCATTGACCAGGGACGTCCACCTTCCATCAAATGACGTCGCACCCAATATATAAAATGTCCACCTTTGCTAAGGGATGTCCGTTTTCCTATAAGAGACGTCCACCCTAGCCTCAAACGACGTCGCACCACTTACATAACTAACGCCCAACATTCATAAAATGTCCGCCTCCTTTCCACCATGAAGGACGTCCATCCCACCTTAAAGGGCGTCCACCTTGCTATAACGGTCGTCCGTCCCTCAATTAAAGGACGTCCATCATCCACACAAAATCACCATTGTTATTATTTGCCACTCACTACTTTTCTCTCTCTTCACTTTTAATCAATCCAACACTTTAATCACCATACCCTTTTAATTAATCCAACACTTTAATCACCAAAAATACCCCACTTAACCACTTCTAATAATTTCAAAAATTTATAAATATTATTATTTTTAATCTCGATTAAATTCTGGGATATTATAGGCACAACTCGTATAATCATGATAACGGATAAGGTTGCTGGCAACATATTGCTCCTTAACTAGCTATGTAATACCCAGAATTTAGATGAGACTAAGAATAATAATATTTATGAATTTTAAAAATTTTGGGGATGATTTTAGTATAGAATGTAATACCTCGATTTTCCATAACGGAATTAAGTAAAGATAATTGAGAAATTAATTGGGAGTAATGAGATATTTGGATAATTATTGAAAATTTAATTGATGAAATTACTAGAATTGGAATTGATTAAATAAATTAGGAATTGGAAATGGATTAAATGAATAATAGAAGAAGTGAGATGGATTAAGCAGCGACGTCTTGGAGGGGAGTGCCGTGCAGTGGGAGCAGTCGACAGCTGAATCATGGCGGAGTAGGCGACATGCCCCGACCGGTTGACTGTGAATGTCAACCGATCCCAAACAAAATTGTGAAAAATGTTTTTTCTCTAGATTTTTCTCCAGCAAACTATTTTGTCATTTACCTGCTCTGCACTTTATGATGTCCACCTGCTAAATTGCTGAATAAAACAAGAACAGAGGTGCGCGATTCAGGGGGTAGAAAGGGACTCCTTTTGAGAAAATTGAGGGCTTTTTGTCTTCGGCAGAAAAGCAGAGAGAAGAGAGAGAGAGAGAGAGAGAGAGAGGAGGGCTTGAAGTGAGAAGCTGAGGAGCCTTCTGTCTATAAATGAATGATAGAAGAGAGAAGTTGGGGGTGGCTGATTACAGAGAGAGAGAGAGAGAGAGAGAGAGAGAGAGAGAGAGAGAGTACGTGATGTGCTTTGTGCATTCTAAGGACAGAGTCAATTTCTTCCAGAGAGTGAGTGGTGATTTGAGAGAGCAGAAGTTGTTGCTACTAAGGAAGGAGGACTTTGGCAGTGGGAAGATTTGCAGGTAAGAAATGGGATGTGGTGGCCAGTGAAGGCCCTGCGTCAACGGATAATTGTATGATTTGTTTGGTTTTGATTTTTGCCTTGATTTCTTGCTGCCAATTGTTGATCTGGTTGATTACAAAAGAAATTTAAGACTATCATGAATAATATGTTCTAAATAATTTGTTGATTTCTGCATGGATAATTGCTGTGATTTTTGAATGATTATGCTCACACGCTAATAAATTGTCTACTACCATTTATAGTTGAACGAAAAATGGATATTGTTTTGTGGTCATTGTATTGTGATTTTGTGAATTGCTAATCTGACTGTCAATGATAGATGATGAAGAAATTGGAATTTCCTTGTGAATGTTGTTAACCGTGAGGTGTCGAGCAAGGAGGAAAGGAGGAATTATTAGAAGTATTAATTTGTGATTTTTGGATTGCTGTCTCTAATGGAATAATACCCTGATTAAGGATATGTTAAATAAGCATATAAATTGCCTTTGTTAATTAGCATATAATTTGGCCTCTGTTAAATAGCATATAAATTATCCATGTTAATTAGCATATAATTTGACCTTTGTTAATTAGCATATAAATTACCTTTTGATAATTAGTATATAAACTATAAATTGCTCTATGTGAAATTAAAGTATGAATTATTTCTCGCTAATTAATATACGAATTATTTTTGCTGAGCATGAACTGTTATATCACTGCTTTAATATTTTCTTTGATATATTTTGTATAGTATTGTGGATTAGATATGGCATGCCATTCATGCATCATGATGGCATATGCACGACATGTTTTATGAAATGAATGAATAAACGTAAATGGGCGTGTAGGGGTTCGGGAAATGGGTGACAATTATTGGCGGTGACACCCTTGATGGAAAGCTCAGCCCAAGTAGGGACCGAGTTGTCGGTTAAGCCACAAGACCAACAGATGTATCCCTTCTCTTGTTCAAGAAATCCCCAATGCTTGAAATGCAGAGATTGGTGACGGTCATGGTGACATCCTTGATGGATAGCTCGTCCCATGTAGGGATGGAGTTATGGTTAAGCCACATGGACCAACATATGTATCCTTTCTCTGATAACAAAATGTAAAGACAGAAAAGATAGGTTCTTTTCTGAGACAGACTGCATAAGCATGCATGAGCATGAACATTTCATTCTATTTCTTGCTGAGCGTTATGCTCATTGTTTTACCCCGTGATGCAGGTGACTCTAATGATATCAATGTTATCGATGTGGAGGAGGAGGCATTGTCTGTTGAACTCTTGGGTTATCATCTGGGTTTGACCAGAGGGTTATGGTTCATAGAAAGTAACACTGTTTGTTTTCAATAATTAATTATGGTTTTAGTTTCGGTAAATGTTTTGTAAACTATGCATTGTTGTTTAAAGTATTAAAACTATGTTTTGAAATTATTCTGCTTAATACTCTGATTTGCTAATATACATTTTTAATAAATTAAAGAAATTTTTTTATGACTAAAAATGAAAGAGATAAAAAAGTTTAATAACGTGGGGTGTTACAAGCTACCTACAGGATCCAAATTGACGAGGGTTGTCGACGAGCATAACTACGAGCCATCATGCCACCCATCAAATGGAATGGTATTAGGCAAGCAAAACGTAGCGACTAACAACCTTATGATGCATGTGACTAAACACCCTAACCAGGTTTTAGAACTTGAAATCCAAGGATGTGTCATCACCGCCCTATGACCCTTTCAACTTCCGGGGCTCGAAACTCGAGGAAATGTCACTAATGCCCCATCACCCTTTTGAATATACAAACAATCAATCTTCTCATAGTAGAAGATTGCACGGGATAACCTCATGATGCTTTAATGCCACAACTGCCTAAAGCATCAAGAGAATTCATCATTCTAATATAAAAATGTGAGAAAACATACGCATACGTAAAAATGGACGTGCTGTCGAACAGGCCCCTTCGGGTTTTCAAGTGTGGTATCCCACAAAATATCAATTTGAAAACATGATGCAATGCAGTGCAGAAAGTATAAAAATCCCTATCTCAATGACGAACATGACAACCTTACCGACTAGTCAACTCCACGGGCTATTGGAAGTGAGGGTCGAAACCAGTGACATCTCCAGAACCTATAACAAGGCCAATGTCAAAATTCCAATAATGACAGTGATAACAGATACGTCTTAATCAAGACTAAGAATCCAAGATAGACTCTAGGGACAACTACTACTCCCAAAACGGAAATCAAATCTAGGAATAAATCAAGAGTCCTAGACCAAACAGGAAACTAGACCAAGAACCAAGTATGGCTGGTGAAGCCAAACGAAGTTCGCTAAACCCAATTCTGAGAAACAAACAATGTGGTCGACTAAAACATAACCACGGTCGACCCAAAACCTCAACAAATAACTAGAAAGACCCACTGGTCGATAAGATACGGTGACAGTGGACAGAACACAACATGCTCTACTGGAACACTCAGCAGTTGAGAAGACATAACTAGAGCCATTCCAACCCAACAACGGCCGATAAAGAATAACAGTGGTCAACCAAGACCACTTAACAGTCAACGAGACAAAGCGAAAGTCAACCAAAACATCACAACGTCAACTAGACTCAACAAAGGTCAACTGAGACCATTCAATGTCAACGTGACACGTCGATAAGACACGCCCGTAACCCTTAAAGACTCAATAGTCGAGGAGACTCATCTAAAGTCAATTGAGAATGACTTTATTAGGGATCGACTCAAAATCTATAAACCAAACCAAGCCTAAAACCTTGCCAAAGGACAAGAATTTTGATTAATGAGTCACAAAGGACAGGTGGAAGGTTTCTATACCAAGTCTAGGAACCGAACCAATGCACAAACGGCCCAAAAACATATGAATCTACACTGTGCGGTCAACCATGAATAGTGTTGTTGTTGACCAAGGACCAATTTGCACAATCTGTCCCATTTGCGATCGGATAGAAACAAAGTTTCGGTCGACCAACACTGTTGTGGTTGACTAGATAGGTATTGTGGACAACTCTGTTAGAGACAACACCACTTCTGGTGGACCAGCGCGTTACCCGCACTTGCTGGGTCCCCTGCGGTCTACCAAAATTTGCACAATGGTCGACCGGAGTGATAATTAGGGGTTGTTTTCCGCCAAAAAACATGCTAGTTTCACTCATTTTTGCCTTCCAATGACGAATAACCCTAAATAAACTGCAAATAAATCAATATAAATAAAAAATTTCCAATAGATTCAAGTTTTTAACCTCGAATCCAAAGCCAATAAAATTCTAACTTAAAAAACAGAAGAGAAAACAAAAAACTCACCAATGGCCTTCATAAAAGTTGTTGGTCTGAACGTCGGGAACCCGAATCCGTTGTCAAAATTTCTCAACCTCTCTCTCTCTCTCTTGTTTTGCTCTCGGCTATCGACAACAAGAAGGCAGGAGCCTTCCTCTCCTTTCATTTAATATATATGTATTTTATATATTAAATAAATTCAATCTAAATTCCAATTCAATCTAAATGCTAACTGACAACGATTCCTTATTTAAAATAATTTACTAAATTAATTTTCTCAATTAATTTACCTCTTCGAAATACCCAATTTTATCGATTTTGACTATTTGACCGAAAATTCACACGTGGCCGCTACGCAACAAATCAGGTTAACTTTTCAACACCTTGACCGATTATTAGTAACAAATTAACACGTGAAATTTATTATTATAAAATTCACAGGTTTTACAACATCATCTAATAAAGTATCACCTTCCCAATAACAATGTAAGCTGGCAATACATATAACTCCTTTCATCACACTCAACAGAGTATCACATTCTCAGGTAAGCATAAAATAAACACAGCAAGCAAAGCAACACATCCTCGAAAGTCATCAGCAAACGCAGTAGACAAAACAAAACCCAAACCTGCCTAGCACCTTGTGAAGTAGGCCGAGTGGCCATAAACATGCAGACATTACTCACCTTTAGCTTACTACTGTAAGAAAGTCTCTCTCTCTCTCTCTCTCTCTCTCTCTCTCTCTCTCTCGGTTGGTCCCTCTGTTGTCAGAAATGTTATGTCTCCTTGCAACACTCTGCAACAAATTTATTATGGTTGTCCGTAATAAAACAATTTCGGTCTCTTCAAAATCCTAGCTTTTATACTCATGGTTAGGGCACAATAGTTGTCATCCACAGAAGCATTCTCAGCCGCGGACGCCTATGAGTGCACTTTCTTTCATTATTTTTTGACTTAAACGACCACATTTCTGGGTTTCGCGGTTATGTTTACTCGTGTGGATAGATACACTTCTGTATCGCCCATATTTTCCTCTGCGACTTGAGCTCAAAGAGCATCTTTTCATTTAATTTGTGGGAGCGTTCCACACTGTTCAACGCACACATATATCTAAACGGTGAAATTCAGCTTTGTCACTTAACCCATTTCACGCACTTTTCATTCGTCAGATGACACCGTTTAACTCTATGCTCATCCACATATCCTCCTGCGGGAAATCTTTCCATGCCGTGGAAGCATCTTTTCTAACATCCAACAATCCTCATTTTGTCATGCTATTCCATCTGATGGTCACCCCTTCCCCTGCAAGGAAATCTTTCTCTCCCATAGGAGCATCTTTTCTTTTGACTTCTAATCCGAAGGTCATAAACTCATCCACACTTCCCATCCAACAACCATTGTTCTCTCTACTCAACCCGATTGTTTTTGTGGCCATTTTCCTCTCTGCAATCTCTATCCGATAAACCATGTTTCACTCACACTTTTCATCTGATGATCCTTATATCCCCCTCTCCTTTTAACCCTTTCTACGGATGTGTTTCCATTCACGGACACTGCTGTAAGAACCGTAAATTTTTAAAATAAATAAAATTCCATGTGTCTGCTTTTTATCATTTAATCGGTCCAGCTTTTGGCTTCAACCGCTTTGTCGTGTAGCGTCCAAGTGTAAATTTTTGGTCAATGAGTGAAAGAATAAAATTTGGGTTCTTTGGTAAATTTGGAGAATAGTGTTTCCCCGAATGATTGAGTATGATAAAAATATATTTTTAATGGGAAGTGAGAATAGAGTTTTATTAGGGAAGAACCTTTTCTCGTGGGTAAACACTCACGAACTGAGAGAGAGACAAGAAAGGATGAAAACTAAAGTTGTGGGAAGGGGGATTTTTGACTGAAGATCCATGTTGTCGGTGTAACGAACTGACTTTTTGTAACCCTTTGAAAACGTGCGAAATTTAAAACTTTTATAAACGACCAAAAAAATCTCTTTTAAAACAAATCAGAGTGCAACACTAAGCCGGACCGCTACTAACCCTTCGTTAAATTTGTTATGAAGATTCAATTAATAAAGTGCAGAAGCATTGTAAAATCTTTTATTTTAAAATATGGCGGAAGCGTAACTGATTTAACAAAAGAAACTAAACAATTAAATACAATTTATTTACAACCATTTTCTCTTTTACTCTTTTAGCCTGGCCAGCCCCAATCCTTGCGCGTACAAATCTTTCATCCCTGTTTTATTATCTGTTCATCGTTTGTACCTACACCACAAGTAATACGTGAGCCTAATGGCCCATTAAGGAAAAAGATTTATGCAATATGCTTATGACTCTCTTTATTTCTTCCTAGAGTGGGTACCGCCCCAAACCAGTCTTTTCATTACGTTCATTGGTTCATTACTCGTACTTCGAGCTGGACATCGAAGAAATCCATGGCAGTAGGGTAGTCTTTGTCAGCTTCAACCACCTAGAGTAGATAGTCTCGTAGTCCCGACAAGGAAATGTAATGTTCTCTTTTAAATCATGTCTACATGGCTAATCCGTACTTACCCTACCATCCCCCAACTCCCTTTTCTTCTTTTTCTCTTCTTCATCTTTTAACATTTTTTCTCACATAATGCATGTGTGAGTACCACCAATGTGACACTCCTTATGAGTTTCTATTACCATAATGCATGGCCATACACTTTCAGCCTAACATGATGCATGATTCTTTATAACGTAACATTAACAGAAATTGAAGTGCGCATTGAAATAAAAGTAACTGTAATTGAAATTGCGCATATAATGTATAACAGAAATTGAAAGCGCACATATCAAGAACAATTGAAATATGAAATTGTAATAACGAAGCACATAAGGAAGTAAAACAACGAATGCACTCGATAAGGAATTACAGAAATTCAAACAATGAAAACATGCTCGAATTAATAGAACACAATAACAATCGGAAGGGAAATCGAAACATACGATTAATTAACAGATTAATTATCCTAGTTGATTTCCTAATCATTTTACATGCTCCCTACATTAATTATTCTAGTTTCTTAGCATATTCAAGAAAGGTTTCCATTATTATTATAGTTAGTTATCCTAAATAATTTACATGCTCAAGAAGGATTTTATTTAATATTCTTGTTACATATCTTGGTTAATTTACATGCTCGGAAGAGATTATCTTTAGTTATCCTAGTTAGTTTTCATGCTCAAGAAATAACTTTGTTTACTATTATAGTTAGGTGTTCCAATTGATTAACATACTCAGATTTATAATTTACAATGGACACAGAGGATACCATGAGTGCAAGCAGATAAACACAAGGAAGACCATAACATCGGAAGGAAGGATAAACATCGTAATTGAAACTCTAAATTCATTCATACTTAGTTCCTTCATCTTTCAACTTTTCTCTAATAATTCTTTAATAAGGAAATGCAATTGCAATAAAAGGTAATACACAAAATATTAAAGAGATAAATATTAATCTATTAATTAACATGCTGAGATAAATATTAATTTATTAATTAACATGCTAACATGCTATTCTAGTAAATTAATTCCACATGTAATTCGAACATGCTAATTACTTATTAATTACATGTCACACCCTAGATACTAACACACTACTAATTAATTTATCATGCTAATAAACAGGTTAACAAGTTAAACATACTAATTTCATGCTACGATTATTATTCAGGTTAATTACCTACTCAAATTAGTTCTTGCCAATTATTTAGTGCGACCTATTAAACACTCTTAACTAGTAAGTCGATCGTTGTTCTAGTTATTAACATGCTCAACGAAGTAATTAAGAGGGTTCATTAAACAACTAGTTAACATGCTCGTATTAGTTATTCAACGACTAGTTATTAGTTAAGCATGCAAACATTATTCTAGTTGTGTAACATGTTCGGATTAGTCGATTCTCGATTAGCTAACAAATTAACTAAACATGCTTGATTTGTTAATAACATGCTCATACAATTGTTATCTTAATTAAAGGCATATATTTAGATTAAGAAATAGAATGATGGAATGATATATGCGTAGAACAATATGAATATCAATAAACACAGAGAATAACAATAAGAACAGAGAAAGATTTAACTAAACAACAGTTAGTTTATTAAAGAACATGACATTTAAGGGAACTCTTAACTCATTCATGCTCCTCATCCTTCACACTTTCATTATTTAAACTCATCACATTCAACCATTGATCATTTATCACAACAATCTATCACAACCATTAAGGTAAAGAATTTGGAATAGAGGGAACAATTAACAATAAAGAATATGTCCACAAAGTAAAGCATTTGATCACAATCATAGAAACAACTGTAAAAGCTAAGCTAACAGTAAAGGAATGAGTCACAGAGCTAATGATATTCTACCAAATGCTAATAGTTCTACACTATCAACAACTAAGGAAATATCTATAGCAAGGAAATCAACAGAGGCAATAACAACAACAATGCATTCAAGGGATTATCACCTATAACCCAACTAACAATGATTAGCAGTAAGAATTTTAGGGACACTAACATAAAACTCACGCACTCTACTTGTGGTGTAGGGCCTCCACAAGCGAAGACACCCCTATTTCCTTACCTAAATTGATGAACTAAACAAGGACAGCAACTCCAGCCCTCACGATAGTAGCTCCAACTACAAGTAAGGATGGCAGCTCCAACTCCTTTAGCTCCAAGCTTCAATCACGTACCATAGGAGGTACTCACACAAATCCCAACTAACAGAACACTCAGGCTCACAAAGAACTCACGAGCTCACTTCACTCACACTGGACTCTCTCTCTCGCTGGAACACTCACACGCAGGAAAATGAAATGGCTCTCTAGAAGAAATGATAGAAAAGGAGAGCTTTACCTAAAAGGAGGGCTTTACCAGGATGGAGGGGAGACAAGAGTACTCATAGGGAGGGCAGAGAGGGAGGCGTCTCCAGCAGGGGAGGTCGGCGCCTACGTTGGGGAGGATTTTCTATGGAGAAATCGCGTGTAGTAAATGACTACACGACAAGAATTTGGATATTAAATCCCAAAAATTATGTAGAGCTGGGCTATTTCTGACGAGTGCGAACGCACTGGTCTTGTTCGCATTCATCCACAAGAGAAAAATCTTGAAGGCTAAATCACTTCCTCGGACGAGAACTGGCGTCCTCATCCTATCTGTACTGTCCGCAGATGAGATTTGGACGCTAAATGGCGTCCACACGCAGCGTCCGCATGTGTCTAGAAATTGGACAAAGGCAAATCAGATGCAGCTAATTCGGGTCCGTATTCGCCCGCATGCATCCCAAGGCGTCCAGGTTTTGAACCGATTCAATGCGGACAAAGCCACTTGAGTCCGCATGCGTCCAGACTCGTTCGAAAGTCTGCGACACAGTGAAGCCAGGATGCAAAATCGTATCCTGAGTCATCCCAAGGCTAAGGGGTGAAGTATAATCCACTTGCGGACGACACGTCTTGTCTGCAATTCATCTGCATGCGTCCGAAAGTTGACATTCAGACGCATTAGGACGCAAATTTCTCGTCCTAGTGTGTCACAAAGTACATGGACACCACGCAATGCATGTACGGATGACATAACTCGTTCGCAGGCGTTAGAAAATGCCTTGGACAACCTTTCTTCATTTTTTTCCCACTTAACTTTTATCCCCTAATATTTTTCCCATAAATACACGTCATAAAATGACACGTATAGATACGAAATGTAATATCCTGATCACCCTAACACTTGATTACATCACGTATACGGGGAAAGCATAACAGAAATACCCCTAGACTTAACACTCTGAATACATACTCGCTAATACCCCGAAAGTTATCCAACTTAAAAATTCAGGGTGTTACAGTCAGAATGTCGATCCACAATGTTGGTAGAAGGAAGTTTGCATGCAAAAGCGATTGAGGTAAATTTATTAAGTCTAGAGTCATATTGGTGTTTGGTTCAGAGTCGAGCTTGTAAGCTCAAAAATCTCGAGCATCGGTAGAGGGTTAAGATTGCGAGAGGCGAAAACCCAGCAGAGAGAAGAACCGTCTCCTTCCTAATATACCAATATAGTGTCGTATTGGTGTATGGTCTTGATAGTGGATGGTCGAGGGATTGCCCACTGGATAGAGGAGTCGCTGGGGAATCAGACCATGGCGTGGGGAATGCTCACTCCATAACAGAGAGTCCATCGTTCTGTATGGGACTGAACTAGAAGGTCCGCCATTCTACAGGGGAACAATCTAGAAGGGTCCCATTCCACATTGGAACGATCCGGGAGTGTCTTGTTCCGGAGAGGAAAGACCCTCGTTTTGGTGCAGAATGAACTTAAGTGACCACATGGTCTGCATGTGGTCGCAGGAAATAAGAATTCGCTAACGAATTTCTGCAATGTAAAGTGTCACGAAGCATCGAACTCTCAGCGCACATTTTTGAGCAAAAAGAACCTTGTGAGTGCATGGTCCTACATCCAAAGGCACACTATTCATTGTCCACAATGGCACTACCTTATTTTTTTGGACACACTGCCTTCTGTTTTCTTCACCGAGTCTTTTGGTTAGGGTTCCTAATCCTGGTTTAAAACCCTTCATTTCCCTGTTTATTTTGTTGATGGGAATTCTTGGATTTTTGTATGATATAGGCTTAGACGAGTTTGAAGACTTTGAGTCCATTCTCAAGGAGCAATTGCTCCGATCGGTAAGGGAGATCGCAGAAGAAGTAGAGATTTCTATACTTTATGCACTACATTGCGTTATGATTTTCTAATTGATATTTTGTGGGATACCACATATGAAAACCCGACGGGGACTATTTTGATAGCACGTCTGTTCACGTAAAAGTACATATGTTTTCTCACGTTTACATTCTTCATACATGGTATTTTGTTTGGATTATTTACATATATTTAGGAGGATGAATCCTCTTGATGCTTTGGGCAAACTTGGCATCAAAGCATCACGAAGCTATCCTGTACAATCTTCAGTTGCGTGAAGATTGTTTGTTTGTACGTGTGAAATGGTAATAGGCCACCAATTACATGTCCTCAAGTTTTGAATCCCGGAAGTCGAATGGGTAATAGGGTGATGATGATGCGCTCCTTGGGTTTCGAATCCTAGAACCTAACCAGGGTTTTTAGTTACATGAATCAGAAGGTTATTAGTCGTTGAGTTTTGCTCACCCACTACCACTCCATTTGATGGGTGATTGTGTCATCGTAGAGCTTGCTCGCCAGCAATCCTCATCAATTTGGATGTTCCCAAGGTAGTTTTGTTGTTGAGCAATCCATCGCCAACAACCTTATCTGTTACTGAATTATACAGGTCATATCGTCGCGGAGTTTAGCTCGTTGGAAACTCAGGTGACGTGTTGGGTCTTCGGATCACCATCATTGTCATTCCTTTGCCTCATGATGTGTTGCTATTGATGGATAACCGCCTTTTCTGTGATATGTGCTAGATGGGTCCTTGTGTAGCCACCCTTTTTCACTGATAACATTTTCAAAAGGGAATAACGATGTAGGCCTATCTTTGTGATATAGCTATCTATGTATACAATGCGTTTTGGTAAAAGCCTAATTGATGGCCACATGCCTGTTTTAATAAAAATGATGAAGAGTTTTCAAGTGATTTAAAAAATCCATGTACGGTAAAAAGAAACATGATTTTGGTTTTCCAAAAAAAGTGAAAAATTGTTTTCTCATGTATTGCATATAGTCTAGATTTCCTTACTGAGTTAGTCACTTACCCTAAACAACTCCTCCTCTTCTAGGTAAATGCAAGAGCAGCTAGGTATTTAAGAGTTGAAGAGTTTCCCTTTTTCTTGTTTATTCTTAGAGTGTTTAAACTTATTTTCTGGTAAGGATAATTTGATGGTTTGTATAAACTTATAACTATTGGTTTGGATTTGTTGTACAACACCTTTGGTTTATTTACTTTTCATGCACTATTATTCTCGTGATCACCATATGGCTCTTGGCCCATACTTTTCAGGCTTTCATAAAACTTAAAAATCTTCTGCTAAACTCCTAGCCTTGGGCTAGGCAATCAGGTTCTCTCCAAAGATTGGTTCGCCTGACCCGGCATTTCAATAAGGCCCGTCTCTGGGTTGTGACAGAAATTTTATGGTATCAGAGCTTCAAGGTTTCCAAACTCCTAAGTAGTGATCACTCGAGAATTTAATAGTGTAAACAAATTTCAACTTTACACTAAGACAGTGGATTTTGTTAACTGTGCTCAAATCAAGTTTTCTATCCAAGTGAAATTTCTCTTTCTCAGAATAGACAATATGCCACCAAGGACAAGAAACCAACGTGCCCAACCTCAAGAAAGTGATGTCGACCCTATCACCGCAATGGTGGAAGCATTGTGAAACCTAACTAGTAGTAGTTGTCCTATTCGAGAGCCCATTGTGACAAAGATGACCTATTTTCAGGAGTTTGCCAAGCTGCGTCCGCTCATGTTTGAGGTGGTGTGGATCATTGGGTGCGAAGAATTGATACCAAAAAATGGAAAAGAATTTTGAGGCTCTCTAGATTCCAAAAGAATTCAAATGGGTATTGCCACTCATTACCTGGAGAAGTTGGTGTCGAGCTGATGGAATGTTATAAGGTCCAACTTTAATGTGAGATCCATGGAGTGGAATGACTTTACAGAAGTATTCAGGGCATAGTACAACAGCCGTAGTTATCACGAGTCGATGTCCAGAGCTTTCCACAAGTTGACTCAAGGTTAGAGTACAGTCATGGAGTACTATAGGAAGTTCTTTGGGCTTCTACCTTACTCCGGTGGAATTTTTGAGCAGGGACAAGTTGTGAAGTTTTAGTTGGGTTTGAGGCCAAGGCTACAGCAAGGAGTTGCAGCTATGTAGTTTAGCAACCTTTTGGAGATCTTTAAGGCCGCCCAAAGAGTAGAGAGAGTCTTGGATACCAATTTTGGGGGTTTTCTAGGCAGGCAGATGAGGAAGGAAGAAAAGAAGGTGACAAAAAGTATAAGGAAATGTTTCAGGGGCAAGGATCCAATGGAGGTCTGAGCCAGAGTGCCAGCAGTGGATTGTTTGGTTGTAGTTGCTATAGCCTTTATACTTGCGATACCTGTGGGCAGCTGAGGCATATGAGGAAGAATTTTCCACAGAACTAGCTGTAGCAGGCATTGCGTAGGTCATTCTCTTCCTTTCATGGTAGTGCTACCCGTAGTGTTAATGGGGGAGAGCATGGTTTCTACAATGACCTGGATTAATACTTGTCTTAAAAAAATACGTTAAAATTTAAACTTTTGGCAAACGACAAAAATCATTATTTAAAAATCCTTTAAAAAATATATATATATCAGAGTCTTTTTCTTAAAAATTCGATCGTCACTTAAACTCATTTCAACAAATCATAAACTAGTAGAAAACTACAATTTATAAAATTAGCAGAAGCATAACTTGAAATGTTACTTAAAGCAGTTAACAAGGTTCAAGCTTAAAAGCATAACCTACTCAAAACGAGGGTTAGGGCAATAGTCAACGTTTTACAAAACATTTTACACCATCTTTGAGTAAGTGACACCTTCGGTGCCAGACCCGATGACTCCTTCCAGGACTTCAATTTTCAGCCCTTGAACAAAATGTTGCACCTTATGCTCTTCAGTTGCCACCAGATGTGGAGCATAACGAGACAGGGCTTCAAACCGCTGAGCATACTCTGGCACGGTTCCCAATTGGCGCACACGCATGAATTCTGTCAATTTTTGAGTATGAATGGTGTGATTGAAATATTTCTCGTTGAAGAACTCTTTAAAATCATTCCAAGTGAGGACTGCCACATCACGGGAGGCCTTGACTGTGTTCCACCAGAAACGGGCCTTGTGGTTCAGGTAGTACGCGACACACTTAACCTTTTCTGCCTCACCGATCTATGCAAAGCAAACTTGTCTTACAAGGAGCGTAGCCACTCCTCGGCCCTCGTAGTGTCAGAGACATCCCCGTTGAAGCAAGGCGGCTTGAGTTTCTGAAATTTTTCCCACCCGGTTTCTCTCTGAACCGGCTGAATCTGTATAGGTCGTTGATTCTCATTTCCATTCCCAGGATCTGGCCCATAAACCTCTCCATGTAGCGAAAATGTTGCTCCATAAACTGAGTATGTCTCTCCATCTGCTGAGACTGTTGCTCCACAACCGACGCTATGCGCTCGAGGGCCTCGTCTCGGCCGGGATCCTCATTCCAATTGGGCGCTCGAGGCCCATCTTCATTAACCGGTATATTACCTCTCTCCCTCCTAGCCATCTATAATTTCCTACAAGTCCACGTTCTAAGGTAAAGTGATAAGTTTAAGGGAAAATTTAAGGGAAACATTTTCGCAATTCTATATATTTCTACGCTATAGTGCAATTGATTAAAGTAAACAATTCAATAATATAAAGGAAAAACTTACAATCAGAGGGGCATTGCCTGACGAGTCTGGGTTATCTGTGGTGAAACACGCGAGAGTAGCATGGCTCTGATACCAACTGTAACGACCTGGATTTCTACTTGTCTTAAAAAAATACGTTAAAATTTCAACTTTTGGTAAACGACAAAAATCTTTATTTAAAAATCCTTTGTTTTAAAAATAATATCATAGTCTTTTTCTTAAAAATCCGATCGTCACTTAAACTCATTTCAACAAATTGTAAAATAGTGGAAAACTACAGTTTATAAAATTAGCTAAAGCATAACCTGAAATGTTACTTAAAGCAGTTAACAAGGTTCAAGGTTAAAAGCGTAACCTACTCAAAATGAGGGTTAGGGCAATAGTTAACATTTTACAAAACATGTTTGTCGTTAAACCCTTACAAAATAGGTACTTTTCCTTTTCTTTGAGCCATGCCTACAATGTAGCCGTGTTTCCTCCAGATACACCGCAGGCTCCACGGGTAAGGCCTCCTCTGCTCCCGGTAGAATCATCTTATTAAATACACCACAAGTAAGACGTGAGCCTATTGGCCCAGTAAAGAAATGGGTTAATGCAATATGCTTATGCCTCCCTTCTGTTCTTTTGGAATGGGGGTCACCCAAACCAATCTTTTCATTACATTCGTTCATTCGTTCTTTACTCGTATTTCAAGTTGGAGATTAGAGGGGTCTTAGGGGATGGAATAGTTGATCGGACCTAACCCTTTACTTGTAACTAAGTTCCTGTTCCCGTCAAGGTAGGGTGCTTCGCCTAGCCGTAGATTAGATCCGCTACCCATCCGCCCCCCAACTCCTGCATTCTTCCTTTTTCTTTCCTTTCATTTTCTTATAATTTTCCCTTTCCCAATGCATGTGAGTACCACCCCGAAGTGGCACTCCCTACTTTGTTTCTATTAACGTGAATGCATGAGGACACTTTCAAATTAAATAGCGCATACATGGGAGGTAAATGACAATAATTTAAAGAATTGACAATCGATAATTAAAGGGCAGAATTTAAAACACATAAAGAGAACAGAGGCACATTTGTGTAAATATTATAGGGCAACTATAAAAGCAACATGTGGAAACATACATTAGAACATGCTACTAAACGGAGATTTTATTTCGGTTTAACTACCTGTACTAACTTGAAGAATTAATGAGTAACAACCAATTAACATGCTTGAAGACTAATGATTAACTAACATAATAATTAATAACATACTTGAACTTGTTAATTTAGCTAAACATGCTTGTATTTTTTGTTAACAGAACATGCTTTTAAGTGGCGAATATAGCAGCAACGTACAACAAACAAAATAGAGGTTCATCATACGCTTAATATCCAAATGAAAAGAACAATAGAACATGCCTTTATACAACGAATACAATAGCAGCGTATAATAGCGAGGTTAATCATACTCTTAACATTCAAATAAAACGAACAACAAAACATGTTTTAATACAGCAAATAAAAATAGAACGTAACACAACGAAATAGAATTACAGGTTATGCTTTTCAATGGCGAATAAACCAGAAATGTACTATGAACGAAATAGAATTTACAGATCAAGCTTCTAAAAAATGAACAAAACAGAGATATACAGAAATGAGACGTGTTAACATGCTTAACTCTTTGACATAACATAACAGCATAAATCAGTGAGTTATTAATGGCATATACAGCAGATTAGGAGTTAACATACGTACTTTTATATATTGGCAGCGAACATGAAATATGACAGCAAAATAAATGAATCGTACATGCTTTAAAATTTGACAGCGCATACCAGTATATCAACGAAATTGAGCATACAAATGTGCTTTGAATTTTGACAGCGAATATTAAATACAACAGCGAACTAAAAGGAATGAACATGCTTTGATATAGAAAAATAAACAACGAACATAACAGCTTTTAGACAACAAGCAAAACCACAACGAAGGTGATAATGTGCTTTTAAACAATAACATATCAACAACAAGAGTGTTATAATGAACATACTTACAGGGGGTAAATGACAAACAATATAGGTCAACATATGTGGTAGAAAAATTTCGCAGATTAGAGTAATTTGGCAGGACAATATCATCTCATAAATTTATTAAAGTGCAAGACACTATCAACTCAGGGAGATTACAAACATGCATTGATGAAAATGAGTCCAGCGAACCATCATTTCTATTAGCAATCATCATAAGATCCTTGGTTCATCTTTTTACTCTACCAAGCTTAACGTAAGACGAAGCTTAACAACACAACCAGGCTTAACACCCAGTAAAATCAACTTCAAGCAAATTGAAATGTAACGACAGAGCATTAAGCAGACTGAAAATATACAACAAAGCTAGCATCCAAGGAAAAATATAGGAGTTCAAGGTATCTAAGGAATCCATAGAGATTTAACTACAACAAATCACACGCATACACACTTTACTTGGGTGTAGGGCCTCCACAGGCCAAAGACCACCCAAATCTTTACCTAACTGAAGAAGTCTTCTCATGGACAGCTGAACCCTTAGCGTTTCCACACTCCACGTAGAAATTCCTCTAGAAACCAAGACACCCAACCAGAAGGAAAACGCAAGGGAGGAACTAAAGGTTGGTGCAAGATAAAAGCGAGATGCTCACCCCCTAGAGACATATCACGTCTAGAAGGGAGGGTGCAGGGAGACAGCTCCTGTTGGTCTGTCCTGGAGGCAGATTTGTGTTTGAGTATCGTGTTTTTTTTATTGGTTATACGTCCATTTTTATGATTTTAAATCGTTCTCTGACGTAGATCTGTGATCTTCCGAACAAGTACAGACGTGTTGGCCTCGTTCGCATTCATTCGTATGTGTAAAATCCCCAAGGCAAATTCGTGTTTACGGATGGGAAATGGCATCCTCGCCTTGTCTGTACCGTCTGAATTCAATATTCAGACAAATTTTGGCATCCGCGTTCGTCCGAATGTGTCCAAGAATTGGACAGATTCGATGCGAATGCGCCTCGTCCGTATTTCGTCCGAATGTGTCCAGGAATTGGACAGATTCAATGCAGACGCATCCTGGCCTCGTCTGCATCATCCACAATACGTCCGCAGAGAGACACGGTCATTTTAGGATGCGAGGATCTGTCCTGCATTCGTCCCCAAGTGCAATCCGATGGTGCAGACGCCAAACCTCATCCCCGTGGCATCCAAATACAGCAGATTTCTGTTTTCTTCACATTTTTCTACTAAACTTTTATCCCATAATATTTTTACCATAAAGACATGTCATAATTCAACAAGTATAAATACGCAATGTCATATATAATTTTTCTCCAACATTGATTACATCGCGTATACTAGAAAATTAGTATCGGGGTATTACATACTACCCCCTTACAAAATTTTTGGTCCCCAAAATTTAGCTACTGAATAATTCGAGGTACAAGGCCCTCATGTCATCTTCCTGTTCCCAAGTGGCCTCTTTGTGGGTATGATTCTGCCACAGGACCTTGACCAACGGAATTCGCTTGCGTCATAGCTCTTTCACTCTTGAGTCAAGAATCTGAATAGGCCTTTCATTGTAGCTCAAGTTGGGTTGCACCTTGATATCATTGGAAGGGCTCAATATAGCTGCATCGCCTAGACACTATTTGAGCATAGACACATGGAAGATGTTGTGTACTCTCGCCATAGAGTTAGGCAATTGTAGTTGATAACCAACAAGTCCTATTTTCTTTGTGATTACATAGGGTCCCATATATCATGGGTTGAGCTTTCCCATTCTTCCAAACCAAACGACGCCTTTGAAAGGAGATATCTTTAAGAACACACTGTCTCTTTCATAAAATCCTAGGGCTCTTTGTCAATTGTTTGCATAGCTCTTTTGACGGCTCTGGGCTACTAACAACCTCTGCTTAATTAGAGCCACAGACTCTGCCATTTTCTGTACTACCTCAGGGCCGTAGAATGTACCTTCGCTTGCTTCATCCCAGTATGAGGGGGATCTGCACTTTCTTCTATACAGAGCTTCGCAGGGCGCCATGCCTATAGAAGCTTGGAAGCTGTTATTATATGCGAACTTGACCAATGGTAAAATTTTACCCCTTCCAACTTAGAATTCGAAAACGCAAGCACGCAGCATATCCATGAGTGTTTGAATGGTCCTTTCACTTTGGCCGTCGGTCAGAGGATGGAATGATGTGTTGAATTTCAGTTCAGTGCCCATAGCTTTGTTCAAACTTTTCCAGAACGCTGAAGTAAAGTGTGGGTATCGATCTGATACAATAGAAACTGGAATACCGCGAAGTTGGATGATTTCTTTGACATATAAATCAGCGAACTGCTTCATCTTATATGTCATGCCTACTGGCAGAAAATGTGACACTTAGTCAATCGGTCCACAATCACCCACACTACATCGTGACCTCTAACTATTTTGGGCAAGCTCATAACGAAATCCATGGTGATGTGCTCCTATTTCCATTCAGGAATCGGCAATGGTTGGAGCATCCCACCCGGTTGCTGATGTTCGGCCTTAACATGCTGGCATACATGGCATAGCGACACAAATTTGGCAATATCATACTTCATATTCGGCTAGTAGTAATGAGTTTTAAGATCCCGGTACATCTTATTACAACTAGAATGCACAGAGAAACTAGAAGAGTGAGCTTCTCGTAAGATCTTCAGTCGCACTGTTGTATTGTTTGTCACATACCACCGATTCTTATACTTGATCATGCCATCTACAGACGTAGAGAAATCCCGATATTTTGGTAGACTTGGGTTCAATTTGAAACCCTTACATACCTAATCATTTTGCTAAGCCTCCTTAATCTGCTCAATAATAGACAACATCAAGGTCAACTTTGCTAATACTACTTCCAACTATGCGGGAATCATCTGCATATCAAGCTCTTGAATGTCTCTCTGAAGTCCAGAAGACATTCTTCACATATCATGCTCATCACTGCCTCCTTGCGGCTAAGAGCATCTACAACGACATTGGCTTTCCCCAGATGATACTTGATTTCACAGTCGTAGACTTTAACGAACTCAAGCCATCGTCGTTGACGCATGTTTAATTCCTTGTGGGTGAAAATATATTTGAAACTCTTGTGATCTGAGTAAATCTCACAGCACTGCCCATATAAATAGTGCCTCCATACTTTGACAGTGAAGACAAGAACTGCGAGCTCTAAGTTGTGAGGGGGGTAGTTTCGTGCATGGAGCTTAAGCTGTTGGGATGCATAGGCAATAACTTTTTTGTGTTGCATAAGAACTCCACCGAGTCCCTTCTTTGACGGGTCACAGTAGATACAAAAATCACCATCCTCCGTTGGTAACGTCAACACCGAGGCAGTTGTCAATCTGCGCTTTAACTCTTGGAAACTGTTCTCGCAATCGCTGGACCACCAGAATCGGATGTTCTTCTTGGTCAAACTAGTAAGTGGTAGAGCGATCTTTGAAAATCCGTCAATAAAGCGCCTGTAATACCCTACCAAGCCCATAAAACTCCTTATGTCACCGACATTCTTCGGCTGTGCCAAATTCATCACTGCTTGTACCTTTGTCGGGTCCACTGATATGCCATCTTTGGAGATCACGTGGTCGAGGAAGCCAACTTTACTCAACCAGAATTCACATTTAGAAAACTTCGCATATAATTGATGCGGGCTAAAGACAGATAGGGCCATCCGGAGATGTTTACAGTGCTCTGCCTCAGATTGGGAATAAACCAAGATATCGTCAATGAAGACGATGATAAACTTATCTAAGTAATCTCGGAAGACTCGGTTCATTAAATCCATGAAGGCCGCCGGGGCGTTGGTTAGTCTAAAAGACATAACTAGGAACTCGTAGTGCCTAGACCTGGTGCGGAATGCAGTCTTTGATACATCATCAGGTCTAACCTTCAATAGATAATAGCCTGATCGAAGGTCAATCTTTGAGAATACCGGGCACCGCTCAGTTAGTCAAACAGATCATCGATTCTTGGTAGAGGATACTTGTTCTTGATTGTTACTTTGTTCAGCTCTCTTTAATCGATGCACATTCTGAGGGTCCCATCCTTGTTCTTGACGAATAACACTGGCGCACCTCAAGGAGGAAAGCTGGGTCAAATAAACCCCTTATTGATCAGTTCATCCAATTGCACTTTCAACTCCTGTAGCTCGGTAGGTGCCATACGATACGGATGTTTAGAAATAGGGTCCGTACCAGGCTGCAAGTTGATCTCGAATTCGATTTCACGGTCTGGGGGTAAACAGAGGAGATCGACAAGAAAAACATTTGGGAAATCACGTACCACCACAACATCCTCCAACTTAGCCTCGGTGATTGTGGTAGTATCAACTACATTGACTAGGAACCCATCGCATCCATTCTTCAGCAATTTGTCTCCCTTGAGTGCATAGATAATAACGAACTTCCCTATCTCCTTGGTTCCCTGGAAGGTATGCAGTTCACCACATGGAGGACAAAAACAAACCTCCTTTTTCTTGCAGTTGATTATCGCATGGTGTGTAGACAGCCAGTCCATTCTGATAATGACACGTAGACTTTTAAATTCATAATGATTAAATCGGCCAGAAATAAATGGCCATTAATGTCCACTGCATAGGCCTTGAGTATCCCGTTGGTAATTAAACGATCACTGGAAGGCAACAGCACGCTATGCGTATAGTTCACGCTATCGGAGAAACAATTTGCCCGTCCACAGAACTTTGTGGGAATAAATAAGTGCGTGGCACCCGAATCAAATAGGACATATGTAGCGCACTAATTAATATAGATTGTTCCTGCCAAGGATAGGTAAGTTGCTTATTCTAAGATAAAATTTCCTATTTTATCTAGGGAAGGAAGAATTCATAATTATATGCACAATTATTATTTAAAACGAAGTGTACCTGCTACCATTGATGGTTGATCATCATCCTCGGTTCCGTACATAGCATAAACGCATGGGGCCACTACTCCTAGACCCCTAGGTTGGGTCAGGTAGACTCTGGCTCTATGTCCCAGTTTCCCACAAGAATTGCATCTCTCAGAACCAGACAGACACTTTCCTCGATGCACCTTCAGGCATTTTGGACAGGCATTTTGTTGAGGAGTGTTAGATGCCTGTGCCATCAGCCTTTTTTCTGGCCTCTGCTGCGCTTCAGTCTCAGTTGGGCATTTGACTCTTTGACCCGTGGGAGGAACACTTCGTGCTTGCTGGGCGGAATTAGCCTTCCATGCGCTTTGGCTAACTTCTCTTTGTTTGGCAGCTGCGAGCTTCACTCCTTCCATAGCCAAAGCCCTTGACACCATCTTTGAGTAAGTGACACCCTCGGTGCCAACCCTGATGACTCCTTCCTAGACTTCAATTTTCAGCCCTTGAACAAAATATTGCACCTTATGCTCTTCAGTTGCCACCAGATGTGAAGCATAACGAGACAGGGTTTCAAACCGCTGAGCATACTCTACCACAATTCCCAATTGGCGCACACGCATGAATTTTGTAAATTTCGAGTATGAATGGTGTGATTGAAATATTTCTCGTTGAACAGCTCTTTAAAATCCTTCCAAGTGAGGGTTGCCACATCACGGGAGGCCTTGACGGTGTACCACCAGAAACGGGCCTTGTGGGTCAGGTAGTACACGACACACTTAACCTTTTCTGCCTCACCGATCTCTGCGTAAGCAAACTTGTCTTCCAAGGAGCGTAGCAACTCCTCCACTATAACACCCCTATTATTTAAAACTATTTTTCCTTATTTTAAAAATCCGTCATATAAAATTTTTTCGTTTAATTTATTCGAAATTCGAATTTCATTTGAAAGAAAACACATCAGAGTAAACTATGCAGATTAAGTAATGGGACTTCAAAACATAGTTTCCAAGAGTTTTAACAAAAGTCCTTTATTACAAAACGGTTGTCATGTTCAAAATAGTAATAACCCCAAAATACCACACACCATATGAGCCACACCCGACAAGTCAAATCGGCTGATAACACGAGAGGTAATCCTGGAACGCCTCCTCCTCAGCTGGTATGTTATCATTATCATAAATGTCACCTACATTACGGGGAAAACAATTAGCCTAAAGCCCAGCAAGAATTAGAATTTAAATGCAATGTAAATGTTATGTTTGATCACACATTACAGAAGAGAACCGTATCTCTTCTGGAAGTCAAGGTGGAATACTCCCTAGGGTCAAGTGGCCTAACCAGTCACTCCGACGAGGAGATATATCCATCGGGGGTGTGCCACAAGCCGGTATCCTCACTTTTGTTAAAGACGTTGGGGATTTTAGAACGGGGGAAAGGTGAGCCCTAGATTCCACGTAGCTAACCCCTATCACAATGCTCCCTACGTGGGAGTATCCTATCGTATGGAATGTCACCACCCGAACCCCCACATGCCTATGTACATATATTGAATTATGACATACAACATGCAAACAGTTTCATAATTCCTGGAATGATGCATGAATGCCACAATCAATTCACAAGATAAACATACGAAAGAAACACATCAATTATAACAAGATTTGCAGGCAGAATTCAATTTAGAGATAAACATCATCATTACTATTAACAAAACAATTGAAACTAACATAGAGACTTTCACGTTTATGTAAGATGAGAGAAATGTCAATTTTTGGGTTATTTCTTGACAGTTACGAGCAGAAAAACAGCTTGTAGTCCAATAACAAGGCTCAACTACAATTCTACTAATCCTATGCACATAGAAACTTTGAATGGTTGCACAACTACAATTTTCAGTGTTCGTACATGCACTATTTTCATATTCCGATAAAGGATAACAGTATATGATAATCCTACAAATACAAGGATACTAAACATGAGTAGAATGATAGTTCATATTTCTCAAGTCCAGACTATCATGCTTCACCATATTCACATTTGACAACGACTAACATTGATACTCAAATCAACATCAAGCAGTTCATATTTCCTGTTCTGTCAACAATCCATGCTTCACAATATTCAGTTTGTCACTCCATACTACCCATATTTGACAGTAACAAAACAACAATAATATATCAATTCGTAGCGTACAAGATCTAGTTCTTCACTCTTCAATATTCAGTACAATAGTCCCAGTTTTTCTCTTGATAGTAATTTCAAAGCAGTTGATAGTTTAAACATATGGTGGCAGTTCAATTCAAATCCAGCAAAATCAATAGGAACCTAACAATCCAAAATAATTCTAACCCGTAATGTAGGGCCTCCTTTGGCAAACTACAAATTCCAAGTCCTTACCTTAATATCCAGCAGCCAGCAATGAGCAAAACAGCACCCAAGAGAAGGTTTTCCAATTGTTCAAACCTTCACACGTTTCCTTCATGGTGGACAGTTCTTACCAAAATCTCACCAGAGCAACACATAAATCGTATCACTAACACACCAAATCCTTCACTCACTCTCCAATTTCTTCATTCACCAAGCACACTCCCTCACACTTCCAGTTGCCAGAGTAAGTGAAAGGACACAGGAGACATACCACTTATTGACGAAAAAGAGAGAGAGAAGAGAAACCCACTTGAACATTGTAGAGTTGGACCGATGAGATAATCACACACATCAATGGAGAGTGGTCCATTGAGAGGGAACCACGTGGAAAGCTTCCATGTTAGCAGGGAAAGAGGAGACATTCTACAGGAAAGCTGGAGGGGGAGGGTAATTTGATGGAAACACGAAATCAAAAGAGAGAGAAGAGAAATTTAAATGGGTTTCTCAGATTTTCCCTATAATTCAGACGAGCCGTGTCGTCCGGGCCTTGTCCACACCCGTCCGAAAGTCAATTTTGGATGAGAAAATGTGTCCAAATACCTTGTTCGTACCATCCGTAGGCGACATTCGGACGAGATTTCTCATTCACATGCACCGTCCGCAGGCATCCGAATGTGTCCAGGGTTTGGACAGATTCAAATCGGACGTGGTCCATCTTCGTCTGCTATCATCTGAATGTGTCCAGGATTTAGAATAGATTCAATTCAGACGTGGTCCCTCATCGTCTGCTAGTTGTCCAAAACTCACAGTTATGCATTTTCCTTAAATTTTACACTTACCTTATTTTTCAATGTCAACCCCTCAAATTGACATGTACCATAACACAACACGATATGATATTCATATTTTTCAATTATCTAGATTTAATACATCACAAAATGGGAAAAATATTTGTGGTATTACATCCTACCCGCCTTACAAAAATTTTGTCCCCAAAATTTAGCTACACAAATAGTTTTGGATACTTGGCCAACATATCGTCTCTCCTTTCCCATGTGGCCTCTTCATCGTTAACCTAGTTCTGCCATAAAACTTCACAAGAGGGACATCTTTATTGTGTAGTCTCTTTAAGCTAGTGTCTAAGATTCTGAGTGGTTTTTCTTCGTAGCTCAGGTTGGTATGTACTCTAATCTGCTCTTGAGTTCTCGTGTGAATGGTTTCACCCAGACATTTCCGTAACATCGACACATCAAAAACATTATGCACTCATGACATAACAGCCGGTAAGAGTCACCGATATGCCACATTACTGATTCTTTCCGTGATCTCAAAAGGGCCAATATAGCGTAGATTGAGTTTTCCCTGCGCCCAAATCGCATAACACCCTTGAATGGTGATAGTTTCAAATAGGCCCAATCCCCAACCTCAAACTCCAAGTCTCGACGATGATTATTGGCATAACCTTTCTGACGACTTTCTGTAGACAGCATTCGCTGTCAGATAATGGCTACAATCTAAGTAGTCTCTTGTATCATATCAGGTCTGTAATACTTATCTTCATCGACTTCGCTCCAGTAAAGAGGGGATCTGCATTTCCTGTCGTAGAGTACTTCATAAGGTGTCATATCAATAGTTGCCTGAAAACTGTTGTTGTAGGCAAATTCCGCTAATGATAGGATCTCTTCCCATCCAACTTGATATTCTAAGATGCAGGAGTGTAACATATCTTCCAATGTTTGAATTGTCCGTTCACTCTGTCCATCAGTTTGTGGGTGGAAAGTAGTACTCAGCTTCAGTTCTGTACCCCTAGCCCTATTCAAGCTCTTCCAAAACATCGATGTGAATTGGGGATCCCGATCGGATACAATAGATACGAGAATCCCATGGAGTCGGACAATCTCCTTAACATATAAATCTGCAAACTGGTTCATTTTATAGGTCATCTGTACCGGTAAGAAATGGGCAACCTTTGTTAGTTTTTCAACAATCACCCATATCGCATCATGTCCCTTTGTTGTCCTTGGCAGTCCGGTAACAAAATCCATGGCAACATGCTCCCATTTCCACTCAGGTATAGGTAGCGGTTGGAGCATTCCATCAGGTCACTAATGCTTGGCTTTCACTTTTTTGCATATGTCACAATGAGTAACATAGTAAGCTATATCGAGCTTCATCCTTGGCTAGTAAAAGTGTCTTTTAAGATCCTTGTACTTCTTATTACATCCTGGGTGGATCAAGAAATCGGAAGATTGTGCTTCTTTCCTTATTGCTATATGTAACAACGTCTCAAGTACATACCACCTATCCTTATATTTCACAATTCCATCTGCCGATAAGGAGTAGCCCTGAAACTTGGGGAGAGTCAGATCAAGTTTGAAATCTTCACATAGGGCATCCATCGCTTGTACTTCTTTAATCCTCTCTAGTATCGAAGGCTTAAGTGTCAAAGCTGATAAAACATCTGTCAACTGTTCAGGAACTAACTACACAACTAACTGCTACATATCTTTTTGCAATCCCACTGGGATTTCCTTGCATATTATACTCATTAAAGTAACATTTCGGCTTAAAGCATCCGCCACAACGTTTGCTTTGCCCGGATGGTATTTAATTTCACAATCTTAATGCTTTACGAATTCCAGCCAGTGTCGCTGCCGCATATTTAGTTCCTTCTGCATAAAAATATATTTCAGACTCTTATGATTAGTGAGGATCTCACATCATTGCCCATAGAGATAGTGCCTCCAAATCTTCAATGTAAAGACCACAGCAGGAAGCTCGAGGTCATGTGTAGGATAATTAATTTTGTGTGGCTTAAGCTGTCTCGAAGCGTAAGCAATCACCTTCACATTTTACATCAAAACTCCACCAAGTCCACATCTGGATGCATCGCAATATATACAGAAATTACCATCTTCCATAGGTAAAGCCAACACCAACGCAGATGTTAACCTATACATCAATTCCTGAAAACTTTCTTTGCATTTATCAGACCACCAAAACCTCACATTTTCTTGGTCAAACTGGTGAGAGACATAGCAATCTTTGAAAACTCACTGATGATGGCCAAAGGACATTACATGAAATTTGTAGTGCCCATATCTGGTTCGAAATGCCATCTTGGGTACGTCTTCCTGCTTGACCCTTAACTGATAATACCCCGAACGAAGGTCGATCTTTGAAAATATTCAAGCACCATGCAATTGATCAAATAGATCATCGATCCAAGGTAAGGAATATTTGATCTTAATAGTCACCTTGTTCAGCTCACGATAATCCACGCACATTCGTAATGATCCGTCCTTCTTTTTCACAAATAAGATGGGAGCTCCCCAAGGTGATAAGCTCGGACGAATGACCCCTTATTAATCAACTCTTCGAGCTGAATCTTCAATTCACGTAATTTAGCAGGTGCCATCCTGTTCAGATTTTTAAAAATTGGCTCCGAACCAGGATGCAGATCTATAACAAATTCAATTTCCCTGCAGGGGGCAACCCAAGAAGATCATCAAGAAAAACCCCCGGAAAGTCATGAACCACCATTACATCCTGAACTTTTGCTTTCCACTTGACCATGGTGTTTATAACATTTACGAGGAATCCCTCACATCCGTGTTTTATCAGCTAATCCGCTTTTAGTTCAGAAATAATTGTCAACTTGTCCTTCTCTTTAATTCCTAAAATAACATGTGGTTCACCATCGAGAGGATGAAAATGAACCTCTCACCTTGCACAATTAATAATGACACGGTTTAAAGTTAACCAATCCATGCCGAATATAATGTCGAATCCCTTTATATCCATGACAATCAGATTTGCACGAAATTTTTGGCCATTGATCTGGACCGCATAATCTTCAAGAATACCATTAGCAACTAAATATTCACTGGAAGGTTTTAGCACTCAATACCCATTCTTAGGAATACCAGGGGAACAACTTGCCTTTGTACATAATTGTGTTGAGATAAAGGAATGAGTGACCCCCATATCCAATAAAGTATACACGTCCATGTTATTAATATAGGTTGTACCTAAAGTGTTTAGAAAATAATTTACTTAACCATACAATTTTTCTCTAAGATTACGGGGAATCACATTAATATCATAAGAGACATATACATAGCAATTGGGCAACAATTTGTGTACCTGATATAATCACCGGTAGCTCTTCCTCTTCATTATCTTCCCCTTGCAGTGAAAACACCCGCGGAGCAACACCGCAGCCAGAGTTGGGCAGCTCCTTGCTATGTGTCTAGGTTTTTCACATTTAAAACTTCCATTAGTATTCACTCTGCATGGTCCCGGGTGGCTCTTCCGACATATTGGGCACAGTTTAGGTATCGCAACTGTTGCTTCGACTACAGGGCACTGATGTAATACCCCAAATATTTTTCCCGTTTTGTGATGTATTAAATCTGGATAATTGAAAAATATGAATATTATATCGTGTTGTATTATGGTACTTGTCAATTTGAGGGGTTGACATTGGAAAATAAGTTAAGTGTAAAAATTTAAGGAAAATGCATAACTGTGAGTTTTGGACGACTAACGGACGATGAGGGACCGCGTCCAAATTGAATTTGTTCTAAATCCTAGACACATTCATACAACTAGCAGACGATAGCAGACGAGGATGGACCACATCCGATTTGAATCTGTCCAAACCCTGGACACATTCGGACGCTTGTGGATGGTGCATGCAGACGAGAAATCTCGTCTGAATGTTACCTATGGACGGTACAGACAAGGTATTTGGACTCATTTTCTCATCTGAAATCGACTTTCGGACGAGTGCAGACGAGGCCCGGACGACACGGCTCGTCTGAATTATCGAGAAAATCCGAGAAACCCATTTAAATTTCCCTTCTCTCTCTTCCAATTTCGTATTTCCATCAAATTACCCTCTCCCTCCAGCTTTCCTGCAGAACGTCTCCTCTTTCCCTGCTAACATAGAAGCTTTCCATGTGGTTCTCTCTCAATGGACCACTCTCCATTGATGTGTGTAATTATCTCATCGGTCCAGTGCTGCTGTGTTCAGGTGGGTTTCTCTTCTCTCTCTCTTTTCCGTCTATAAGTGGTAGGTCTCCTGTGTCCTTTCACTTACTCTGGCAACTGGAAGTGTGAGAAAGTGTGCTTGGTGAATGAAGAAATTGGAGAGTGAGTGAAGGATTTGGTGTGTTAGTGATATGATTTGTGTGTTGCTCTGGTGAGATTTTTGTAAGAACTGTCCACCGTGAAGGAAATGTGTGAAGGTTTGTACAACTGGAAAACCTTCTCTTGGGTGTTGTTTTGCTCATTGTTGGCTGCTAGATATTGAGGTAAGGATTTGGAATTTGTAGTTGGCCAAAGGAGGCCCTACATTATGGGTTAAAATTGTTTTGGATTGTTAAGTTCCTGTTGATTTTGCTGGATTTGAATTGAACTGCCACCATATTGTTTAAACTATCAACTGCTTTGAAATTACTATCAAGAAAAAATGGGACTGTTGTACTGAATATTGGAGAATGAAGAACTAGATCTTTTACGCTGTGAATTGATATATTATTGTTGTTTTGTTACTGTCAAATGTGGGTAGTATGGAGTGATAAACTGAATATTGTGAAGCATGGATTGTTAACAGAATAGGAAATATGAACTGCTTGATGTTGATTTGAGTATCAATGTTAGTCGCTATCAAATGTGAATATGGTGAAGCATGATAGTCTGGACTTGAGAAATATGAACTATCATTCTACTCATGTTTACTATCCTTGTATTTGTGGGATTATCATTTACTGTTATCCTTTATTGGAATATGAAAATAGTGCATGTACGAACATTGGAAATAGTAGTTGTTCAACATTCAAAGTTTCTATGTGCATAGGATTAGTAGAATTATAGTTGAGCCCTGTTATTGGATTACGAGCAGAAGCTATTTTTCTACTCATAACTGCCAAGAAATAAACCAACAATTGACATTGCTCTTGTCTTACATAAACGTGAAAGTCCCTATGTTAGTTTCAATTGTTTTATTGATAGTAATGATGATAATTATCTCTAAATTGAATTCCACCTACAAATCTAGTCATAATTGATGTCTTTCTTTCATATGTTTATCTTGTGAATTGATTGTGGCATTCATGCATCATTTTAGGAATTATGATATTATTTACATGTTGTATGTCATAATTCAATTTATTTAAATAGGCGTGTGGGGGTTCGGGTGAATTGGTGACATTCCATACCGTAGGGTACTCCCACGTAGGGAGCGTTGTGATAGGGGTTAGCTACGTGGAATCTAGGGCTCACCTTTCCCCCGTTCTGAAATCCCCAACGTCTTTAACAAAAGTGAGGATACCGGCTTGTGGCACACCCCAATGGATATATCTCTTCGTCGGAGTGACTAGTCGGGCCACATGACCCTAGGGAGTATTCCACCTTCATTTCCAGAACTGATACAGTTTCCTTCTGTAATCAGTGATCATGCATATCATCTGCATTGCATTTAAATTCTGATTCTTGCTGGGCTTTAGGCTCATTGTTTTCCCTATAATGTAGGTGACATTTATGATAATGATGACGTACCAGCTAAGGAGGAGGCATTGCAAGATGACCCCTCATGTTATCAGCTGATTTGACTTGTTAGGTGTGGCTCATATGGTGTGTGGTATTTTGGTATTTTAGGGTTATTACTATTTTGAACATTACAACCGTTTTGTAATTAGGGACTTTTGTTAAAACACTTGGAAACTATGTTTTGAAGTCCCATTACTTAATCCGCATAGTTTACTCNTAAAACACTTGGAAACTATGTTTTGAAGTCCCATTACTTAATCCGCATAGTTTACTCTAATGTGTTTGCTTTCAAATGAAATTCAAATGTCGAATAAATTAAACGAAAAAATTTTATATGTCAGATTTTTAAAATAAGGAAAAATAATTTTAAATAACAGGGGCGTTACAGTTGGTATCAGAGCACAACCAGGTCAAACTCGATTCTGTAGACTATTGATAACACAGGGATTGTTGTGGAATACTTCTCCTACTATAAGTTAAGTTCTATCTTCGAATTTAATTATGCTCAATAAACTTATTAGTCCTTAGAGAAAACACTAAAATGGCAGGAAGAGCAAGTAATAACATACTAGTACCCAATGAATGGGACGAAGCCCTTAGCCATATAGCCGAGGTAGTTGAGCGTCAGGCCTAGTTTATGGCACAACAGGCCCACGTCATTGAGAGACTCGTGGAATGCGGTAATGACAATGGGCATGGGGACGGAAACGGTAATGGGAATCACTGTGCTGCTGTTGTACCTGCGGAGGCCGACTGGGAGCGGTTTCTGCGACTTAAACCCCCAACTTTTGAAGGCATTATTTCGGATATCACTGCAGCTGAGACATGGACACTTTCACTTGAGAAGATGTTCAACTACACCAACATTCGAGAAAGTGAAAAATTGAAATGTGTCATCTACCTATTGACCCACGACTTATAGTTTTGGTGGGATGCAATAAAAACGACACTGGAGGTTCGGACTCTCACATGGGAGGGTTTCAAGGAGTTATTCAATGAAAAATATTTCAGCTTTACAGTTCAAAATAAGAAGTTTGCAGAGTTTATGCGGTTGTGTCAGACCGGGACCGTGCCTGAGTACATCCGGAAGTTTGAAGCATTGTCAAGGTTTGCCCCACACCTGGTCAATGATAATGGATCCAAAGTTCAACATTTCGTACAAGGATTGAAGGTAGAGATTCTGAGAGGTGGACGGATGACAGGCATTTGGGGTGTTCCCTATTCGCAAATTGTGGTCAGGCACTTGATGCCAAAGATATGGAAGTGATTTCTACCAGACAGTGAGAGTTTAACTGGTGGATTGGATGGAATAATCAAGGTTTTCAACAGCGTGAGACTCCACCAGTGAACCGTGGCATAAGAAGGCCACCTGGACCTGATGTACAACATGGGCTTTACATCGGCCCCCATAGTGTCAGAGACATCCCCGTTGAAGCAAGGCGGCTTGAGTTTCTGAAATTTTTCACACCCGGCTTCTCTCTGAACCAGCTGAATCTGTATAGGTCATTGATTCCCATTTCCATTCCTGGGATCCTGGCCCATAAACCTCTCTATGTAGTGAAAATGTTGCTCCATAAACTGAGTTTGTCTCTCCATCTGCTGAGATTGTTGCTCCACAACCGACGCTATGCACTCGAGGGCCTCTTCTCAGCCGGGATCCTCATTCCAATTAGGCACTCAGGGCTCATCTTCATTAACCGGCATATTACCTCTCCCCCTCCTAGCCATCTATAATTTCCTACTAGTCCACGTTATTAGGTAAAGTGATAAGTTTAAGGGAAATTTTAAGGGAAACATTTTCGCAATTCTATATATTTCTCCAACATTGATTACATCACATATACGAGGAAATTAGTATTGGGGTATTACAGTTTCGGCAGACAATCCTTCTCTCAGTATCAAGGACAGTTGGGTTTTACTCAGCAACAGTCATCAGGAACCCGTTTAAGTTACCATCCTTAGTTATGACCTACCAGTCCTGATTTCTAAAGGTCGTTGGTTATTAGCAAAGCTATGGTTTCAATCCTTATCTACAGCAGAGGTCAGAGGATTCTATAGAACAATCCTTCTAAAGCAGTGGTACAGACCCAAGTTCAGCCAGGGGTGACTATGGAAGAGGCCATAAGGGGAAAAAAAATTATTCGGGCAAGCATGTGTAATTCCGAGATTAGACTATTTCAGGAGCCAGGGTGATCATGGCGTAGTTGATGGTACGATTCTTATCTCTCATTCTTTTGCACAAGTGTTGTTTGATACTTGGTTGACACACTTCTTTATCTCTTATGTTTTTGCTTCTATGTTGAGTCTGTCAGTGGAGGAGATAGAATCTTTGTTGATGCTTAGTACTCCTTGGGTGTCTAGAGTGGAGTATCTTTTATGTGTAGAGCAGTCTATATAGTGGTTAGTGGTTGATGACTACAAGTTTTCTGCAAACTTAGTTGTTTTATCTATGAGTCAGTTTGATGTGATTCTAAGTATGGATTGAGTGAGGAAGTATAAAGCAATCGTGGAGTGTCATTTCAAAAGAGTCATGATTATTTCAAAACAAGGGCAAATCGTCGTTTATTGCAGTGGTCCTAGTGTGATAACTACCAATTCTATTATGCGAGCACGTTTAGGTGGTCATATTGAACTAGGCAATATGGGAGCCTCTGGTCTTTTAATTTTGAGGGTGAGACCGCTGGCTAGGATATAGATGTCTCTGTTATGAGAGAGTTCCCTAGTGTGTTTCCTAATGAGTTATTAGGGTTACCTCTAGACCGTGAGATTGAGTTCCGTATCGATTTAGTTCAGGGTGCTACCCATTTTCTATTCTTGCATATAAAATGGCTCCTACAGAATTGACCGAGTTGAGAAAGAAACTAGACCAGTTGAGGGGTTAGGGATTCATCTAGGAGAGTATCTCTTTGTGGGGTGCTCTGGTTTTATTTACCAAGAAAGTCGATGGGTCCCTAAGACTTTGTATTGATTACAGAAAATTGAACTGAGTTACAGTGAAGAACAAATATCTGCTACCGAGGATACATGAATTGTTTGATTAGCTTGGTGGTTCATAGTATTTCTCTAAGATTGATTTCAGGTCCGGATATCATCAGATGAAGATCCGTGAATAAGATATTTCAAAGACAACTTTCAAGGCAAGATATGAGCATTTTAAATTCTTAGTCTTAACCTTCAGTTTGACTAATAACCCAACCGCCTTTTTGGATTTCATGAACCAGGTTTTCATGCCCTAATTGGATCAGTTCGTCGTGGTGTTTATCGATGATATCTTGATATATTCAAAGTATCAAGGTCAGTATTGGAAACATCTTCGGATTGTACTACAGACTTTGAGAGAGTATCAATTGTACGCCAAGAAAAGTAAATGAGACTTCTGGATGTCAGAGGTCAAGTTTTTGGGATATGTAGTTTCACGGGTTGGAATTTCAATGGATCCTACGAAGATTGAGGCAGTTGTGCAGTGGCAATCGCCGAAAAATTTAGAGATTTGCAATTTTCTTGGTCTTGCCGGCTACTACTGTAACGCTTCGTCAATTTAAAAACGTTTTTATTGTTTTAAAATACGTCATAAAAATTTTCGCTTTTATTTATTCATTGTTTGAAATCCATTTTTAGAAGAAATGTGAAATCAGAGTAACCAATTGTGGAAATATTACGAAATAATAATAGTAAGGGTTCAAAACATAGTTCAATGTCTTACCAAAAAGTCCCAAAGTCCCTATTACAAGATTAAAAGTATTCAAAATACTAACAGTAGAAATTACCAAATACCCCATCACTCAAAATACCATCACTTCCCAAAATACGTGATTCGCACCCAGCAGGTCAAATCGGTTGATAACACGAGGGGTCATCTTGGAACGCCTCTTCCTCAACCGGTACAAAGTCTTCATTAAAATCATCACCTACATTACGGGGAAAACAATGAGCCTAACGCCCAGCAAGAATCAGAATTAATGCAATGCGAATGATGCATGTACATACAATGCATTACAGAAGAGAACCGTTTCTCTTCTAGAGGTTAAGGTGGAATACTCCCTAGAGCCTTGTGGCCTAACCAATCACTCCGACGAGGAGATATATCCATCGGGGGTGTTACCAGAAGCAGGTATCCTCACTTTTGTTGCAGATGTTGGGGGTTTCAGAACGGGATAATGGTGAACCCTAGAATCCACGTAACTACTTTTAAACCTAACACTCACTACGTGGAAGGAATCTACCGTATGGAAAGTCACCATTCACCCGAACCCCCACACGCCTATTTACGTATTTTAGTATGACACACAGCATGTAAACAATTCATAAGCCCTAGGATGATACATGAGTGCCACGAAATAAAACAGAGAAATGATATACAATAAAATACAACCAATATAATCACAATTTCACATGGAAGTTCATCTTAAGGCACAGAACTTATTTATTTAACTATCCAGGTTCTAATTGAGCATTTAAAGTAATTAACAAGATTTCAAGTTGATTGTTAAGTGGTACGAGCAAGGCAATCCATAACCAGATTCAACTAAAGACAGGGTTCGATTTCCTTTATTATCAACTATCCCATTAAGTCGTTGAATGTGAGTCACAATGTTCAGTCTAAAATTCACAGTAGCTCAAATTCCAATGTTGGGTCCAACAAAATTTCTAAGCATGGTTTAACTACATCAAATTCTCCAAAATCACCCAAATCCAATAACTCAATGGTTAACACTGACAACTATCCAATATTGACCATATGTTCAATTAAAGCATAACAACACTTAATATGGACAACCATACATATCACTTGCAACCAAGATCGTATTTGCCACTTAAAAACAGTTTAGAACATAGGCAATTTAAGCAATCATACGTGCATAGTTTAAACAACAGCATCACAATTTCTATTTCCAGTAATCCAACGAATTTCAATACCAAAATCAAGCACCCAAACCCATAATGTAGGGCCATCCCTTGGCCAACAAAATTTCAAATTCTTACCTTGGTTCTCCAGCAACTTAACAATATCACAACAGCCCAGCCAGCTAACAAGGGAAGGTTTTCCAACTATTTACACCTTCACACGTTTCCTAAGTAGACACAGCATTAGAGGTTAAACCCAATACTCAGAACCTACTTGTCCAAAAACATTGAAGATTCATAACTAAATTGCCAATAAATCCTTACCTCTTCGTTACTTTACTGGTGGATGACAACTTTCCCTTACAGAGTAATACTCCAATGTCACTCCACAACTCAACACGCTTCACTTAACTCACAACGCAATACTTCACTCATGTTTTCCAGAGAAGAACACGGAGGAGAAGACATACTTAATATAGATGACAGAGAAAGAGAGGGAGCGAGAGAGAGCTGAACTACACTAGGGGATGAGCTGCAACTCTGCACTGATGAAGTAAGCACCCAGGATATCATCACACACATCAATGGAGAGTGGCCAAATGATGAAACGCCATGTGGAAAACCTTCCACACCTATGGGAGAAAGGCTGGACATTGCAAAGTAGTTTGAGGAGAGAGGGTTCATCGTGTAGTTCAAGAAATCGGAAGAGAGAGAAAGGAGACTTAAATAGATTCTCGCAGATTTCTGACTTTTTGGATGATATTAGTCGTCCCAATTCATTTTCGGACGATACCAACACGTCCAAAAACACATAAAATTCGGTACAGATTCAAATCAACAACGTCTATGTTGTCTGCGCCAGATTTCGGACAAGAAGGATGAGTCCGAAAACTCATCCAAAATTGTAAAGATTCAAACCAACAACATCTGCGTCGCCCGCGCCGTCCGGACCTTGTCCGAAAACCCTCCAGCTCACATTTTCCTTAATTTTTAACACTTAGGTAACTTTTCAACATTACCCTATACTTTCCAAACATAATTTAACGTGTATCATCATGTAATATGACATGAGATGTATACATATTAGCTATCCAATTTTAATACATCGATAAACGGAAAAAAAAATATATTTTCGGGGCATTACAACTACCGACAATTTGTGGAAAAGTTTTCTTAAGTGGCAGCACCATTAATGAAGTTGACCAGGAAATGAGTACGGTTTGAATGAGATGATCGATGTCACGGTGCATTTGTGGAATTGAAAAACAGAGTGACTAGTGCACCTATCCAGATAGTGCTTGACCGTGAGTTGGACTTAGGGGTTGGACTTATGCAATCTACATTGGCACATAGGGAGTTGGACTTAGGGGTCTCCTTATACAGCAGGGGAAAGATAGTTGCTTACGCATTCTGGCAGTTAAAGCCCAAAGAACAAAATTATCCGACACATGATCTGAAGTTGGTTGCTATAATTTTTTCTTTGAAAATCTAGAGGAGTTATTTGTACAACACAAATTTTTAGGTGTACTTCGATCACAAGAATTTGAAGTACCTTTTCACTCAGAGAAACCTGAATTTGAGACAACGCAGGTGGATAGAATATCTTGAAGACTACAATTTCAGCCTAGAGTATCATCCAGGAAAGTCGAATGTGGTAGCCGATGCTCTAAGCCAAAATCCTCGAGGATATCTTGTTTGTCTGGTTCCGATCGATGAGTGGATGTGGTCTATGGTTCTTGAAGACTACATCCCACAGTATTATGAGTCAAATAGTACGGCTTGTGTGTACAATGTTGTTGTCACTCCATCCTTACTCTAGAGGACAAAGCAGTTGCAACAACAAGATGAGGTGATCCGAAGTAAAGTTGAGCAGTTGTGTAATGTTTAACAGCTGGAGGATTGGGAGGTCAATGCTGAGGGAACTGTTCTCTACTATGGTAAGTTAGTGGTACCCAACCTTCCAGATTTGAAATAGGCGATTCTTGCAGAGGCTCATAAGTCAAGGTTCGCTATCCACTCAAGCGGTACAAAGATGTATCATAACCTGAAGCGACAATACTGGTGGGTGGGTATGAAGCGTGATGTGGTAGACTTTGTAGCCAGGTGTTTGACGTGCCAGCAAGTGAAGGCTGAACATCAGAGACTAGTGAGATTATTGCAGTCCTTGCCTATTCCAGAGTGGAAGTGGAATAGAATCACCATGGATTTTGTTACAGGTCTTCCTAAAACTCCTCAGAAGTTAGATCTTTGGATTGCTATCATTGTCATTCCTCTCCCTCATGAGGTGTTGCTATCGATGGATGGCCATCTTTTCTGTGATATGTGCTAGATGGATCCTTATGTGACCATCCTTTTTCACTGATAATGTTTTCAAAAGGGAACAACGATGTAGTCCTAACTTTGTGTTATAGTTGTCTATATATACAACGCATTTTGGTAAAAGCAAAATTGATGGCCACATGCCTGTTTTAATAAAAATGATGAAGAGTTTTCAAGTGATTTAAAAAAAACCATGTAATGTAAAAAGAAGCAAGATTTTGGTTTTCCAAAAACTGTGAAAAATCATTTTCTCATGCATTGCATATAGTATAGATTTCCTTACTAAGTTAGTCACTCACCCGAAACGACTCCTCCCGTTCTAGTTAAAGGCAAAAGTAGCTAGGAATTTTGAAGTTGAAGAGTTTCTCTTTTTCTTGTTTATTCTTAGAGTGTTTAAACTTATTTCCTGGTGAAAATAATTTGATGGTTTATATAAACTTATAACGGTTGGTTTGGATTTGTTGTACAACACCTTTGGTTTATTTACTTTTCATGCACTATTATTTTCATGATCACCATATGAACCTTGGACCATACTTTTCAGGCTGTGATAAAACTTAAAAGTATTATGCTAAACTCCTAGCCATGGGCTGGACGATCAAGTTCTCTCCAAGTATCGGGTCGCTTGACTCAGCATTTTTGTGAGGCCTCCCTTCGAGCGGTGACAAATGCTCCTAGTGGACACCCCGACCTAACTGAATAAATCCCTTCCACGAAAATTATCCTCATTCCCGGTTACACCTTGCACCACTTTTACAGAAGCCAAATATGTTCCCCTGTTAGACACTGACACTAAATTTTCTAGAAATCAATTAACTCCCTCTATAAAACGCAGCTGTAATACCCTGAATTTTATCGTTTAAGTTTTTTTGTTTAGAATGTGTTTGATGGTAATGTGTTTTCAATTGTGATGTATGATGTAAATGTGGGATTTTTGTGATAGGACTTATGGAGGAGTGAGAATTAAAGGATTATGGGACATTGTTGGAAGGAGTGGTTGATCACTTAAAGGATTGACCGACCGAAATGTGCAATATGAAGAATGGGAGCTCTCTGTCATTATGGCGGTTGATCAAGGTGTTTTGCGATAGTTCGAATTCTATACAAATTGGAAAACAAGGAAAATAGCTGATGATTGATGAATTACTGGCTTCTATATAGAATGTAAAGTTGTAATTTGTGGTTGATCAACCGAAGAAGGTGATCGACCAGTATACTGAAGAAAAATCAGAGTTTAATCTCATACTGTTTTGCGGTCGACCTGTAATGCGAAAATTCATCAGAATTAGGGTTTCATGTCATGATTTTATTAGTGGATAAAGGTGATGACTCACCATTTATTTGATGTAGGGACGCCACTTAATGCTTGGGGTAGTTGAAGAAGGATTTAACTTATTATTAAGAAGGGAAAAGCTGAAGAAAGAGGAGAAGGAAAAACCGTAGGAAAAGAAAAGGAAATTGAGAGAGAAGAAGAGGGATCTAAGGGAGAAGAAGAAGAAGAAGAAGAAGAAGAAGAAGAAGAAGAAGAAGAAGAGAAGGAAAGAGAGGCAGAAAGAGGAGGAAACCTTGAAGAGGAAGAGGTAAGAAATGATTGTATGTCTATTTTCCCTTTTTGGGCTACATCACAGGAGGTAAGGTTTATTATTGTTTGATGATTGTGTTTGATAGATTATATGTCTTGATCATGTTGTTGCTCGAGGATGTATTGTTCTTGGTATGTTGCTTGATAAAAGTTAAGTTCGAAGTATTGTTTGATGTTGTTGTTTAAGAACATGTTGTTGATGTTTATTTTTAATAGATGTTGAGTTCAAATGATCATATTGTTGATTGAAGATTTTACATGTTGATAATATGAGAAATTGTATGCATTCATGAATGTTCGCGCATCATTGGTTTTATAAGACATCACAAAAAAGACTTCTCATGCATATGTTTTATATGAGAAATATGAAAATGGAAAGAAACACATAAAGATAATGAGAATGGTTTGAGTTGACGGAAGTTCACCACTTACTCTTAAAACGTTAAGAAGGAAGAGAACAACTGAAGTTCACCATTGTGGTCGAAGTTCGCCATTGATCAAAGTTCATCACCCTTCCTAAAGCGTTAAGAAGGAAGGGAACAACTGAAGTTCACCGTTATGGTCGAAGTTTGCCATTGACTAAAGTTCGTCACTCTTCCCTAAGCAAATAAACATTAAGAAGGAAGAGAACGACTAAAGTTCATCGTTGTGGTCGAAGTTCGTCATTGACTGAAGTTCATCACCCTTCCTTAAGCAAATAAACGTTAAGAAGATAAAGAAAAACGGAAATGGGAAATGTTTTATGTAATGTATATTATGTTCATATAGCATCTCATTTTTTACTAAGCATTAGGCTTATAGAATATGTCTTGTGATGTAGGTAAACAATGTAATAAGGAAATGAGCAGCTAATGGAGGATTTACGCATTGCCGATCTTGTGGCTAGCTAGGCTAAAGGATAAAAATGAAGTAAAATGTAAATGGTTTCCAATTCATCACTTTATTTATACAATGTAAAGGAATTAAAGAAAGAATTTTATTGTTTTAGATGTTGTAAATGGTTTAACGAAGAAATTTTATTATGGAATTTCAAGTATTTACTTATTTTCAAATGCTTTATTTATGAAAAGTCTTCCGCTATGCCATGTTTTATAAAATAAAAAAGTATTTCAAATTCATACATTTTAAGTGTATGAAACTACAGCAGCACCATCTCAAACAACATTCTAACTACCATTTCAATCATAATAGACTATAATTTACATAAGTAAAAATCTCAATCAAATATCCATGAAATAATTGATCTTACCATAAAAAATCAATACAGGTCACACTACACTTAAAATTTATAACCCTTTTCAAAGGAAATTTTCGGTCACGACAGAACCAGTGAATCGGACTGTAATCAATCGGGTTGGTTTTCAACATTCAAAGAACAAAAAATTCATTTCATTTTTTGGGAACCGATTTTATCAATTACGTTTTCGGTTTTGTGTATTCAAAATCGACAATAACCAAACTGAACCCAAAAACTTTTGACTTTGAAAATTACCCCAACACACTTAAAAACTAAATCCAACAACCTAAAAATAAATTGGCTCACTAGAAAACTCACCCAATTCCAAACATAAATCTAATCTTCATTCTAAAAGTAATTATTTTGGCTTGATTTTTTTTTTTCAGAGTTTATTGTTTAGTCTAAAAATAAATCACCTTGGTTTAATGTTATTTTGTCAATGATTGAATTTATATAAATACAAAGTTTACAAAATTATTTTTATATATAAGGAAGCAAAATGATTGAGTTTTATATAAATTTTTTATATTATTAACTGGTATTAACTATTTTTGTTGTATTTATATTTTTTATACACATTTTATAGACTTTGTATTTAAAAAAAATTTGGTTTCTCCATCTAAAACATCCAGTTTCAGTTCTAAAATTAACTAATTTTTAATAAAGTTTAACAAATAATTAACTAAGTTTTTTTTTCTGTATTTATATTTTTTAATATAAATTTTATGAACTTTGTATTTAAAAAATTTGGGGATTTCCACTTGGATTGACTTGAAATTTTGTATACTTGAATGACATATAAATGATATATAAAATTAAAAAAATCAAAAAATTATATATAATTAATTTTTGAGAGTAAATTGTTCTTCTGAAAAATTTAGATATATTGACATAATTGAATATTGTTTATGGAATTGGATGAAATTTTAGGATGATAAACTCGATATTTTAAGAAAGAGAAGGACGTTGAAATTATGTAAAGTGGACTTATATAGTTAAAGTTACACTATTTTAAAGTTAGACTACGTGTACGTGACGTTTATGTATGATTTTCGTTAAATACTTAATTTAGACATATTGAGTGAAAATTTGAAGATGCTTTCTAAGGATGAAGTTTTCTAAGACATATATCTATGTCATTATGCAATAAAATGTGGTCACTAATGGGGTCGTGCCACATGTTAAGCTAAAGTAAGTAGCTTAAATAGTAAATAATGAGAAGTTTAAGGGCAAATTGGTCTTTTGACTTCAATGATTATGACCAACATGGTAAATGGCTAGGGAATTCTCTAGATAAACTTATTCTTATCAAAATAAGGAGTGAATCATGAGAAAAACTGCTAAAAATAGAGAAGAGAGAAAGAGGGAAAATAGGGTTTTGGAGAGAAAAATTGAAAGTTAAGAGAAAATAGCAAAATTTTGAGTTTGAATCTCAAGAGGAAAATGTTCAAAATGTGAAGGGGATTCTAAAGAGTTCAAAAAGGAAGGAAAATATGGAACTTGGTAGCTGAAACCAAAGCTTGAAAGTGTTGGAATCCAAGTATGTAACTTTAATCCTTAAAGAGTTATAATTTTGTGAAATCTGCATGTTATAAGTGGTGGTTTTAGATTAGAATTGTTGAAATCATGATACTGGATGTTTTGGGACATTTATATTGTGTATTGGTTTGGTTTTAATTGAATTTGGTATGAGGGAAATGAAGAAGTGTCAAAGGATTTTGACAATCTACATCCAATGCGATTGACCGGGGTCAAAGTGCGGACGACCAAAATTTAGAAATAACATTGGATCGGTAGAGTAAAAGTGCAACCGAAATGTTGAAGTTGAAATTGTGAAAAATACAGTTGACCGATGTTAAAGAAGCAGACGACCAAAACCTTTAGAACAAAAGTAAAATGTTACAAGAACAGGTATCCACAGAGGAATGGGGGTAGCTACGGATGCATGGGTGGACGATCACACGAGTAACAGAGAGGAGAAATGACTTGTGAGCGGAAGACCAATCCTTGGGGGGAACGTCCAGAAAAATGACAGTGTATTGGGTTTTAAAAAAATATAGTCATTAACAAATGACCAAAGTCTGGAGCGGATGATCGGAATTCGTGTTTTTGTCCTTAAAATGTGTTGAAGTGGACGACTGCAACTGAAGTACAAATGTCTGGAACTTGTAATTTCATAACATCTTCCTTAGGTTTCAAACCATTTGTTTAACCATCGCATAAATCCTTTTGAGAGATTATTGAGATATAGATAGAACTTGTCTAGATAAATGTATGATACCATTTTATGCATAATTTTTGTATGTTTAATAACAAAATTTGCATGATTTATAGTACATGCATTATTAGTATGTATTATATCCATTTAATGTATGCATAGTGAATGTGGCAAATCATGCATCATGGAAATATTTATATGTACAAAAGATATTATCCAATATAACTCGTCAAACTACATATTGTGTGACGTATGTAAAGCGAGAAATAGAAGAGGAGTAACTATGGGTCCCCATTGAGTTGCAACTCTCAGCTCTCTAAAGATTTTTATTTGTTCATAGACACATCTATTGAACACAATGGCCAATATGGTGGAGTTTTATGGTTGTGTGCAACTTTACATATGATTGTATTTAATCATGCATATTGATATTCAGGAATATGTTAATACGATACTTGTTGAACAATTTCATTGTTTAAATTAAATGAACATTGCATTGATTCTCATCATCATTGCATTATAGTGAGTAGAAACGCACTGTGTTTTATTCATATGACATATCATATTGGTCTAATATAGAGGTTCAGATATAGACTTAGGTGTTAGGTGTTGGTCCTATATATTTTGTAAATTGCATAAGATTGTAATTTTGAGTATTAGATTTACTTGTTGAGTTTTATAGCTCACTCCATTGTGGTCTCATTCTTTTAAGATACAAATAGTAACCTAAAGGACAATGTCAAGGTAGATCAAAGGCAAGAAGCTAGACACTCAGGGTAAAAATATAACTCTACCTCTTGGACCTGGTGTATGTGTGGGTTTTATTTTTCGTTGTGCATAGTTTGGTGTGAGGGCTACATATAGTGGCCCTAGTGTTTGTAATAAAGTTAAGACTTTTTTATTTTGTAAATAATAACTTGTGTTAGATTAAAATGTGGTTGTTACAAGATGAAATCACATATTTAATTATGGTGTGCATATTAAATAAAAAAAAATTTAATCGAACTGAAATATGGTAAAATACGTTGTGATTACTTGTAATATTTATCTTTTGTAAGGATACCCGAGTGATGTAATCCAACATTGTCATACTTCAATTTGAGTATTAATGTGCATGTGTCGTTATTCGGGCGGAGAATCCTTATTACAATCTCATAATTTGAGGGAGTTGGAGGTTTGGGTTGTAACACTACCCAAAATATTTGGTTTCGTTTTCAAAATTACCAAAACCGACATAAACCAGTTTGATTTGATTCTATCATAGAACCGAACCTAACCGGACAATAAACACTCTTATTTGTAATTAGTGAATATATTCACTCGAGTAAACATTTAGATTATCGAGAGAATAAGTGTATAAACAAGACAATTTCGGTAATCATGTCTTCTTGTTTTAAGGGTGTTCTCTTAGACAATAGTCTTCTTTTCTCGTAAAAGATGGAAGCTATGAATCAAAGAAAAATGGACAATAATTCTTAAATTAATTAATTGTTTGCTTGCTCTTTTTATCTATTACAAAATAAGATAATTATAATAGCATGTTTATTCTTACACATATTTGAGTTGATATGTCTAACAATATCTTGTATGTTACAAGACCAAGTAATAAATTCATATTTAATTATTTTTAATAGACTTTATATAATAATAACTTATAATATATAATACAGATAATAAACTATATGGGACATTACAAGCATATAGGTTAAAAAGGCAAAGTTTGGAGCTCAAGAAGGTACAGGGAACGCAGCATGCATGGTAATAATTAAAGGATCAAACATTACATTATTACAAAAAGAAAGGATTGAATGATGGAAGGGAATGAGTTGGAAGTAAAGAAGGATTTCCTTTTTGTGGTATGCAGTCTGCCATTATCATAGCTTTCCCAAACAGGAAGTGGGTATGTTCAGTTTATCTAACCCTAACCCCAGCCTGCAAACAAGGAAGACTCACTTCCTTCACCATCCATCTGCATCTCTTCTCCAATGGAGGTCCGTCTCCATCATCATGCTTATGCCAACCTTACATCACTGTATTGCCCTTTTCTTTTGGGACCCACAAAGTGAAGATCATGATGGGATCAGAGGGTGACAAGTGGAAGAACAAACCAACATGATGGAAGTAAGTGGTAGGTGATGTTGCCTAGTTTTATCAGCTTACCTTGGTTTTTCAATTTTAAATATTTTTTCTGCAAAAAGATAGAAATATGTGTAGGTGATACATGGTTTTTTAAAGTAAGTATTTGTTAAAAAATATACATAATTAATCACAAATAGTAAGAAATACGATGGGCTGGGTTTGGTTTCTTCTGCAATCTGCTTCGTTTTCTGATGGAGAAGTTTGAAATGAGTTGTGGGTTTGATGGATTGGTGACGTTGATGATGATAATGAGTGCGCTTGGGTTAGGATAGCACGCCCTTCTTCGTTTATTCTTTTGCAGCAGCCAGCAAGGAGAGAATATGATGATTATTTCCACTGCACGCCCTCTTTCTCTCTCAGTTTCTCTCTCTAGAAAACTTGAGAAATGCAGAATTTACGGTCATTGTCGTCATCTCAAAATCATCATCTTTATCTTTGTTTCTAACCCATTATAATATTTGCAGGATCATCAAGTATCTTTAACCATGCCAGTTGCCACCACGCCACCATCTGACCCATCATCGATGGCATTGGCATGGCGATTCCTCCAATGAATCTCAGTGATTACTCTGTCATGACCATGGGTCTCGCCTCTGAGTTCTCTCTCACTCTCTCTCTACCAAATGTCCAATAGTTTTGTATTTCACTTTTCGAAAACCCTATGAGGATTTCTTTTTCTTCGGCTTCTTTTCCTGTCTGCCAAAGCCTACTCGATTCGAAAGATTTCCATGGCTCTTCTATTCCCAAACAAAATCATTCTTCCCCTTTTTCGATTTCCTCCATCTTCTCCTTATATATATTTCCCCTCTCCTGCTCTTCTCTCCTCACCCATCCACCTCCCTCTCTCTCTCTCTGTTGTTGTGAAGTTGGGGAAGACCGAAAATGGGCGATGATTCGTGCCTCAATGGGATTAACAATGGGAGTTCTGCAGTGAATGGGCAAGGCCATTCACCAAATGGTTACAGAAAAAGCTGCTGGTACGAGGAAGAAATTGAAGAAAATTTGAGATGGTCCTTTGCGCTTAAAAGGTAAAACCCATTTCTACCTCTTCAATAACTTACATTCATTAGATTTATTTATGAATGTCAACCAACGCACTAAAATTGCTGCCTGTATTCCCCCGTTTCACTTTCTCCTCTGGTTTTGCATCTTTTTCCATCTTCTCTGTGTGGTACTCAGTCTCAAGAAGAGAACTCTGTAGAGTGTGAGTTCCTGATGACGTGAGAAGTCGAGTTGATAAAGAAAAGAGCCTATAAAGTGAAAAGTCTTTTGCCTTCCTGGTTAACTAATTCAAACTGATGTACTGGCCATGAAAAAGCCAGACAAGAAGTTTGAAAGACGAAGATTAATTTTCTAAATTTCTAGACTTGCCGCCTTCATTTTTCTCATACGGTTCTGGTTTCAGTATACTTCACACAGGAGCCACTCAGTTCCAAGAAATTGCACTTCTGGACACAAAGCCATTTGGAAAGGTTCATCTCAAAAGAACCCATTTACAAATAACTTTAAACAAGGAAGATGGAATAGAAGTTTACCCATTTTTTATGTTCTTACAGGCATTAGTCATTGATGGAAAGCTCCAAAGTGCAGAAACAGATGAATTCATCTACCATGAATGCCTTGTTCATCCAGCACTTCTTCATCATCCCATGTATTTTCTCTTTTCTTGGGTCATCTAGTTGTTGAATTCTTGTTCTAGTCGTTGTTCAAACGTATCGGTTGTTGATGGCAGTCCGAAAACTACCTTCATAATGGGAGGAGGTGAAGGTTCTACAGCAAGAGAATTACTTAGACACAGAACTCTGGAGAAGGTCGTCATGTGCGACATTGATGAGGTAAAATCTCCATATCTTCCTTCCAAACGTTGCTTTTAGCTTCATTCTCTCAAAAATATTCATTGGAAAGAACTTTTTGTCTGAGAGCAGGAGGTAGTAGACTTCTGCAAGTCATATTTGACAGTAAACAAAGAAGCTTTCTGTGATCCAAGACTCGAGCTCATTATCAACGACGCCCGGTATTAGTCTATTAGTCTTGCTCATAACATATGTCCATCTTCTCGTTTTCATGATTTTATTTTTTGATTACGTATTGTCACAACCTAAATTTGTGTCCGGATTATGAGCAACCACGGAGCAGCGTAGCGCGCTTATAGTTTAGTGGTAAAATGGTGATTCATTATGATATCTTTTTACAGTTGAAAGGGCTTTCCTTTTTGCAGAGATGAGCTAGAATGTAGAAGAGAGCGCTACGATGTTATTATCGGAGACCTTGCGGATCCCATCGAGGGAGGCCCATGCTACAAACTCTATACAAAATCTTTCTACGAGTACACTGTCAAACCGAGACTTAACCCGGATGGGATATTCGTCACACAGGTATGTTACCCCAGCCGGATTTTGGTTGTTTTTGAAAGAATTAACATAATCTCGCAAGTAATAAGCAGGCCGGACCAGCTGGGATTTTCAGCCATACTGAAGTATTCTCCTGCATCTACAATACTTTGAGGCAGGTCTTCAAATGTACGTTGTTCCTGATTAATTCTAAGTCTTACCTTTTTAAGTTTCCCCGAAATAAATTACGGCAAAGAGAGATTGATTCGTCTCTTCTATTTCCATTTGCAGATGTAGTACCTTATTCAGCTCATATCCCTTCTTATGCTGACATTTGGGGTTGGGTTATGGTATGATAAGCAATACCCTTCTGTTCCTTCACATTTACTAAGAAAATATTCTCATCATTACAAGATCACAATCATTAGTACTGTTTATAACCGCCGCAGGCCTCAGACGTGCCGTTTGTGCTGAATGCTGACGAGATAGATCTGAGAATTAAACAAAGGATCAAAGGGGAGAACCAGTATCTTGATGGTAAAACGTTTTCTTCGTCCTCTACCTTAAGCAAGGCCGTCAGGCAGTCGTAAGTTGGAAGATGTTCATGAATTTATGGTTTTGCTTGCATCAATTTATGGTTTGAAAACTGAGGTAATGGGTTATTGCAGGTTAAAGAATGAGACTCATGTATATACTGAAGGAACTGCGAGGTTTATATATGGTCATGGCAGCGCCGGCAAGCACGCGCAAGATTGAAATTTGGAAGAGAAGAGGCGTCTCCAGTGAAAGAAGATAGAAAATATGAAGCCAGAAAGTGGAACGAAATCTTTGTTTTGTTATTATATATGTATGCTCTTCGGTTTCTGTAGTTGACTGAAATGTATTGAAGAGTGAGATAATATGGATGGGTTTTTCAAATTTCCAGATTCTTTTAACTTGGCAAGTAAGATTATAGAATCCTAGGAATTTGAGCTTCTGAAGTTTCTTAGATTTGATAGTCGTCAAACCAACCAACTTCGCCAACTGGAAAACCAACTTATATTTGAAGTGAATTCGACAGAAACCAAATTGAAAGTAGGAGAGGAATTACAGAGAGATTAGGATAAACAGGAAGATAACTTTCCCACATGAACCTTGACGACGAAAACAGAGCAAGTGAGCAATCTACAACTCATACACTTGTTTTCCGGTGAACTTGACTTCAATGGGGCTGACATTCTTCCCAATTGACCTGAAGTTTACGCCAACACCTTCCCGGCCAGGGTTCACCTTCTCCGGGTAGACCCCATCTTTTGGGTGCAAATACTGAACCTCGCCATTGGGGAACACCCTGTAAAACTGGTAATTGATCTTGTACTTCGCCCTTAGCCTGGTACCCAGAGCCAAACACAGCTCCTTCCGAGCCAATTTCAGAAGGTTCGGACCCTGCCTCATGATGGCGGCGCCGCCGGTCGGCATCTCAAAGATCTGTTCCTTCGTGGATTCCCATGTAATTACGTAGAATTCCTCTTCCTGAGCTTTGCGGAGCAGCCCGCCGGTGCTGCCACCGAAGATGGGTGATGGGGTGCTTGGGTCGAGCTGGGGTGGGGTGAAACCCACCGGAGCCTCTTCGCCGGATGCTGAGACTTTAAGTGTCCTTGCTCCGGCGGCGAACTTCAGAGGCTTGGGAGTGAGGAAGGAGGAGGCGAGTGACTGTTTCCATGGGGAAACGACACCGTTGCCTGATTTGGAAGCGGTGAGGGTAGGGGTGAAAAGGGTGGCTTGGGCTGCCATGGCTACGGTCAAGAACTGGAGAAAGAGAATGCTTTGGGTTTGTGTGGAAAGAAAGAGCAGAAGATAAAGGCGGTTTGCTATGAGAATGCCAATGGAAGGAGATGGGTGGATGACATGCAGATGAGTGAGTGGATAAGGATATGGTTTCCCCACCAATTAGAAACAGCTATTTGATTTGGTCTGTCTACTCCTCCAATACCTTAGCGGATGTTTTTCAAATTTGGTAAAAGGAAAATGAAGAATTAACATCGTGGTTTGTGATGAATTCTAAGTCAACTATTATTTTTTCTTTTTTAACAAATTAATTATTAATATATGAAAAAAATGATAAAATTAATATTGCTGTCATATTTGTCGTTAACAAGCTAATATGGAGCCGTGGTAGTTTATAGATAAACCACTGCAACTCCGTGTTTTTCCAAGAAAAGAAGGTCAAACTGTGGCAATGTCTTGAGACGCCACTGCAGTTTGTTAGGAGACTGCCGCGGAGTCTTGAGACTCGTTTAAGGGCTTAAACAAATGATTTTGGGCTGAGAAAGGGGGTCATGGGGTAAACCCAATGATGAGTGATAAATCTCTAAGAGAACTTCGATTTGATACCTTCTGCAGTTGATTCTGAGACTTGTAGCCAAAGTTATGGTATTTTGAAGTTGAAGAGGTCAAAAATCTAATAAAAACATTGAATTCAAAAAACATATACATAGAGACTTTAAAGTAGTTATGAAATACTAGAAATCGAGAACCGATGTGGACTTTGAAGTAGCCATGCATGAAAAACAAAGAGTTTCATAGCTACTTCAAAGTCCCTATGTATATATTTTATGAATCCAATGTTTTTATTAGATTTTTTATCTCTTCAACTTCAAAAAGACCATAACTTTGACTACAGGTGTCAGAATCGGCTGCAGAAGGTATCAAATCGAAGCTCTCTCAGAGATCTATCACTTGATTTATGATTTACCATATGACCCCTTTCTCATGTCCAAAATCACCTGTTTAGGCTCTCAAATTTGCGATAAAAAAATTTTAACACGACCAACTGCAGCGGCGTCTCTAGCAGCGTCTCTAGAAACTGTCGTGCCGTTCTGAAACGCCGCTGTAGCGACTTGAGACGCCCCGACATCCAGGCCAAATTTGGCCTTCTTTTCTTGGAAAACCACGGAGCTACGGTGTTTTGTCTACGAAACGCCGTGGCTCCACATCAGCTTGTTAACGGCAAACGTGACAGCACTGTTGGCTATCATTTTCCCATACGTAAGTGGTTAATTTGTTAAAAAATAAATGATAGTGGTTAACTTGTCATTGATTGTAAACCACGATGGTTAATTTGTCATTTTCCCTTTGGTAAATTAACAAATCAACACCAAATAATTGGTTTTCCCTGTCCATTTAAATATTGACTATAAAAAATTAACATAGTAAACACTGTATTTTTGTTTTCTGTTAAATAATATTATCATTCTTATGTGGAGCAATATCTTTTCTCTGGGGAAAGTTAATTTTTCGCAGCAGAACGTTATTTTCTATTGCGTAAAGTGAATCTTTGAAATAGAATTAAAAAAGTCAACATTTTTCAGAGGAAAGTCATCTTTCCGCAAAGGAAATACAACGTTCCGCATAGAAAAGTTGCCTTTCCGCAGAAGAAAGTCTGCAAATTAAAAAAAAAATCGTTGTCTTTTTCATAGAAAAACACAGATAATATAGACAAGTTGTGATTTTCCAATACATAGTTAAAAAATTCTAAATCATCCGAAATCTAAAATATTAATATTCTTTTACAAATTCTTATAAATTATAAAACTAAAAAGAATTAAAATCAATTTATACAGTATTTCTCAAATTCATTCTTCATGAATATTAACTATTTTCCACTGAAAGTCTATAAATTATGAGTTCTTGCAATTTTTTTTATAAGTATTAGCTTTTTTCCACTGCGAGTTCTTAGAAAGTTAACAACAATATTTGCGACAACGATTTTCCATAGTTGAGTGGTTAAGTTGTTAGCAAAAATACGTTAGTGGTTAACTTATCATTGATCACAAAGTACAATAGTTGATTTGTTAATTTCCTTTCAAATTTTTTTTATTCAAATAATTTCTTTATAGTTTATCTAAGCTTTAAGACAATTTTACTATAGTTTTTTTCTGTTATAATATAAATTAGATACTGAATTTGGAGCTTCATTCCACTGTTTTTTTTTTTTACAAAATTTTTTTTGAACTTTCACATTCATTTAATTTAAATATTTACACAATAAACAAATGAACCTTGAATCAATTTTTTTGATTTTACTCGGTTTGGTTCTACTTTTTTTTCAGTTTTGATTTTTTTTTTTTTTTGTTTAGAGTCGTTTTTAGTTATATTAAATTAGATTGGACTGGTTTTAGTATGTTTGGTTTGATTTTTTGGTAATTCAAAAAAACTAAAATTAAAAAAATATATAAATATTATAATATTCATTCGCTTTGCTTCCAACAACAAAATTTAGTAGTGTCTAATTTTAATTATAATATCTAATTTGTTTATTGTGCAAATTTCAAAATTCATTTTGTTAAAAAAAAATTCAAAATTTAAGTTAATGACACCTGTTAAACAACTCCAAAAGTTTCAGATTTAGTTTGTATTTTATCTTATTTTAATGACACCTGTTAGTCATTCTTTAAAAATAATTAATAATAAAAATAATAACAAATTTTTGGTAAATGAAAGTTTTAAAAATTATTTATCAAATTTAGTTATTTGAACAATTATAATATTTAATTATTAAATTGTAAGAAAGTAAATTAGAATTGAGCTAGATGGGAAAAAGAGTGGTAAAGAAATTGAGGGATTAAATGTTATTATTTAAAACTTTAAAGGACTAAAATAGAAAGTAAATTTATTTTATGACCGCTTTAAATGATTAGAAAAGTAAGTTTTAAAAACTATATTTTCAAATTTCCAAAATATTGGTAACTTTTAGTATTTTTTATTAGAAATTATGAAATAAATACTTTTACCCTTATAAAAACAATTACAAAATCGAGCGCTACTTGTAATATCTCGACTTTTTATATTAGAATTTAATAAGAATAATTGAAAAAAAATTAAGAATTTTTAGATTTATTGGATAATTATCGGAGTATTACCAAATACGTATTCATTATATTATAATTTACGGGAATTTATCGAATGATAATTAAGAATTAATTTGGAAGAAGAATAAAATGATATTTATTGGATTATTTAGGATTAAATGTTAGAAAGAATGAATTGAAGATTAATTGAGTACTTGGAAATGAAGGAAATTAATTGCCTATTGGAAATAAATATATATTAAGTGAATGATTGGATCAAAGGAATTAAATTAATTGGAATTGGAAAGGAATTGAATTAATTGGAATTGGAGGTGAGAACCAGCTCACTAGCAGAACCAGTTCAGTGTGTGTGGTGTGGCTTAATTCGGTTTAAAATTTAAATGGTGATTTTGAATTGGCCTTCAGCCATTCACAAAAATGTAGGAGAAAGAGTGAGAACTGAGAAGAGAGGGGGAGATGACAGAGAGGGCGAGACGAAGGCCCAGGATGGCCGGGTGTGCGTCGTCCGGTGTCTGGAGGGCTGCTGCGGGGCGACACGGCGTTGTCCGATGGGTTGGTGTTGCGGGTTGCGGCTAGTGCACAGATTGGACGATTTTGTGTGACAATTTGGAGCTACCGCTGCTGCGATTCTGACGACGGGACGGGGTAAGTCCGTTCTTCTCCCTGCACTTTGTAATTTGGACGACATGCCTGCGATTTTCGGCTTTGATTTGCAGGGGTTGGGGAGTTGCTCCGTCGGGTGCTCTAATCGGGTGCTCCAACCCCGGTGTGACCCGGTCTGGCTTGACCCGTTCCGGTGGATTGTTGTCTGCTATGCAGACAACCCCACCCCTCCTTCCAGCCTGAAATCACACCCCGCGTGATGGACAACCTCTGAAAAGATGAATGGAGTAAGAAATATTGTCGGAGAATATGTGTGCTGGATGATTGTTGTGTTAAAAAGGCGAGAGATGGAGGTAGAGAGGAGAAAGCACTCTGGAGAGCTTGAGCCGAGAGCCGTGATGGAGAGGAGAGAAAAGTGACAGAGGAAGAAGGTGGAGGAAGAGCTTTGTGCTCCTCGGCTGCCTCTGGTAAGTGAGATCCTTCACTTATTGCTGGATTTTATTTATGGATGTTTACTCTCTGTTGACTGGATGATTGTTCTCTGTGGTGATGAGTGAACTCCTGGAGCTCTCGGGTCTCTGCGAGGATTGATGTGGTTAGAAGGTGCTGGAGATGGAGTTGGAGTTGTTGTTTCCTGTCCTCGGGTCTGCTCTCGGGCCTTCATGATGAGATTCCTTCTCTGAGATTTTAGTCATTTGGATGTTGTTTAGGTATTGTTTGGAAAATGCCCTCTGTGGTTTACTGCTGCTTGATTATGTGTATTGGTATGTTCTCTATAATGGGTTGTTGATCTGTGGTTAATATTTTGTGGAGGTTGAAGTATGGAATTGTGTACTCTGTTAGTTGTGCTGAGTTGTAATTGTCTGTTGGGTGACTGTCACCTTGCTAGTGATGTTTTGGGTTGACATTCTGGAGATTTTTAATGAATTGTTGTACTTTGATAATGAGCATACTGTGATTTGTAGCTTGGTGCTGGAATTGATTTCTGTCGAGGAATAAGTTGTTAAGTGAGTTACATTGATGAAGTTGTTATTAAATCTCTGGTTAATTGTTGCTAAGTTCTGGTCACTACTATGTTTGGCTATTAAGATAGAAATAGTTAACCTGTTGTTGGGAATTGGATGTTGGAAGTGCAATATTTGGATATAAATCTGTTAGGTTTCAGCTTTTATATATATATATATATATATAATCTGTTGGATCAATCTATGGGATCAATTGTTAGATGACTGATTTCTTGTATGAACTGCCCTGTTGTTTGGTTAAATGTTGTATGAACTGCTCTGTAGATTTGGTGTGAATTCTCTATGATAAACTACCAGTATTGTTTTGTAAAGCATAAATTTAATGGATTTGGCCTTGTTGTTAGATGATAAGTAATGCTTTTGTTTGGATTGTCTGAATGAGTTTGTTGGATGAAGTTATTAATTTGTTGTTTGATGATATGTTCTATGGTTTTGGATTCGAGTCATTAATTAGATTAACGTATAGTATGGACATTGTGTAAGGTAGTTCTATGACTCGTTTTGGACACTGTTATTAGACGTTGATTTATTGGTAAATAATTCATGGATGAAATTATAATAGTAATTATGGGCCTACAATTAATGGAATCATGTTGGCCTTCACTACGTATTAAACTTAGTTCTAAAGGTTATCAATCGAGATTAATTAATTAAGCTAAGTAGTAATTAACAACGCGATCTCATTTAGAAAATTTTATTAAGTGACGAGAAATTAGGATAGAAAGACGTTAAGATTTAATAGGTAGATTAAACAACTCTATTAATGAATGAATGTTTCTAAATGTGAAGGTACTAAAAAGAAGAAAGATAGCAATTAAGTGAGAATGCAATGCATCGAGGTAAGTGATATGTGTGTGGTTTGGTCTTCGGACCCTACATCACAAGAATAGGAGATGCATGTTTCATTGTTTACCATTTTCCTAGCAAGTCTACAGTTTTAATAGCATGTTTCGCTGTTTACTGTTATAAATAGCATGCTTCGATGTTTATCATTTTAAAGCATGTCTACAGTTATTAATCGCATATTTCATTGCTTACCACTTTCCAAGCATGTCTATAGTCTTTAATAGCATGTTTCATTGTTTACTGTTTTTAAAAGCAAGCTTACAGTTGTTATTTGCACGTTTCGTTGTTTACTGCTTTTACAGCATGTCTACAATACTTATAGCACATTTTGGTGAATCGCACGTTGAATGTTTTTTTATGCTTTCAGAAATTGTATGCATTCACGAGCATCAAACGAAACAGATACAAATAACGAATGAATCATAAGCCATAAAAAGTAATAAGCAAACAAAGAAATAAATAGCGAGCGAAGAAACAAATCACGAACAAAGAAATTGATAACGAACGAATAATAAGTCATAATAAAGTAAAGAAAAGAGAATGACAACGATATAACGTGAGGCCGTTTAAGTCCTTCATGGACACGGCTGCTAGCGAGCTTTCGGATTATGCCATCGTCGCTAGCAAGCTTTCGAAATATGCCATTGATGCTAATATATGTTGCAAGGTCCCTGGATTATGCCGGGACAAACGGCCAATGATTAGCAGACTTTCAGATTATGCCATCGCTGCTATATCGGAGGTTAACGATGAAAAAAAACGACTAATGAAAGATAATAATTAAGATGCAAAAAACAAAAGATAAGGAGAAAAAGACGAAAACGATGATTTAAAACGTAAAAGATAAGAAGATAATAAAAAGACGAGAACTAAAACTGCATGTAGTATTATAGCATGATAGGTATTATCACTTACTGAGCCTTAGGCTCATAGGTTACTACTTGCGATGTAGGTACAAGTACGAGAGAACAATGATGAACAGATGTAGGAGCAGCTAATGAAGGATTTGCACGGACGAGACTTGCGGCTGGTTAGGCTAACTAATGTAAAGAGTAATTGAGAAGAGCAATTGTAAAATATAAAGTAACGATTTAATTAACTGTTTGTAAATGAACTATTTACGCTTTCGCTATGTTTTCAAATAAAAATTAATTTATGCTTCCACTATGTTTTGATAAAAGATTTTATAACTAGTTTTTTAAAAAATCATCACAATTTTAATAACGAGTCAAAGTAAAAAGGGTTTAGTTAACGATCCGGTTATAAGAAGCGTATTCTGATTTCCTATTAAAAAGGTTTTAATAACGATTTACAGTCGCTTTACAAAAGTTTTAAATTTCAAGCATTTTTAAAATGTAATGAAAAATTGGGTCCTTGCACTACTTGTCATGACTTAGAGACGAACAAAGATGTAAACACCCAATGGAATTATCATGCTGAAATTTATACCAATTCGTTTATAGCGAATACACATATTTTTCAAAAAATTATTTATTGTTTAACTTGCTTTTAAAAAATTTTTACGTAGCAAAAGACTTTTTCGTCAAACATGTTATACTTTACAACATTGCTTCATAAAATTCTTTTTTTTTTTGTATAAAACATTTATCAAAATGTTATATAAACATGTTTACATTCAAATCTTTTTATACAAAATATCATATCATGAGTCCTAACTCACTTTTCAAAATCGCTATAGCAACCTCAAGTGCTCCTCATGGGTATGCGCTATCAACTGCATCATTATCCATGTCTTTAAACATGAGTCTCATTGTCCAATTCCTTACCTACAATGCAAGATTCACTTATGAGGCTAACATTTAGTAAGTAATGCATCAATAATATGTAGGGGTGTTCATGGTTCAGTTCGGTTCGTTTTTAATGTGAAATAAACCAAACTAGTCGGTTTTGGTTTTAAAATTACAAAACCGGAATTGGTTTTAGAAAAATCAGAACCGAGTCGGTTTCGGTTTTAAAATTTCGGTTCCGGTTTCGGTTTTTTCTTTATTATTTTTTTTTCAAATATTATAATAAAAATTGTATAAAAATTATAAAAACATAATTAATAATAACAAAATTATTCTTCCTCTTCTCTTTTCAAAACAAAATTTTGTCCAAAAAATAGTTATTAGGTCTTTTGGAGCTAAAATCACTTCAGAGGCTGAGGCACGAATGACCGAATATGGAACTTCAAAAACAAAAAAATACTATAAACGTATTTATGCTGTTTGGTTTCGGTTTTTCGGTTTTGAAAAACTAAAACCGGTAACCGAACCAAAACACTAGGTTCTTACAAAAGAGAACCTTATTCGGTTTTTTTAATAGAAAAAACCTTATTCGGTTTTGATTTTTTGATCGGTTTCGGTTCGGTTCGGTTTTCAACACCCCTAATAATATGAACATGATATGCACTTTCATAAAAATGTGCAGTACATTCTTTCTTTCTTTTTCTTTTTTTTTGTTTTATGTTTCAGTTCAACAATGGGGACCATGTCTACCGAAGCTTCTTGTTCTTAACATTGAGATAAACCATCAAACTCTCTAATTCATTGGGGGACATACCCACCAAATCTTCATTGGTAGCCAAAGCCACCAAAGCTCCAATGGTGGCCAGATTGCCAAAGCTTCTCATGTATCTTACATTTTTTCTTTATTCTTTCTTAGTGAAAATATATGTATGAAAATCATTTTTGTACATTTCTTGAAAATGTGATGCAACAGAAAGAAAACAAAATTAAATGTATTTTAGCATATCATTTAATCATAACATATTCTCAAGTCACATAATCAATAAAGCATCACCGCATGTCATCAAATATCAATATTATTCTAACAATACAACAAAAGAACATATCCTATAGACACTACCATCATCTAACACTTATTCCAACCATTTATAGCAACAACCTAATTCTTAAAAAAATCAAATCATCTAACTGTTTATGTAACATCCCGATGTTTTTAAGTTGGATCATTATCGGAATATTACCAAGGACGTCCTATGGCGTTAAGTTAGGGGTAATTTCGCTAACGTTTCCTTCATTTAAGTGAGGTAATCGAAGTATTGGAGTTGGGGATATTACATCGTGAATCTGTCTGTGTCACTTTGTGACGAGCATTTATGAAGGAAATGTTGTGGGGTAAGAGTTAAGTGTGAAAAGATAGAGAAAAGTGGGAATCTTGGAGTTTCGGACGCCAACTGTGGACGATGCGGACGCGAGTTGTGTCATTTGCATCAAATCTATCCTAAAACTGGAGACATTCAGATGCCATACGGACGATGCAAAAGAATACAGGATGCATCCGCATCGAATCTGTTCGATTTTAGGGACAATTCGAAAGACGCGGACGACACATGTGGACGCCATATCGCATCCGTAAGTTGCCTATGGATGGTACGTACAAGGGGTAAGGACGCCAGTTTCCGTCCAAACTCGGCTTTTACCTGGGAAGATCTGGTCTTGCGGACGAATGCGGACGCGAAGATACCGTCCGCATCTGTCCGAGTCATCGCAGTTCATCGACAAAACTGGTTTAAAATCAGAAGAACAACGACGCCTAACCAATAGGAAACCGATCCCCCGACACCAAATCCCCTCCCAGACTACGCGTGGCCGACCACCTGCCTCCCCACACGTGCGGTGGTCTCCCCTCCAAGTATGTAGTCATCCTTCCCCTCCTTCGTCCATCCATCATTCAGCTAAATTTTTCCTTCTGGAGAGGAGAGCCAACGTGAGAAGAGGGTTCTGAGAGGGAGAGCTTTGAGAGTGAGAGAGTGAAAGTTAGTTGTGGTGTGCTTAAGTGAACGTGTGTGAAGGGAGGTGAATTGGAAAGGAGTTGGAACTGTGAGCTGCTGCCGTGAAGATTGGAGAGCTATCCCTGCTTGTGTTCTTCAGATGAGTAAGGGATTAGGGTGTTTTGGCCATTGAGGCCCTACACCACAAGTATGGGTGCGTGGGTTGATGTTATTCCTTAGAAATGATTGTTGCAAATGCCCTCTGTGTTAATGCTAGTGTAGGTTTATGTTCAGTGGTACTTTCCATGCTTATTGTCTCTGCCTCTTTGATGTTGGCTGCTGTAAATCCTTTGTTGTTGATTTATACGGGTAGATAATAACATTATTGTTGTGGAAATAGAAAATGATACATGATAATAGAGAATGGGTGAGGGTGGAAATGAGATAAACACGAATGAACCATGCTTTATAATTCGTGCATTTTGTTAGTTTAGTATGTTCGCTGCTAGTTGTTAAGAACGTTAATTGCCATAAACTGTTTAATGTTAGTATTGAAATGCTACTGTCAGTGTTGATAGTGTTGATAGTGCTATTAATGCTATGTGGAATGCTCTGTGAATTAATGTCCCCCTGTTAGTTAACTATCAGCATGTTAATTATGATAACTAATAAATGAACTCAAGCATGTAACTAAACTAGGAATGATAATCACAACACGTAATTCATTGTATGTTCACTTACTTGAACACGTAAAAGAATAGCGGTAGCATGTAATTTGATTAGAAGTTGAACATGAAAAATATGGAGCATGTAAATTTAGTAGGATAATTAATAGTTTTAATAATCGTATTCTACGTTAGCGTGTGAGCACGTTTAAATTAGCTTGTGATTGTGTGTTCAATTAGCATGTTAAATTATCTGTATGTTAATTAATGAAGTATCAAGCATGAAATAAAATAAGTATGATAATTCTTATGTTTTAAATAGTTAACAAGAGCCTGTTTAATCAATTAGGGTCGTAAAAGCATGTTTAATACATCATAATAAATGCAAGTTTAATTATAATCTTTCTAGAACATGTAAATAACTGATCAGAATAATGGCATAGGAATATAAAATTAGGAAGCATGTAATTGAACTAGGAAATCAATTGAAGTATCAAATTAGAGTACTAAACATAATCAATAGTTGAACATGTAAATTGGTAATTAATAGTCGAGCATGTAATTAATCGTATGTTTTATAAATGCTTTTGTTATTGTCTTCCTGGATGTCTCTTATATTGGATGCTTCACCTTCTTTTACATACGTTTTCAATTATAGGCGCAATTTAAATTCAGTCACTTGTATTGAATGCGCACTTCAATTTCATACGATGCTTTACTTTTCTAAAGAGTAGAATGATAAAGAGGATAAAAATGGAATGAAGTAAACGTGAATGAGTTAAGGGGTTTTGATGACTAAGGGAATGAATGTTTTATAATTGTTTTGTGATTGTTTTCTTGTATTGCTTACGATAGTGAAGTAGAATGAAAGCATGAAATCAACGTAGGAGCATGTTAATAACTGATTAGAATAATCGCTTAGAAACATAAACCTAGGAAGCATGTAAGTGGACTAGGAAGTTAACTAAGCTAAAGGACTAAAAAGTTAGAAAGAAAATCTTATCTTCCTTAAGCGTGTAAAATGGTTAGCGTAATTAACTAGATCGAGCATGTAAGCAAGAATTGGATAAAAGCAAGTAACCTACCTCGGATAATAAACTAGGATAATCACCTAGAACGATGAATGTAGGACGCATGTAAAATGACTAGGAAAGAATTAGGATATGAATTCTCCTTCTGAGCTTCGCTGTTTACAAGTTAATATCATGATTGTTTTCTATTGTGTGCTTTACTTTCCTTATATGCGCTTTCAATTACAGTTATTGCTTTACTTTTATGTTATGCACACTTCCGTTTCTATGAATATTATATTATTATGAAGCATCATGCATCATGCTAGGATGAGAATGTATGTTCATACATCATGTAGAGACTAATAGGGAGTGCCACGGGGTGGTACGCACACATGCATAAGTGAGGATAAATGATGAAAATGAGTAAAGGCCTCTGTGGTCCGGGGACTAAGCTCGGCTCAGACACAAAGAAAAGTGAAAAGGGAGTTAGGGGATGGTAGGGTAAGTACGGATCAGCTAGGTAGACAGGATTTAAAGAAAGAAAGTTACCTTTCCATTGTCGGGATTGCGAGACTGTCTACTGTAGGTGGTTGAAGCCGACAAAGATCTACCCAGCGCCACGGATTCTTCCAATCTCCAGCTCGAAGTACGAATAACAAACGAATAACCTAAGATAAAGTAATAATAAAATGAACGACAAAATAAAGGATTGGTTTGGGTGGCCCCATTCCAATAATGACTAAAGAGAGGCATTCATGCTTGCATTTCCCTTTTTCCTTACTAAGCCTTTGGGTTTACAGTTGCTTGTGGTGTAAATGTAGGTACCATTAAGCTGTAAGGAATGCACGAACTAGGAGTAGGAAAAAGAAAAGAAGAACAAACAATAGCAAGCAGGGGTGAGAGGTTTGCACGCGCGAGGGAGATCGTGGCTGACCAGGCATAAAGAGGGTAAAAGAGAATAGTTTAATGAAATTATGTTTTCTAAGGTTGTAATTAAACAGTTAAGTCCTTTTCTTAAAGTATTTATGCTTTGCAAGGTTTCGCTAAACTGAAATGTTTTAGATAAATGCTTTTATATTACGCTTGTGCAAAAGTTTTAAATAAAGGATTTTCTTTACGCTTTCACATAAGTTTTACTAAAGGAGATGTTTATAACGAGTTTTACGAAGAGTCAGTAGCGATCCGGTTAAATGCACTCTGATTTGCTTTCAAAGAAGAAAATTCAAAATTTTAACGTATTTTCAAGGATTTACAAAAATCTGAGTCATTACAGTTTAGGTATCAAATAAACATAGCATGTAAATAAAGAATATCATCCTAGCATCTTGTGATGCCAAAAGGCAAAACACACATATAATTACTTACTTGGAAATTTTAGCACAACCGTCACAGTTTTAGGTGTCAAATCATCCAACTGTTTAACTGTTTATAGCAACTTATTACAACCATTTATAGCAACAACCTCTTTCTTAACACAATTAAATCATTCAACTGTTTTAGGTATCATACATGACATGTAAATAAGGAATACCATCCTCTAGGCCTATGTGTGCAAACTCTGATATCCAGCAAATCTTTATATTTTTTTCCTTGAGTTGCTACCACCTATGACTGAAAAATATGATAAAGAGCCACAGTGAGCTTTATGAGCTCAGTAAGAATGTTAATCTAAGGATTCAATAAACTATTTCAATTTCACAACTAACCATGTACTAAACCCAACATGATTAGTCCTGACATCTTTAACTTCCAACATTTAACTTCTGATCAACTCTCATGATCTATATTTTATTAGATCTTTAGATATTCCATATTAATATCTCAACTATGTGATACACTTATTTATATATGAAGTGTTTAGTTCACATGTAGAAATGTTTAGGCCTATGATTGAGGTAACTATAGCCTACCTCTCTAATTATTCTCATATGCAATTACTCTTTATGCATAATCTAATCTCATATGTATTTATATGTAAACTACTTCCATTATCAATCTCATGTGCTATATCCTTTAAGCACATTTAAACTCTATAGAATATTTATTCTATAATTTCTTTGTACCTTCCAATGTGATTTTCCATACTATGGATCACCTATTCTATAGTGGTCTATTTATCACCATCACTATTTAGACATTTCCAATTAATGTCTAATTCCTCAAACCATATGTTCTTCTATGGTTTATATATCACGAATGCTAAACATCTCTAATATGCGTCTAATCTCAAGCTATCTAGACCTTTACATGGTATGCCTATTATAATAAACTATACTTTAACCATATAATTCTATACATGAAGGAGTTCCTTATTTCTAGACATTTTAATTATTGTCTAATATCAAACTATCTAAACATTTCTATTCAATATCTATCACAACTATCTAGACATTTTTAATTAATGTTTATGACAATTGATTCCTCTATATGAAGAAATTTCTCAACATAGTACATATATTGATGCCTAAACTTATAATATAATAAATCATAGTCTAAATTCCATAATACTCCATTTCTTATAATCATCTAACTATGTCATCCCATGACCCACAATTATACAACATATATGAAATGTATATGAAAGCCAACCACTAGTCTCATTTCATAACGATGCAACTAATATAAAGGGAAAATAACAAAACAACCATCATCCTTTCCTGTTAGTGACAAAACAACCATTATCCTTTTTTGTCTAACAACTTAACCACTAAACTATGAGAAAACGTCACGACAACCATCGTTGTTATGTTTACTGTTAATGACAATGAACCGCGGAGGCTTGATGAAAACGAACCACGGAGCCTTGATGACGACGAACGGAGACGTCCAAGGCAGCAACAACGGGCGAAGAGCGTCAAAATTTGTAGGCTAAGGACTGTTGAATGGAGATGTCCAAGGCAGCAACAATGGGAGATGTCCGTCAAAATTCGTTGGCCAAGAACCTTCGAACAATAATTCAACAGACTGACAAAGCACATCAATTATCGAGGGACGTTCGTCGTGCCCATTGGAATGATGGTTCATGACCGTTGGATAGAGAACGGATGTCCCTCGATCGGAATGGACGGCTAGCATGGAGTTTCTCATTTTCCAAATGGCGATGACAAACATCTCTAGTCTCACAACGGACGTCCCTCGGCTTAAGACTACGTCGTTCTAGCTATAACGGACGTCCATCTTTGGCCGATGGACGTCCGTTGTATGTTCACCTGACTTCTCTGAACGTTACATCAATTATCGAGGGACATCCGTCGTGCCCGTTGGAACGATAGTTCATGGCCGTTAGATCGAGAATAGACATCCCTCGATTGGAATGGACGGCTAGGATGGAGTTTGTCATTTTCCAAATGGCGATGACGGACGTCCCTAGTCTCACAACGGACGTCCCTAGTCTCACAACGGACGTCCATCGACTTAAGACTACGTCGTTCAGGCTACAACGGACGTCCTTCTTTGGCCGATGGACGTCCGTTGTATGTTTTCTAGACTTCTCTGAACGTTAAATATGCCTATAATCTGGAAGGACGCCCTTCAAACATAAAATGAACGTCCCTATAATTCATTGAACTTAGTTTGCCGAGGATTTCGTATTTCACAATACTTACTAGAGTGTACAGTCGATTCTTATATAGGCAGACCGACGCACGATGATCCGCGGTAGAATTGAGATATTGGACGACGACGACGGTGATGAAAACTGCTTTCGACGATGAAAAGATGATTGAAAAACTAAACACGTGAAAATTGTGGACCGAACTATGCCGGAGCTTCCCGACATCATCTTCTCGGTTACCGTCAATGTCCGTCGACAAAATCATAATCAAAATCAAAAGTTTACCAATAATATCGCTGGAAAACGTGTCTGCGAAGATAATGTTGTCGGGAAACGTGACTACAAGGTCGTCAATGGACATTGACGGTAAACATAACAACGATGGTTGTCGCGACATTTTCTCATAATTTAGTGGTTAAGTTGTTAGCAAAAAAAGGATGATGGTTATTTTGTCACTAACAGTAAAGGATGATGGTTGGTTTATCATTTTCCCTAATATAAATCAGTGCAATGCTCTATTTTATATTAAATGATCATATTGTTTAACAAGTTCGTATTATTAACATCTACATGAATGTCAACATTTATGTGACGATCAACATAAATAATCAAACACCATCGTATGTAAAGTCACACATGATCATGAAACCCCACCATACTGGCCATTGTCTCCAATAGGTGTGTCTATGAATATAAAAATCCTCTAGAGGGCTAGAGATTTGCAACCGAATGGAGACCCATAGTCACTCTCATTCTATTTCCCACTTTACATACGTCACATAATGTAACGACCCGGTTTTTCAAAACCTTTTCTTATTTGATCAAACCAAAATTTTCTTTTAATTTATTTAAAACACACGAGAGGTCAACTAATTCAGCGTAACAAAGCAGAAATAAATAACTAAAATATACTGTAAATAAAAATCTGTACTTCTGATAAAATATTTATTTTATTTCTAAAGAGAAAATATTAACTAAAGAGATTAACTATTTTAAAATCTCAATTTATCTTCTGTGAGCCATAACCCCTGCAGGTCAAATCCGTTGGGTAACCCAAGTCCTCATCCTGGAATGCCCCTTCCTCAAGAATATATCCAGTATGTAACGACCCGAATTTTTTAAATCGTTAAAATAGCGTAAAAATTTGAAATCTCTTTTTGAACCAAATCAGAGTGTGTAAATCCGAATCGCTACTAACTCTTTCTTAAAATTTTTCGTGAAAACCAACTTATTAAATATGTAGAAGCGTTATAAAATAAATCCTTATAATCATGGCAGAAGCGTAAATACTAAAATAAAACCATCTGTTTAAAGTCTTGCGGAAGCGTAAGAAATTTTTCAAAAGAAATACTAAGTCATTCAAACATTACGTCTATCAAATAAATCTTGACCATTAACTTCATTGATTCACAACCGTTTACTCTCCTTTGTCTTTGCCTTGCTAGCCTGAATCCCGTGTATGTGAAATCATCCACCCCTGCTTCATTATGTGTTTCTCATTTACTCTTTATCTGTTTCTTTCTGTTCGTTGTTGTACTTACACCATAAGTAAGGACGTGAGCTTACGCCCAGTAAGGAGATGGGGGAAAACAATTTATGCATTTCTCTTTTTAGTTCTTATTGGAATGGGGCCACCCAAACCAACTCTTTCATTACGTTCGTTTTCTTTGTTCATTCTTTAACTCGTATAATGAGCTGGAGATTGGAGGTAGTCTTTTGAGATGGCCTAGCTGTACGACTCTAACCTCTTGTGCGCATGCTAGTCCCTTCACCGACTAGGTGAGGGTGTATCCTAGCTGCTAGGCTAGATTCGGACTACCCATCTACCCCAACTCCCTATTCGTTCCCTTTTTCAAGCATATCCCACCTTCTGGGTTCTTTCTCTTTCCGGCGTATCCCGCCTTTAGAGTTCTTTCTTCTTCCGGCGTATCCCGTCTTTAGAATTCTTCCTCTTTTCGGTGTATCCGCCTTTAGAGTTTCTTCCCTTCCGACGTATTCCGCCGTTAGGGTTTCTTCGGTGACGGATGTTTCCTGCTTGTCCTGAACATACTTGTTCTTAGCATTTTCCTCACTCGTGCATGTGAGTACTATCCTAAAGGTTACCCCCTTCTTGGTTTCTATTAACATGAACTCGTTCTAACTTCTTCCCAACAAACAAAGCACATATGAGAAATAATATCAACACTTTAGAAAATCCACAGTAAACAATAAACAAAACTAACATGCTTCACATAACAAAAGTAATGACAACATTTAACTATCTGTGCTATTAACATTCATTATCACAAAACAAAATATGCTTTTACATGTAAGGAAAGTATTCGTCAATGCAAAACACTGGCTAAGAACAACGGACATGCTTCGTAACTTAAGGTGAACAACGGTGAATCACACAATATAAGATATCTAATTAACTATGCAGCAGTAAATACAAACCATCGAAAGGTGTTTCTATTCAACTAATCAGCAGAAATACATTTAACTAATCATACTTTTAATTGAACTCATGACAGTGTTCATGCATCTTAACTCCTTAACCCTTTTTCCTTTGTTTGTTCAGTTAACTAAACTTTTTTTCCTTTGTTTGTTTAGTTAACTAAACCTTTTTCCTTCGTTACTCAGTTAACAGTTCATATCATAGTAATTCATACCTCATTCCATAGGCATCAAATCTATCACTTAGAAATTAAAACAATAAAAGGAATATTAATAGGGAAATCAAAGTTCATTCATGCTCATCACACGTCCTCTTTTTCAGTTTATTATTCTCTACCTTTCCACAACTATTTCATGCTTCACAAAACTCATTCCTTAACTAATAGCATCTACACGACTGTTAAGCAGTATTTTGTTCAACTAAATCATACTCTAAATCAATCTTAACAATGAGAAACTATACAACCAATCATGCTCTCATTACTTAATCAAGAAGAAGTTAACTACTAAACATGCTAAAGAAGTTAACTACTAAACATGCTCTTTGATGGACAACTTATAGCGAATGAACTATGTCAGATTATGATCCATTATCTCACCGGACTATGCATGCTTTTTAACAACCAAATCAACAGTGTAATACGTCCATTAGATCTATCACTAACCATGCTTTCGACAGTAAGGAAAAAGACAGCAGCGAAACGAACATTTATATGTACATTAGCTCTATCACTACGACATCATTTCTATATGAAACAAACGATTAAATCATGCTATTGACAGTACCGAAATCAGCAGCAAAATGAACATGTATTTATCCTAGCGATACAATAGCGAATTATCCTAGCGATACAATAGCGAATCATAGCGTCTATCATGCTTTCTAAACTGTAAAATAACTGCAGCAGGAACTATATAATACAACAACATAATTGAATCATCACAGAGAACAACTACTCAACATTCCGAACTCAACTCATGAAATTTCATTTCCATTCCTTTTTCCTTTAGAGCTGTCCAGTTCTCTTTCTCTTATTTCTCGTCACTTATCGTTAACATCTAGCATTATTCATAGAAGAAAATAATGATTCTCATCACTTATCGTTAATGAAGGTAGCAGCAACGTCTCAAGAAATAACAAAGTTTATCAAGGAGTTATGCATATTCTATAAACTACTTACATATCAAGCATTAGCTTCAACGTGAAAGAAATGACAAGGAACATAGCAGCAACATTTCAAAAGAAAAATGACAGAGTTAACCAAGAAATTTCTATATCTTTTTCAACTACACAATACTTGGGTGTAGGGCCTCCAAATGGCCAAGACTACCCATTCGTTACCCTTGAAGTTGAAACTCCTCACGTATAGTAGCTTCTTGACCTCCCTTCCCAGCAGAGTTTCCTCTTAGCACAAAAATGGTGGAGAAGAAAGTGGGGAAGAGTTGGGTTAAGTAAAGACTCACCAGGGAACACTTTACACGCGTAGAGGGGACAAAATCCCTATCTTTTGGCCTACTTTCGGCTTGGGTGTGCGATTTTTGTGTCGTTGGTCACGTTTCCATGGATTTACGTCCTTTTCATTCTGATTTAAATCCTATTTTGCCACTGATCTGGTGCGATTCGAACTGGTGCGGACGCTAATCTGTCATCCGCATCGTCTGCAAGACCTAAAACTACACAGCGAAATTAGGCATTCGGACGGAAATTGGCGTCCCAAACATATGTCCATACCGTCCGAAATCCGTTTTCGGATGCCTTCTAGCGTCCGCATCATCCGAATAAGTCGTTCGAGTTGTCCCAAAATTTGGACAGATTCATTCGGACGTTGCCTCGAGTCATCCACATCGTCCGCCGGCGTCCGCAAAGCTCCAGTTTTTAAACAAATTTGTTCGGACACTACCTCGAGTCATCCGCATCGTCTGCACCTTCTATAGCCAGCGTCCGCAACCCTTTTTCTCCACTTTTCACTATCTTTTCGCATTCAACATGATCCCCACGATGTTTCCTTCATAAACACACGTCACAAATGGCGCGTATAAACACGTAATGAAATATCCTCGTAATCCCAACACTTCAATTTCATCACGTATACGGGGAAAAACGTTACTGAAATGCTTATTGATTTAGCGCTCCGAAAGTCTTTGGTAATATCCCGATAATTATCCATCTTAAAAATATCGGGATGTTACACAGTAACCTGTTCAACACCTACACACACAAGTAAACTGTGAGTCTAATGCCCAGTAAACGATAAGATGTATGATGCATGAATATGTCTAATTATATTTGTCTCATATAGTTAAACTCGTACGGCGAGTTTTGGAAATTAGAAGTGGACTTTCACTTAGGAGACATGCTCTCGCATCCCATCAAAGGAAGGGTTTAATATCGAGTCTCCTGGTTAGAGTCCGAATGAGGAGAATAGTTTTTAGCCGGAAATTAACTCCCAGGAGACAGGCTCTCGCATCCCGACGATGGAAGGGTTTAATCTCGAGTCTCCTTGTTAGAGTCCGAACTACCTCCCCAACTCCCAATTCCCTTATGTTTATTAAGTCCGAACTCTCCCATGAAATGTCTCTCCCATGCAGTGTGAATACTGTCACACCTAAGAATTTTTTGCCGTGCGAATTTGCGATGATGGCGTGTGACCAGCGTCGTAGCCCCGCTCCAACCAGCCTTCCTCGCTATTGCTTGATGTGAACGCAAGAACTACCACGAAACCCACGATTTCCTTAACACACGAACATAACTCTTTACGGGAGCACGGCCCCCAACCTGTTCTTTCTATTTCGAATAAAAGAATCTAGGATACAAAATTTCCACTTGGATCACCATAATCGCTCGAGAGTCTCACGATGGATTAACTCCCTTAGCTTGGTGCCTCAAGGGTCCTATTTATACAAGTAAATCCTATTTACAATTTGAATAAAGAAACCCTAAATTAGTTGTAACAATAAGATCTGATCTGCCAAATGTCCGCTTCCCATTCACTGTGCAGCGCACCAATCCTATCCAGTTGCCGCGTGAATCCCACAAGATTTGGGATTCTCCTAGATCTTCGCTGCTGCGCGTGCGCCTCCTTATCCAATCGACGCACAGAATCCCTAAGAATCTGGGATTCTGCGAGATCTCTGCAAAGCGCGCCTGCGGCCCACTGAATGGCGCTGCGGCCCAAACTGCGTGCTGCGAGCTGGTCCAATACGCGTGCGGCTTTGGCCCGACTCCGTCTGGCTGCTTGCAACGCTAGACTAGCGTGTGGCCCAGCCCCTGCTGGCCCAACTGCGATGCTGCAAACATGATGATGATGGCCCCACCATCTAACTTAGCCCAATCGTCCAACGGATGAGTGTCTTCGGCCCAACCCCTGGTTGGCCTGATTGCGGCACGGCCCACATAACCGAGACTTCCCGACATGTTCCAAGTATCCTGGAATGCTTGTCCAAATTTGCGCCTATTCTGTCTGACCCTCTGCGCCTGTCGCATGCGCTGCGCGTGTCTGCAAGGCTTCCTGGAAGCCTCCTTCCCAGGCTACGCTCGTTAAGCCTTGTGAGAAAAGGGGTGTGACAACCCTCCCCCACTAAATGAAGTCGAAGTCCTCGTCGACTTACAACTCAAGTAGGCTGTCTCCCTGACTCTTATTTGGCTTAAGTTTTTCTTCCAAATAGCTCTTTCTTCCTCTTCCCACGATATATAGATTGTGATAAATAAAACTAGCTGCTTGGAAAAGTGAAATCCGCCTCTCGTTGATTCCACTCGAATGATCAATAGTTCCCCCTTTTGAAGAAGCCCCTTGTGAGATCTCCTAGAAGTCATCTGCTCCCAAAATTGAGATATGAATTTGTGTAGAACCCGGATCGCATTGAACTTTACTCTCTGATTTCTTTTGAAAATATACTTTTTCCCTTGTTGGGCCTGGCTCTCGTTATGATAAACTGCCGATGGTGATGAGCTAAACCAAGAATTGGTCGTCACTCAGTCACGCCCTGGTTGGCCGACTGCTCGTTGATCGCCTTGGCTGTTATGTCGTAGCGCTGCCCGTGTCGATCCCAGTTGACCTGAGTGATTGGCTGCCTGTCGCCGTCCACGTTCACTGTCATTGTTTGGCAAGGTTGGCCCACTATCTGGCGTGGTCCAAAGTGTTGTGCCCTATCATAGACTGACTTGTACGCCCAAGTATCGCCCCTGGCCTGCTTGACTCATATTTCATTTTCTTGGGTCCTTTCTGGCTCTAGTGGTTTACTGTTCTGTCGTAGTCCACTTCATTTGATGTCGAGCTGGACTGGCCCAGTTGGGCTATTGCCTCGTCGCAATCCCCGGTCATTACCCCTGTCGGGCCTGCCTGGACCCTATGGTTCGCTGCGGTCCACGGCGCTGCACCTGTCACACCCCTTTTCTCACAAGGCTTAATGGGCGTAGCCCGGGAAGGAGGCTTTCGGGAAGCCTCGCAGACATGCACAGCGCGTGCAACAGGCGCAAAGGGTCAAACAGAACAGGCAGAAGTTCGGACAACATTCCAGGATATTTGGAGCATGTCGGAAAGCCTCGGTTATGTGGGCGCCGCAATCAGGCCAACCGAGGGTTGGGCCGAAGACACTCATCCGTTGGACGATTGAGCCGAGTTAGATGGCAGGGCCATCATCATCATGTTCGCAGCATCGCAGTTGGGCCAGCAGGCGGCTGGGCAACACGCCAGTCCAGCGTCGCAAGCAGCCAGACGGAGTCGGGCCAAAGCCGCAGGCGTATTGGACCAGCTCGCAGGTTGGGCCGCAGCGCCATTCAGTGGGCCGTAGGCGCGCTTGGCGGAGATCTCGCATGCGCATCGACTGGATAAGGAGGCGCACGCGCAGCAGCGGAGATCTAGGAGAATCCCAAATCTTGTGGGATTCACGCGGCAACTGGATAGGATTGGCGCGCTACACAGCGAATGGGAAGCGGACATGTGGCAGATCGGATCCTATTGCTACAACTAATTTAGGGTTACTTTATTCAAATTGTAAATAGGATTTACTTGTATAAATAGGACCCTTGAGGCACCAAGCTAAGTGAGTTAATCCATCGTGAGACTCTCGAGCGATTGTGGTGATCCGAGTCTAAATTTTGTATCCTAGGTTCTTTTATTCGAAATAGAAAGAACAGGTTGGGGGCCGGGCTCTCGTATAGAGTTGTATTCGTGTGTTAAGGAAATCGTGGGTTTCGTGGTAGTTCTTGCGTTCACATCGAGCAAGAGCGAGGAAGGCTGGTCGAAGCGGGGCTACGACGCCGGTCACACGCCATCGCCACAATTCCGTACGGCGAAAAATTCTTAGGTGTGACAACACCCCAGTGTAGTCTTCTTTGCATGCCCAGATGCTGCCTCGCGCCCATCTGGCTCGTAAGGTCGGGAAAATGTATTTTGCTTCCTAGATTAACATAGGGGTTTTGTTGCTTAGCCTCACCGCCTTGCAACTTCGGAGAGGCCCTGCCCTCCTTTATCTTAGCCCACACGGCCCGATTGCTATAGGCGCGCTAAAGTGGTGTCACCTTTGACAACTCCAATGGCCTTTTGTCACCGAATCTCTTCAACACCTCACGTCCTTGCTTTGACTCCTCCCGCACTTTGTTTTGCTTGTATTTGCGTAGTTTCTTTGAGAAGTGTCTCCCCTTTATCTGAACTCACGCATATACTTGAAGAGTAGATAGCTTAACGCCTTTTCCCCGGTATTCACCCTTAACCGAGGAAGGTGCTGATTCGTCTTGGATCATCAACATTCCAAGATAAGGCATTACCACTGCCTTGGCTGGCTTGAAAAAGTTCAAGCCTAGGATTAACTCGAAATCTTCTAATGGAACTATCATCAACGAGCAAGGTTGTTCCCATTCTCCTACGCGCAATAGGGGCACCGTCGTACCATTTATGGGTTGCGCGCTCAAATTAATCCCCTTTATCAATCTCGCACTTTTTTCACAGTTAAGCCGAGATTGCTCGCGGTCCGTTGCGAGATTAAGCTGTGGGTTGCGCCGGTGTCTAACATCGCGTGCACCTCTCGTCTGTTAACAAGCACCTTGATGTACATCAGACCACCTGCCGTTGGTGGTTGGTTCTGCATTGTCGATGACTGGCTAGTCGCCGCCTCTGCCTGGCTGCTAGTGAGAGTGTTCACTAGTGGTATGGGGCTCTCCCCATTTTTCGTCTGCTCCACGCGATGTGCACAGCTGCGAGGCTTCACGGAAGTCTCGCCTTCGTCGACGGTCTCGCTTGGAGCACCATTGGTGATGACCGATGGCTTATTTGGGCAATCCCTTGAGAAGCGTGGTCCGTCACATATGAAACACCCTTGGGTTCGTTTGCGTCGGGGCTGATCAGATCCCTTTGCTTTCGATGATTCCTCGGTCTTTCTTCTTTTAATGCTTCGACTTGGACTCCCATGCTTGCTATCCTTCCTCCTAATTTTTGGAGAAGGTACAGTCCCCTTATCCACCAATTTCTTAGCCATCTCAATCGCTGATGTCACATCCTTCACCCCGTGTCTCCTTAATTCGGTTTGTGCCCACGGTTGAAGTCCCGACATGAAGTTAAACAACTTGTCGTTCTCGTGCATGTCCTGGATGTCTAACAGTAGAGTGTAAATTCATGAGCATATTCACGAATTGAACCCGTTTGTCGAAGCCTCCTCATGGCTTCCTTCGCCGCCCACTCGGCGTTGAGTGGAAGGAACCACTCCTTCAACTCTAATATGAGAACTTCACAAATTTCCACCTTTGGTTCTTTCTCTTGACGTTGCCTCCACCATCTCTTTGCTTCGCCTGCCAAGAATGTACTAAAAGTCCTTACTTTGTTGTCCTCCTTGATTCCGGCTGCTTTGAAGTAGTGTTCCATGTCAACTAGGAACCTCTCCACTTCCTTAGCATCTCGATGTCCATAATATGGTCTCGGTTTCGATATCCGTGGTTTGATAGCTGTCGCGCCAACCTTCTCCGATGCGCCACCCGCTACCCTTGTCGCGCGCACTCACGCGAGTTCTCCGTCGATGCGCCCCAGTCTGTGGCGAGCGTATCGCCTCGTTGCCGCCATATCTTCATCCACCGAAGTCTTGAAGGCATCAAGCTCCTCGTTGAGGGAGATCAATTGGAGTAATAATGACCCCTCGTCGTCGGCATCGTGAATTCCCGTGAATTCCTCCAAAAGTTGAAGTCTTGTCGCAACTTCGTCGTCCATCTCGCTTCACCTTCCTGTGAATCAAAAGAAAACTCTCAAGTGGTGATTTTGAAAGTACCTCGATTTTGAACTCCAAGTTCAAATCTTTTTTTTGTCACAACTTCAAATCTCGTTAGAAAGTTGTTACCTTTTCGCACTGAACCTTCAAATTTCCTTCCTTTGAAACTTCGTGTGTCAATGATTGTCGAGTAGAGGATTGATCTAACACCAAGTCCTCAAACTCCTTTTTGAAACTTGCGTATTAGGGGAAAATCAAGCAACCTTGGCTCTGATACCACGTCTTGTCACACCTAAGAATTTTTCGTCGTGCGGAATTGCGGTGATGGCTTGTGACCGGCGTCGTAGCCCCGCTTCGACCAGCCTTCCTCGCTCTTGCTCGAGGTGAACGCAAGAACTACCACGAAACCTACGATTTCCTTAACACACGAACACAACTCTTTACGGGAGCCCGGCCCCTAACCTGTTCTTTCTATTTCGAATAAAAGAACCTAGGATACAAAATTTCCACTCGAATCACCATAATCACTTGAGAGTCTCACGATGGATTAACTCCCTTAGTTTGGTGCCTCAATGGTCCTATTTATACAAGTAAATCCTATTGACAATTTGAATAAAGAAACCCTAAATTAATTGTAACAATAAGATCCGAACTGCCACATGTCCGCTTCCCATTCGCTGTGCAGCGCGCCAATCCTATCCAGTTGCCGCGTGAATCCCACAAGATTTGGGATTCTCCTAGATCTCCGCTGCTGCGCGTGCGCCTCCTTATCCAGTCGACGTGCAGAATCCCTAAGAATCTGGGATTCTACGAGATCTTCGCCAAGCGCGCTTGCGGCCCACTGAATGGCGCTGCGGCCCAACCTGCGTGCTGCGAGCTGGTCCAATACGTGTGCGGCTTTGGCCCGACTCCGTCTTGTTGCTTGCGACGCTGGACTGGCGTGTGGCCCAGCCCCCTGCTGCCCCAACTGCGATGCTGTGAACATGATGATGATGGCCCCGCCATCTAACTCGGCCCAATGGTCCAACGGATGAGTGTCTTCGGCCCAACCCCCGATTGGCCTGATTGCGGCGCGGCCCACATAACCGAGACTTCCCGACATGTTCCAAGTATCCTGGAATGCTTGTCCGAATTTGCGCCTGTTCTGTCTAACCCTCTGTGCCTGTCACACGCGCTGCGCGTGTCTGCGAGGCTTCCCGAAAGCCTCCTTCCCGGCCTACGCCCGTTAAGCCTTGTGAGAAAAGGGGTGTGACAAATACCAACTCATTGTGGCATCACCCCTATGTCTATTAATATGATGCATGACTTCTAGACTTGACAATGCAAGAAAAGAACAATTATAATGTGCACATATGAATCACAGAATTCAAACCAAAGATTAATATGAATTTAATAGGAGCAATACGACAATTGTCACAATCAGAAACCCAACAGAAAGGAAATAACATAATTAAAACGTGAAACTAGCAATAGTCAATATCCTCATAACTCAAAGTCTAACAATAACATGAAGAATCCTTGTAATTAGAAATTCAACAACAAACAGTAACTCAAAGAGGTTTATCGGGCAAGTTGAATTTAATAGAAACAGTGAACAATTACTCAAGGCTGAAAGCCATGATTATCAATTTTCTATATTCACAGAGAAAATCTAATCATAAAAAAAGAATCGACAGTTTATATAGAACAGTTTATTAGCATTCTCAATTCTAAATTCCAAATCACCAAAGAGCAATTTATAATTATACAGAATAATTCTGGAATTCAAGTAGCCAAGAACATCACATGGAAGTCTATTAATTTACAGAGAACCGTCATCAACTTTTACTGAACAGAGAATTATCATCAAAATTTTATGGACTACAAATAACCGAGAGTGATAAGTTTACAAAACATGTATGATCATTATTAATTCTTGGATCTAAGAACCAACAGACAATCAATGATTTTCACAGAACAGGGCATTATAAACCAATAGCAAAGAGCATGGATATTCATCAGGCAAAGTCGAAGTTCAGCAGTGAACAATCATAGGCAAAACAAATCCTATACTTGTGGTGTAGGCCTCCATTGGCAACGACACGCTATTATCGTTTTCCTTAATTGAAGACTGCGATTCCTTCTTTTCACCCGAGCTGCGATCGTCGGACACCCAAAAGACAGTGGCTTTTCTCCTTCGCGGTGACCGAGCTTCTCCTTTGCTCGAGTCTCCTTTCTTCTTCCACAGACGAGTTCCCATTCATCTCCAATGCCTCGGTCAGATTTATAGGCGAAGAACTCCCATAGATTTCCTTTATCTTTGCCGACAAATCCCTGAGTGGTACCCGATTTTGTGGTTAATCGAGTGAGTTTGAAAAGGATTGGCCTACCAAAGTTCTCGCTGGAAGGAGCAGCTCGGATTTCATCCGTGATTCTCGTCGAACCCATCTGCCGAGGCTTCGACGTGAATTTGCAGAAGGTTCAATCGAAGCTCGCAGAACCTTCGTTGGAGCTCCCTTCGATTTTTCTTCCAGCCCTTCTCCTTCCAGACCGCAACTCATATGTATTTAATTCGGACCGAACCGGTTCTGGATGAACCGGTTTATCTATTAAAATAATTTAATTTATTTTACTTTCATTTTCTTATTTTAAATTTTAATTTAACCTATTATTTCCTTTATTAATTTAAATCCTTTATAATTTATTCTTAATTAGTACTTACTTAATAATTCTCACCTATTTAATTCCAATAAATCTCTAATTCTATTAAATAAATTTTTCATAAATATCTTTACATAATTTTGTTGAAGAAAAAATCGTCCAAAATTCATAATTACTTTTATTTTTAATCTCGATTAAATCTCGGGATATTACACATAATACATAATCGGACGAGGTATATTAGGTTCCTCTGTGACCAATAATACCACCCAGATAATATTTTTGTACATATAAATATTTCATGATGCATGATTTGACATCCTCACTATGGATATATTGAATGCATATAATACATTCTAATAATGAATGTAATATGAATCATGCAAATCTTGTTATTAAACAAACATAAAGGATGCATGATTTGATGTCATACATCTATCTAGACATATTCAATCTATGTCTCAATAATCACTCCAAAAGAGTTTATGCAATGGTTAAATAAATGGTTTAAAACATAATGAAATTGCAATTAATCAACAAAGTGCGGACATCTGCGCATCATCTGTGATCATCTACTTCCACACATTTTCAAGACAAAAAGACAGGTTCCCAATCGTCCACCCAAGACTCTGGTCGACTGCCCACAATTACATTTCTAAAACTTGACACATTGTAAATTTTCTGGACATCCACTCTCAATGCATTTTTCCTCAATGATATATTTTCGGTCGCTTATGTACTCATTCGTGGCTACCCGCACTTGTCCGCGGATAGTCGTCTCCATGACACATTACTACATTCTGGTCGACTGCTCCCTAATACCAATCAACCACATTTTATATAGTTTCCACTTCTATATTTGGTTGTTCACCCTTGCTCGACCTATCCAACGTTATTTCCTATAATCTGATAGGCCACACTTCTACCCCCGTCGATCGCATTCTATATAGTTTCATGTAACGCCCCATAATTAAAATCTTACCTTTTTCTTAGCCATATAAATTTTTTTTAATTTATTTAAAAACATATAAAGGAAAGAATATCAGAGTAGTCAAAGCGGAAATTAATAAAGGTCTCAAAACACCACTTTAGTACTTAAACCAAAAAGTCCATTATTTAACAAAACATTTATCGAAATTCAAAAACCATGTTGAACTGTTAAAAAACAACCAGTATTGCTTTCTGTGAGCCATCCTCAGGTCAAACCCAGTTGGTAACCCAAGTGCTCATCATGCAATGTCTCCTCCTCCACAGGTATATCGCTGATATCATGACAGTCACCTACATCACCTGAAAAAACAATAAGCCTAACGCTCAACAATGAATAGAATGAAATGCAATGCTCAATGCATACTTAAACAGTCTGTCTCAGAGAAAAATGTAATACCTCAATTTCCCATAACCGAATTAAGTAAAGATAATTAGGAAATTAATTGGTGTAATTGGGTATTTGGAGCAAAGTTGGATGATAATGGTGTTAGTGTAATTATTATACGCTGAAGGAATTAACAATAAATGGAGAACTAAGGGTCTGTCGAATGATGGATTTCCCTTGTAGTGGGATGAACGTCCTTTATAGTGAGAGGGTCGACAAATGCCTTTGGGAAAGGCGGATGTCATTAAGGAAAGACGAGTATTCGAAGTGGGAATAACATACATCCTTTATGGAGGGAAGAACGTCTGTTATTGTGAAATGGACGCCCTTTATTATGGGGCGGACATTCTTTATGAATGGACAATGTTTAGTATGATAAAGGTTACGACGTTATTTGGAGTAAAACAGACGTCCTTTTATTGAAGGAGGTTTTAGGAAGTGGAGGACATCCCTAATGGAAAGTGGGGCGATCGAAACGAAAGAATAGAAGACGATGTTAGTATTAAGTAGGACGACGTCGTTCAGAACGAAGAAGGAAATGGGAAGGAAGAGACATCCTTTATGGACAAAGAACATCCGAAATAGAAATAAAGGGAACGACGTTAAGATTTAAGTGGGATGGCGTCATTTAGAACAAATAGGAAAGACTTTTAAGAAGGAACGAATATCCCTCATTGAGGAACGGACGTCCCTCATGGCAAAGAAATTGACAGACGTCTCTTAGAGGTTGATGAACGTCTAAAATGTGAAGACAATAAATGTCCCTTGTAGGGAGGGATGTCCCTCAAGGCTAAGAAATTGATAGACGTTTCTCAGAGGTTGATGGACGTCTAAAATGTGAAGGAAACGGATGCCCCTTGTTGTGAAACGGACGTCTCTTACAGCGAAGGGCTAGACAGACGTTAAAGACGGAATAACGGATGCTGCATGAACATGTGAGAAAACAGACGTCCCTTGTAGGAATGGACGTCCCTCATGAATAATTATTGAACGACAAAAGACTACGCATTCCGCGAAAAATATATTTTTCTGCCGCTGTCATTTTACATTTCTCCCGATGATCTCCATCCCGTTACGATAAGGATTTTCTACATGGTGTTGTGATATTGGACCCCCCTCCCTTGATCCGGGTGATTGTCCATCAACCATCTCTTCTCTAGGGAGCTTCTCCATACTTATAATAGGTAAGGTGTGTGAAGGCTTTTTTGTTATTTTTCTCCTTTACAGAGTGCAGCGAAGAGGGATAGACATTGTGGGAGGGAGCGTTTTGTGTGATACACTCTTTGGCGAAAACACCTCTGTGATGGATGAATGAGAGACTGTGAGCTTCTAGCAAAAGGAAAAGTAGAAAAAGAAGAAGAAAAGAAAGAAAAGGAAAGGAAGAAAGGAGAAGAAGAAGTTGAAGGGAGCTCTTGGGTGTTTTGCAGGTAATGTTTTCCTCCCTATTGCTGGATGGTTTTGATGAAGTGATAATCTGTTGGGTTTAGAAATGATGTTGGTTGCTTGTTGTGAAATGTATTTTGCCACTGTTAAGTGATTATTGTTACGGCCGTTTGTAGTTGATTGATGAACTGAATATTGTTCTTTGGTGGTTTAGGAATGTTATTCCAGAAATTTGGTTACTGTTCGATGGAAGTTTGATTCTCTGTTATTCACTGCCCTGTTAAGATAGAAACATTGGATGTTGAAATAAATGGATAATGCCTTGTTGTTTAGCTGCATCTTGATTTCTTGAAATATTTACAATGGATATATTAATTGTAAAACCAGAGAATTTTATAGAGAACAAATTCTACGTGTAAATTTTTTTCGTTAAAATTGGTCATAACATTGAAAAGTTGACCTGGATTGTCGCGTAATGATCACGTGTGAAATTTCGGTCAATCAGTCAAATCATGGAAATTGGAAATTTCCAAACGAAAAATTTATTTAAGAAACGGAATTGAAGAATTAAATTGGACCGAAAAATATCATTGGGTAATGATCTGAATAAATCGGGATTGAAGATGAGATTTTGGAGATAAGTTAAATTAATATATTATACATATATTAATATATGTGTGTATTTATATATTAAATGAATTAAATGAAATAAGAAGAAAAAGGATTTAAGTGTATATAAAATACAAAAGAAAGATTAAATAAAAAGAGAGAAGAAATTTAGAAGAGAAAAAGTGGGGAAAGAAGTGAAAGGAGGCGGCAGGAAAAGGAATAAATGGATAGGTAGAGATTAAGAATTAAAAATGAAAGGGAAAATGACAATTTAACGATCATGGTTTGTGATCAATGATAAGTCAATCACTATCCTTTATTTTCTAACAAATTAACCACTGATGTATGGGAAAATGATAAAGCCAACATCGCTGTCACGTTCGCCGTTAAGAAGCTGACAGGGCGCCACGGCGCCGTGGTTTTCCAAAAAAAAAAAAGCCAAATTTGGCCTGGACGCCACGGTGTCTTAGGAGGACGCCACGATGTCCTGGGACGCTGTGGCGTACAGGCGGTGTCCTGGGACGCCGCGACATCCAATGGCAAATAGGAAGAAGATCAGGCCAAATGTTGCAGCCGTTTCTAGCACCATCGAGCCACACATCGGGAAAAATAGAGATGCAAATTCATCGGAGTGTCCGAGAAACAAAGGCCCGAGAACCATTCCACCATGCAAGAAATTCATATTTCTCAAATTTTAGACTAGTACATCTAGTCTAGTCTGACCACCTTCATTTTTACATGAAAAATTAAGTTTTTAAAATGTTGTCTGCTCAATAGAACAAAATGCTTCCATTAATGAACAACTAATGAGATCAATCTGTTTCAACCTCTCTTCTATGGGTTTCTTTAGTTTCATGCAAAGTTTATAGAATGAACTGAGAAGGTTGGAAGAGAAATCTTACAAAGATCTGTGACACAATGTTTGAGACAGATATCTATGAGCTGAGAGATGACGGAAACCATGGTGAGCTGCAACAGAAAAAGAGAAATATGGTTTTGGAAAGGGTTGTGCAAGAAACTTAAGGAAGCCTTGGTGGGATCAACCCCATGAGGATCCTGGCAGACATATGAGATGTTATTAAGCATCACAATTACTTCGTCGCCAATGTCTTCGCTTCCAAATGTCATCGCCATTGTTGGGTACAGAAAAAAAAAACTTTGAGGAAGAAGATGAAGAGAATGAGTAGAAGAAACTGCAATTCTGCAAAGAGAAGTTAGAGGGTAGAGAAAGAAAGAGTGAAAGAGAGAGATGGTAGTGGCTAATGAAAGATGGTAGTGGCCAATGGTAGTGGACGCCATGGTGTCTTGACCTGATCTTCTTCTTATTTGCCATTGGACGCCGGCGGTGTCTTGACCTGATCTTCTTCCTATTTGCCATTAGACGCCGCAGCATTCATCTTCTTCCTAATGAACACCGCAGTTTGTTATTGGATTCGTTTTTTATTGCCTTTTAAGGCCGCGATTTGTTATTTGATCGTAATTTTTTTTATCGCAGTTTGTTATTGACTTCGTTTTTTATCGCTTTTAAGGCCGCAGTTTGTTATTTGATCGCAAAATTTTTTATCGCAGTTTGTTATTGGATTTGTTACTAGAAAAATTTTTTATCACAAAATTGAGGGCGCGGTTTGTTATTGGATTCGTTTTTGAGGCCACGGTTTGTTATTTGATCGCAAAATTTTTTATCGCGGTTTGTTATTGGATTCGTTTTTATAGAAGAACACCGCGGCGTTCTTCCTGATGAGCACCGCGGCGTCCAGATCAGCTTGTTAACGGCAAATGTGACAGCGATGTTTGCTTTGTCATTTTTCCATACGTCAGTGGTTAATTTGTTAGAAAGTAAAGGATAGTGGTTAACTTGTCATTGATCGCAAACTACGATGGTTAATTTGTCATTTTCCCAAAATGAAAACAAAAAGGGGGAGACAAATGGGAGTCCTGCAACTTAATATGCAGAATATGAAATAAGGATAATGAAAAAAAGAAATGTCAAGCCACGTGGGCGGATTGCGAAAAGGAAATAGAGCAAACAAATTTTTCTCCCATTTTCATTCGGCTGAGGGACTTCACAAGATAGCTTCGCAAAGACAAAACCCTCGGTCGACGGCTGCTTCGAGCGGATAACTAGCAGCCCCTTCAATGAGCTGTGAACGGACTGTACGGTCGAACGGGGATAAGTCGGAACATTTAGAGCGCGAGCCGACGGCAGGCATTCTTCTCCATTTGTCTGTTTGAGGTAAGAAACTCTGTCGGTAATTTTTTTTTCAGCCTCTCGACCCTATTATTTTCATCCCTACTTGCTATGAGTTTGGTTTGGGTTTTGTTTCAAATCTGCTACTATTTTGGATGAAAGGAAACGTCCGGTTCTGTTTTGGATTCCAATGAACTAGGGGTGGGAAACGGTTCGGTCTGAACCGAGTAACAGGACTGAACCGAGCTAAATTGCTCGGTTCAGTTCGAATGTAACACAGATTTTTACTGGTCATGACCGAACCAGAACCGAACCGAGCATATTCGGTTCGGTTGTCGGTTTCCCATTTGGAAAACTGGGTAACCCGATAAACCGATATTTGAATGGCTTCTTGAAGAAGCCTTCTTCTTTTTCTTCAACTGCGACTGCGAGCAGCGACTGCGAGCGGGTGCGACGGCGACTCCATTCTTTCAGTCACGGTGAGTCTCACCTCTCAACTCTCAAGTGATCAAGTCTTTCATCAAGACTTTTCTTTACATTCTCAACTGTCGGATCTCACCGACAATTTGAAAACAGGAAAAAACCAGCGAGCTCTCACCGAACCAACGATTTGAAAACAGGCAAGCTCTCAAGTCTCACCGATGATTTGAAAACAAGAAAAAAAACAAAAAGACAAACAAAAGGTTTGGCCACTTTGAAGGTCTGTTGTTCCTTGCTGAAACCTCACCGACGGGCCACTTTGAAGGTCTGAAATTTCATCGAACAGGACCAACAGGTATTGCTTTGTAATGTTAAACCTATTAATTATGCATTTGATATGTAATGTTAAACCTGTTATGCATATTTGCAACAAGTATGCAATTTTTACTTGGTTGTCTCTGTCTGAAAATATTTGCAATAGTAAAAGTTTTCATTTTTCATTCTAGGATGGAAAATGAGATGAATAGAAAGAAAAAAACCAAAACTTGTGCAGCTTGGAATTATTTTACAAAAGTCGAACCAATCGACTTGGACAACCCTAGAGCAACTTGCAATTATTGTGGAAGCTCGTATGCTTGTCATCCAATAAAAAATGGGACTTCCAATTTAAACAAGCATGTTAGCAATTGTAAGAAGTTGTTAGCCAGTTTGGATGCAACTCAGGAAACAATATTATTTCGAAAAAAAGATGTTGCAGGATCAAGTGAGGTTGGTTCTTTGGCACTAAAATCATTTAGTGCTGAAAGATGTCGCAATACATTGGCTAGAATGATTGTAATTGATGAGTTACCTTTCAATATTGTTGATGGCAAAGGTTTTATCGAATACTCAAATGAGTTGGAGCCCAAATTTAAGGTTCCTTGTCGAAAAATTATATCAAATGATATTTTCAAGATTTATATACAAGAAAAGAGTAATTTGAAGGTCTTTTTTTCACAATTACCCAGAAGAATATGTTTGACAACCGATACATGGACTTCAATACAAAACATGAATTATATGGTTGTTACTGCTCATTTCATTGATTCAAGTTGGTCTTTGCAAAAGAAGATTATCAATTTTTGTGTAATACCTAATCATAAAGCAGAAACTATTGCTATGATTTTGGAAAAATGTTTACTGGATTGGGGGATAAAAAGAGTTTTGACAGTCACCGTGGACAATGCTTCTGCTAATGAAGCTACTTTGAAACAGTTGGCTAAAACAATTAAACATTGGAATGGTTTGATATTTGAGGGGGATCTTTTACATATAACATGTTTTGCTCATATTGTAAATTTAATTGTTTGCAATGGTTTGAAAGAGCATGATGATTCTATTAGAAAGATACGTAAAGCTGTTAAATATGTTCGGTCTTCTCCTTCAAGAATGCAAAAGTTTAAAGCATGTGTTGATAGTGCAAAAATTACATGCAAAAGCACTGTGTGTCTTGATGTTCCAACTTAATGGAACGCAACATACTTGATGTTGGATATTGCTGAAAAATTTGAAAAAGCATTTAAAAAGTTAGAAGAATATGACACTCAATATTTATATGAATTTCTTGAAGATGATACTATGAACAGTCCTCCCTCTAATGAAGATTGGTGTGCCATTCGTCAATTCATAGTATTTTTGAAAGTATTTTATGATGTGACCTTGAAAGTTTCGTCTACTTTACATATTACTGTCTATATGTTTTTCTCAGAAGTATGTAAACTTCATAGAGTTATCAAAACATTTTTTGGAAGTGATAACTCTTCATTAAGATCCATGTCCCTTAATATGCAAATTAAATACGAGAAATATTTGGGAGATTTCAGTAAAATCAATCATTTGATGTATGTTGCTGTAGTTCTTGATCCACAACATAAGTTGAAGTATGTCAAGTATTGTCTTTCGAAATTGCATGGATTTGAGAAGACAAATGACTTGATAGTCGAACTAGAAGATACAATTAGAAGATTGTATTCTGAGTACAAAATGAGTTCATCAACAAATAGAATGGAGCAAATTTCTACTTCTAGGCCCGTAGTTGACATCACTCTAGACAATTTAGATGATGATGACTTTGATAAGGCATTTTATGAAGAATGTAATGATAAAGATCAGTTTGCCAATGATAATGAAGTTGAAAATTATTTGTCTGCGAAACTGGAGAGTTTTTCATCTGAAATTGATATATTGAGTTGGTGGAGAATGCACACTAAAGAGTATCCAATTTTGAGTAAAATAGCAAGAGATGTGTTTGCTATTCCCATTTCAACAGTTGCCTCAGAATCGGCATTCAGCTGCGGTGGTCGAGTGTTAGATTCTTTTTGAAGTTCCTTAGCTCCAAAAACGGTTGAAAGTCTTATTTGTCTTCAAAGTTGGATTCGCGTCGATAAAAGACCTTCAGATAATATGTACGAATCATTGGAAAAAGTTACGCAATATGAAAAATGTATAATTACATAAATTGTGGTCTATTTAATATTAGTGATTTAAATGTCATTATTATAATTACTAACTTAATTTCTTTTTTGTAGATTTGGAGAATTTTATAACAGCTTCGAACGAAGATTGATATTCTCTCATTCTCAGGTGCTATTGTTTATAATGATTTGATTTTTATGGTTGATTTTATTCATTTCATCATTGTTATTTTGTAGTTATTATATCATTGTTAGTATTGCATAATCGAGTAGCACACTGACATGACATCGATGATTCTCCATTATGGAATGCAGGGCCTAAGAGTAAGAGTGTCGATGATGAAACTGCTTCTTAAAGAAAGAATGTTGGTATTTGCATTTTGATTTTATCTAGAGAATGTTGGTATTTGACTATTTGTATTTTGGACTAGGACATTTATTTGTGTTTTATTGAGTGTAGCATTGGATACTTGTTGCATTTGCAGGAGATGATGGAACTAAGCATTGCAATTTGCATTTTATTTGGACTTTTGGTTGTGGTTTTTTTTCCTTTATGTTGGTATTTGTATTCTGGACAATATTTGTTATTTGTATTTTGGACATTCCATTTTGTTTTTCTTGAATGTTGGATAATAGTTTGGGTATTTTATGCAGTAGACAATATTCATTTTTGTATTTTGGACATTCCATTTTGTTGTTTGTTATTTGTATTTTGGACATTCCATTTTGTTATTTGTTATTTGTTATTTGTTATTTGTATTTTGGACATTCATTTTTGTTTGTTATTTGTTTTTTCATTGATTTTGTAGGACATTAGTTAAATATTTGTAAAACCGAAATGAGAAACCGAAAAACCGAACCGAAAAACCGAACTAAATACTTAATAATCTGTCTTATACAAAAATCAAAAACCTAACTGAAAACCAAACCGAATATAACCAACCAAATACTTCGGTTCTTGTTCGGTTCACCATGTGATTCGGTTCATCTTTGGTTTCTAAAAAAAACCGAACCTAATAGGTTCGGTTTGAATTTAAGCAAAAACCAAACCGAATAGAACCGTTTCCACCCCTACAATGAAGGATTTCTACTTTGATTTTTTTAGCTGTCAAATGGAAAATGCCTATAACATGCCTCCGTTTTCAATTGATAAATCTGTTGTCATTATTCTGTGTGGACTTCTGTTTAGTTTTAGATGAGAAAAAGTCGATAAGATTGCTCCCTGTTATGCTCTCAGCCTGCATTGTGGGTTCTCGGTGGGATGTTCTATGTTTGTGAAAAGCCGAGAACCCATACTTGTAGTTTGTGTTTATAATATACTCTTGATTATCAATGAGGCTTGAATTTGTTAGGATTTTCAATTTGGTTTGCTGTCGTTGAAGATGGATTCCTTGGATTGACTCTATTGGGTATAATTTCTACTCACTATTGTTAAAAATACTTATGTGAGATTATGTTCAGTTTCATGACAGTTGCTAATGAAAATAATGACTTTTGAAATCTGTGATTTGGAGCTCACTCACTGCTTGTGCACGGCATTGATAAAAATTGTTGAGGGTTGTACATAATGGATTCCAAATTGGTTGAGTTCATTTGCTGTATTAGATCTCTGTTTCTAGACTGAAAATTTTGGTTTTGATTAAGTCGATGGGTTTGCGATGAGGATAATTTATTCATTGTTTAGAGATGGTTTTGTGAGGTTATGCTTCTTTGATTTCTATAATTAATTTTATCTTTGGAGAGCTGTGAAATAGATGCAATGTTGGTTCTGGTTTTGTTACAGCTGTTTTTGTGCTGGATTTTACTTTGACAAGGGTTTCTGAAAAGTTGGGCATTGTTGGGTGATGATATTTCTATACTCTGTTTTACTTGATGGACTCTAGAGGAGGCAGTGATAATAAGTGGAGTGTTGTTAGAAATTGAGATTAGTCTCAGTATAGAATTTTCTCCACATATTCTTTGGGATTAAATTTAAGAGGTTTTCCAGAAGTTTGACATGATATAGGCTCGGACAAGTTCGAGGACTTCAAGTCGGTACCTACGGTTATTGCTCCTTCAGATATGAGGAATGACCACCAACGAGGTAGGGGTTTTATATTGAGTTGTTTTTCAGTGCATTGCATCATTTTCAAAATCGCATTTTGTGGGATATCACATATGAAAAACCTGATGGAGACTGTTCGACAGCATGTCAGCTTTTTATATTACGTATGTACAAAAAAGTTTTACATGTTTACTTTTGTGCATCAGATTTTCATGGTATGATATATTGGATACTGTTTCGGGAGTGATGAATCCTCTTGATACTTTGGACGGTCTCGGTGTCAAAGTGTCAGGAGGCTATCCCCGGTACATCTCCTACTGTGTGGAGATGTTTTGTTTGTGCGCTGCGTGAAATATGAGATTAGGAAGGAGATGAAGCTTCATTGGGTTGCAAATCCCTAAACCTGATTAGGGTGTATATATTACGGGCGTGTCGTTGCGGAATTTGCACGACAACCCGGGTGATGAGCCAGGTCTACGGATCGCCGTCATTTGTCTTCCTCCAAGCTCATGAGGTGCTGCCCGGAAAAGGTCGCCGCCTTTCTGTGCGTTTGTTCGGGGGAGTCTTTGAGTGATCCTCATTTTTCACGGATTACAGTTTCTGTGATGGAACACGACGAGGGTATTTTAACTTATAGTTGTCTATGTATACAGCCATGCTTTCTATATATCTTGTCGGGGGCCTTTGGGGCTGGATTTTCCCAAAAGATAAAACGGATTTCAAATGTTTTGAAAAACGTGTATATTTCCCAAAACTCATGGTTTTCACGAAAACAGTAAAACAAGTTTTACATGCGCTTAGCATTTAGTATAAGTTCCCTATTGAGCTAGTCATTCACCCCTTTAACTTATTTTTCCCAGGTTAGGGTTTTGGTTGAAGACTCTACTGCTATTTATTTTATTTCATTTCCTTAGTTGAAGCTTTATTTCTTGGTAAGCAAACTGTTGGATGACTGTAATCTACCTCATTTGGTTTTTTGAGAAACTTGGATTGTATGCACAGTATCATTGGGACTTGTAAATTTATTAATTTTGCATTATTAATAATTCTCACAATCACTATATGGACCGTGGTCCATCACAAGTGGGTCGCGGTTGGGTATTTACACAAGTCTTTCGCAATAATTTAATAAGCCTTAGGCTAGGCGATCGGGTCTTCCACGAAGACCGGGTCGTTTGGCCCGACATTTCTATCCGGTCCGTCTCCGGGTCATGACATTAATTCTGTATGTTTGAATATTAGTATTGGTCGCCATTGTTGAGGGTTTGATTTGTTAAATGGGCTTGGACTCCATTGTGGTTATTTAGTTTTGCATTCTAGAAACTATTAGGTGAATTGGAGTATTTGAATTATGGGATTCTGTTATGAAATGAACGGGAAATATCAGTATCAAAGTTGAGGTTCATAACTGGTAGCTATTGATGATTAAATATTTTTGATTTTGAAGTTATTAAAGAAAGAAGAATGAGGTGCAAAAACGTGTAAAGGAGGACGCCATGTAAGAAATAGTGCATGTGATTGGTCAATGGAGGCCTACATCATGGGACTAGAGTCTGTTTGATTTAATTTACTTTTCCTCTCTGCTATATGATAATCACTCCCTGTTACTAAATGATTGGATAAATTCACTGTTTAGTTGCTAAATAATCCAATGTTAATTATTGTCAGTTGTTAGTTGAACTCTCAATGTTATTTGCATGTTTGGTTCTCTGCTGCTAATACTCTCTCTGTTGCTTTGAGCTGTTAATAATCCCTTTGATGCTTTGAATTCTGAATTTAGTTCATAGCTTGGTTTGCTGGATACCATCGTTGTTATCAAACGTATTGTTCTTTACTATACTATGATCCCTATTGTTATCGCACGTATTGTTTTTTACTATATTGTGATTCTTGTTGTTATCGCACGTATTGTTCCTTACTATATTATGATTTTTGTTGATATCGCACGTATTGTTATCCACTATATTATGATCCATGTTGTTATAGCATTTATTAGCATTGTATGAACATGCATCATGATGATAGAAACAATTGGGGATACCATGAGGTTGGTATTCACTTGCATTGCACGAGAAAAACCGGACTAAATGAATGCAATGAGAATTGGGGGTTTGGGAAGGTAGTTTGGATTCTAACCGGTAAACTCAAGATCAAATTCTTCCCTTGTTGGGATGTGCAAGCCTATCTGTCGAGGTTTAGTTTCCGGCCAAAAACTATTCTCCTTGTAGGAAATATTCCCAATGTCCCAACTCAATGTATAAGTTTAATGATATAAGATTATGAGTAAAAGACAGATTGGGTGGATTTGTTTATGATATAATCAGACATGAGCATGCATCATACTACATTTCTATTTCTTGCTAAGCGTTAGGCTCAGGTTTGTCTCATGATGTAGGTACATGCACGAGAAAAGGTTAAAGAGCAGTTGGTGAAAGATTACACGCGCGGATCTTATGGCTGGCTAGGCTAAAGGGTTTGAAAAGAGAAATGATTTGAAAGATATTTTGTAAAGTATTTAATTGTAAAAGAAGAATATTATTTACTTCCGCTATAAATTGCAAAATGGTTTTAAGTAAAAGATTTTAATGATTGGGTTTTTAATAAAAGAATTCTATTTATAATTTATAAGGTTTTAATAACGTAAAGACTTCCGCTATTTTTACAAAAGGAAAGAAAACTTTTAAATTTACACATTTTTTAACGTAAGAAAAACTGGGGTGTTACAAAGAACCTATATTCTCTGCCTTTTAGTTTATGTTTCACTTATCAGTCCAAGTGTTGGGTATTTCTGGTATAGAAGAAAGGATACATCCTATGTGAAGGATCGATAGGTAATCTAAGAGGGGGGTGAATTAGGTTTTAAAACTTTCTTGTGCGATATTAATTTCTTCTATCTCTAAGTGATTTATCACAATTATAAAATCAAACAATGCATAAATATAAAGAGTTTAAGGGATAGAGAATGCAAACAATTTGTTCACGTTGTTTGGCAAATCCTGCCTATGTTTACGCTCCAAGTTTCTGACTTGGAGACCCTTAATCGCCCAACTGTGCTAGTTGACGATGTTTGACTTCTGGGTGTCAAACAAACCTTTATAGTGACTTTTTCTTAGGGCGTCACCCTTTTCTCTTGATAATTATAGGGCGTCACCCTTTTCTTGACGAATTCGTAAGGTGCCACCCTTTTCGGTGAAGTACAAGAATTGTGGAAATGTAAAATACAAAGATCCCTAACTCTCCCAAAATCAAATCTCAAGTTTGGGGATGAGGAGAGTTAGATTTACAAGCTCAAAGATGATTTGGAATTGAGTCTCAAATTTGGTAGGGCTTCGCCTCAATTCTCTTTTCGTATTTTTAAGCTTCGGAGTGTCTTGTATTTATAGACACAACTTTTTCAATCGACCAAATCCTTTTTGATCGACTACACCCAATTGTTAAAAACTAGTCGTTGTGTGTTATACACATTTTCGGTTGACCAAATCTTGTCTTCCTCAACCGCAGATTCGACCGAAAACATTCGGTGCCCACTTTATACATTTTCGGTCAAACATCTCGTCCACGTCGTCGACCACTTTGTTGTCCGAAACTCTGACAAGTTCCAAGAGACGCTTGGAAACCTTAATGAAAATCTGTTCCAACAATCAACAATAATCGATCAGCAATAATCAAACTATTAGAACTCCAACTCTGTAACTGATCTAGAGCTGGAATTTGGAGGGTATAAACTCAATATAGTGACGAAGGTCGTGTCAAAATTGCAGGCCAAAAGACGTTCTGGAGTCGAAGATCTATCCGATTCAAAAATCCCCAGAAAAACTGTTCCAAGCAGACAGATTTTACAGTTCGGAATTAAAATGCTATAACTTGAGCTACAAGTAACGAATAATGCTCAAATCAACGAGATTAGTTTCCTGACTTAATCCTGAAAAGTTCATTAGAAAGCCTCGAACAAATACGCTTACCATAAGGGGTTCAAACAGGGGCTTCAATCAGCAAGAAAAACAGTTAACAAAAGTTCACAGATTCTACAGCTCACAATATTCCGAAAATATCACTTTTCATTCCTAAACTTCCAAAAGAACTTCTTCAGCAACTAACATATATCAAACCTCCATTTCATAGACAAACCAACCAGTAAAAAGGAAACTTGATAGTAGCACAAAAATAAGAAGAAATACACAAAGGAGTTGCGGCACCTCCTAAAGTGAGAGGGCGTTTTTTTGGTTGGCCGAAACCAACAATCTCCAATGGGGGATAGTTCTCTTGCCCCCACACCACAATCCCATCTTGAAAAGGAAGATTGGAAGAGGCAACAACCCAAGGTAGCAAGGTTGAGAAACTTCAAGAGAAGCCTTGCTTGGGTGGTGGATGAATCGGCGCAAGGGAGGGGAGGGAGGCCGCGGCTAGTGTTTTCAAAACACACAAATTTTTCTTCAATTCAAAATTCCTGTTTCGTTCAGCCAAGAAGGGGTATTATACCCTAGGTTTTTACAATAGGGATAAAGACTAAAATGCCCTAAAATAAAATGACAAAACTAACCCCAAATAACACATCACAAAACAAGTTCGAGAATGGTTTTTTTTTTTGTCTCTGTAATGGTAACGTTTGACACGTCAAACCCCAAAAATAATGCTCAATATCTCTTTGAAAAGCCCTAGAAGTTGGCTACAATTCGTATGAAGGACGAAAGTTGAAACGACACCATCCCGATTATCAAAAATCCACTTGAACTGCCGGAGGTCAGAATCTAGGCGGAAATAACAGCTCACAATTGTTTCTCCAAAGATTGCAAAATCTCCATTAGCCCAAATGCCAACTCCAATGATGTTTATCTGATTCAAAAACCTACAAAACAAATAAAAAAAGTTAGAAATAAAGGAGCCCCTGGCTCGGGCTTAAGTGACAGAATTTGGGGCACATCAAACTCTTTGGAGTAATTTGTGTTGCTTTTTGGTCGACTTACTCGTCTGTAGCTTCGACTGCTTCATCATCCAAAAAGTCTAGGAGCAATCAATGTATACTTTCGGTCGATCATCTCGTCCGCGTCCTCGATCGTGGTGTCGACCGCAAAACTAGGGAGTGCACTGTCTACATTCTTGGTCGTGTCCTTCAACCAGACCTTCGACCGCGGCTACGACCATAAGACCATTCCCTTCAGGCAGTACATTTCTGGTCAACCAAATCTTCATTTCATTCGACCTCATCTCTCCCATTCGCCATCCTTTGATTTCCTAAGTCCCATATTGATATGTGTTCACTACATGGACTTAGATAAACATGTTAGCACACTTTAAAACGTGTATTGAGGGTATTTCCAATGAATATACATGTAAATATAATAATTATACAATTAAGCATAAAATCAATAAATAACTTATAATTGCAATCAAAATATTCATTATTGAAACGTTGAGCCTAACACATTTAGGCTAACAATCTCCCCCTTTTTGATGATGACAAAATATTATAAGTTGGTTATACCTAAAACTAAGTATGTGTATATATTATTGCATAATGCAATTTCTCTTCCTTAGTTTATGCAATATCTCAACCTTTTAAATATATGCATACATGCTATACCATTTCTCTCCCCCATAACAACTTATACCATCCTCTCCCCCTTTTTGTCATAATCAAAAAGAAATCATAGAGGTGGAGAGTTTAAGCAATCAAAGTTATGTAGATGAAACAAAACAAATGTTATTCCCTCTTTATCAAAATTTATACCACAAGCAAAACATTGGAGGGTACTTTAAAGCATTCAATTCAATTCATATTTTCAATAAAAATATACCAAATGTAAATACACAAAATCAAATTTCTCTCCCCTTATGTCAATATACATAATCAAAATATTGGGGCATGTTCCACAATTTAATCAATTTCTCTCCCCCTTTGAGCAATGAAAAACAACTCATATTCTTCTCCCAAAATTGAATTATCAACAAGCATATATGAGGGAGTACAATCATTCAAAAATTTATTTTCAAGAAAAATAAGATACCAATTGAAAATATTCATAAAAAATTCAAGTTTAAAAAAATTTCTCCCACTATATCAATGCACAAGCTCAACTAAATGGGGATTACCAAGATACCAGACAAAATAATTTGAAAAGGATACCAATTATAGAAAAATGAGCTCGATGATACCAATAGTTGAATTAAATGTTTAAACTCAAAGATATCTATCTTAAAAAAATATCCAAGTTAAAACCATTTTTCTCCCCCTAAATCAGTGCACAAAATTAAATCATTGGGGATTACGATTCAAGATTGATACTAATTGTTAGAGTTCAAATCGAAAGAAAAATTATTGATACCAATTGAAATACAAACAAATTTTCTTCTCTTTTTTTGTCAATATGCATACAATAGAAATTGGGGATTTCAAAGCATCAAAACAATTCAACAACTTAAATCTCCCCCTTTTACATTAAACATAATAGATGAGGGTATTTTCCAAAGAATCAAACAATTCTATTTGGTCTCCTTATGTTAATAATCAATTTTAATTCTATGGGAAAATCCATATGATCATAATCAAATTCCAACAATCAATTAATATATGCACTTCTTAATACCACTTGTTGGATTAACACAATTTAAAAACAAAAGAAAAGTGATACCAATTTTAGAATTATACCCAATATAACCAATGATAACAAAAGAATATTCAAACAAAAATTTTTCTCTTGTGATTGTTTGAATATTCTTTTGCA
>CM039469.1:9408620-9421682 GCA_022433065.1 Begonia loranthoides
TCCACCAAGTCTATATTTATGAGTTACATGCCAAGCCTCAACTAGTTACCATTGGAACATAACTCAACCACTGGGGGACTAATCCACCCAAAGCCTCTAACCATGGGGACCACGTCCATCAAGCCTCTTTTTATGAGTTACGTGCCAAAGCCTAAACATATCAATTATCCTTTCTTTACTTAAAACTTTATTATTATCATTTAATATTCGTTTTCGTTCTCTTTTCAAAACCATGCATGAAAACCCATTTTCGTATCGTTTTGAAAACATGATGCATGATGCTTGTGAATGCATACAATTTCTAACATATAATTAAGGAACCTAATAAAACACTCAACATACATTTCACAGATCATGCTTCATAAAACGGTAGACATGCTATTTAAAACGGTAGGCATTCTTATAAAACAATAGACGTGCTTATAAAACTGTAGACATGCTATTAAAACTGTAGACATGCTCATAAAGCGGTAAACAATAAAACGTGCATATCCTATTCCTGCAATGTAGGGCCCCAAAGACCAAAGCACATGCAATATCACTTACCTGTAGTCCTTAACGCGTTTAGCTTTTTTTTCTTTTTCTCGTTAATACCTTCAAAATAGTTATCATTTATTCATTAATATTTTTATCAATTATAAATCTCAACTTTGATACTATTATTCTGTTTATTCATTTAATAATTTATTTCACATTTTCGTCCAATTATTATCATCGACCAATTTAATCAATATTTATCCATTAATAACTAACTACCAAATTTTCATAAACCTTACCACATAATAAATCCCAATATTCAACTTCACTCTACAATTCATTATCTTTTAACGGTTTCTATTCCATTGCTTAATTCCATAATTTCAACAAACATGTATTCAAACTTCCAGCTTATGTACAAACGAAAATTCACAAACCATATACTCATTCTAACAAATTTCTCAAAACCAATAATCCGCAAGCAGTAGTTTATTTCACCCACATATATTCATTAACAGAATAATTACCCAATTGAACTATCCATATATTATACATTCCAAAGAAATAGAAAGCATATATCCAATATTTCCCTCAACTAGATTCAACCAAACATTCAGACTTTTCATTATCCGAAGAGTTATGATATTTCAACTTAATTCATACAAGTCCTTATGCATATTCAACGAAGCAATAAACAACCGAGGATCATAATCAAATTTCCAGAACATAATCATCAAGGGCATTCAAAACAGGAAACATCCCTCACACCTCATAACATCCAGAATATTCAAAACATAATTTCTAACAGTTATTCCAACAATAATCCACAATTATCCCATGGCAGAACATCAAGTCTAGAAAGCACACATAAAATAAGTCATCAACCGAATGCCCAACATCAACAGAGAGTATATCCAAGAATAGAGAAGGTTGTTACCTACAAACTTCTCTCCATCACCATTCACGGCCTTCAACTCCCATAATTTCATAGAGACACTTGTCCCTCCTCCATCTCCAGAGAGCACTCATCCACTTTGCACAGAGAGTTCTCTGTCATATATTCATCTCTTCAGCACTTCAAACACACCCGAGTGCTTCTCCCCCTGCATACCCATCTGCTGCCATACCTATATAGGCAGAGAAGACATCCCAATGACGCAAGGTTGGAGGATAATTACCCATTTCAAGGAGGGTGGTCCATTGCTCAATCTCCATGTGGAAAGTCCCTTACCCTTTTATGAAGAATCGTGTTGAATTGTAGGAGAGAAGTATCTTGAAATATTGAGTCGGCCAGAACACAATTCATGGACCGGGTTCACACAGAACTGGTCGACATCTAGCAGCATGGCCATCAACTATTGCGGCTGTTTCCCCTGCAAACGCCACATTTTGCCCCTACCATTATCCATCATCATCAATCATTCTCTTCACCAATTCAGACTGCCAAAACACCCAATTCAGAATGCCATGGAGGAGAAAAACACAGGACAAGAACAAAAGACTCACCTTGGTCTGGAATTCACATCACCACGGGGCTCGGTCCAACTTGTCTACAGCACAGGCATTTCGCTGACACCAACCCCGCGATCCACGAGCTGCCCAGCGATGCCACGAGGCAAGCCCAAGGAGAATCGTCTACAGTTCGTCCGAAGTCACCCGCGACTCCCTTCTCTCTCTCTCTCAGCTCTTCGTTCTCTCTCACCAGCTACCCTTCTCCCTCTTTTCTCTTAAAACTGAACTGGTTCACAAGGGAGAACCGGTTTACTCCTCCATTTAATTTCTTCTTTTCCCATGTTTCTCCCTAAGCCAAACCAGAGCTGAACCGGTTCACATCCCATTCTTTTCCTTTAATTTCTTCTTTATTTTTTCTTAATTTAATTAATCCCCACTTTCATAAATTAATATTACATATATATTTTTATGCATTGAATATACGTACCGTATATTAGTCGACCTAAATTTCAACTCAAGACTTATTTCAAATGTCGATTAACAATTATTACGGGTCCAATTTAAATTTCTCAATTCTATTTTCTTAATTAATTTCTATTATGAAAATCGAGACATTACAGGTGGGGGGTGGTGAATTAAGTTTTAAAATTTTTCATGCGATACTAATTTCTTCTATCCCTAAGTGATTTATCACAACTATAAAATCAAACAATGGATAAATATAAAGAGTTTAAGGGATATAGAATGCAAACAATTTATTTATGCAATTCGGTAAATTTCACCTACGTCTGCACTTCAAATTTCTGACTTGGAGATCCTTAACCACCCAACCACACCAGTTGATGATATTTGACTTATGGGTGTCAAACAAACCTTTATAGTGACTCTTTCTTATAGCGTCACCCTTTTCTCTACGAATTTGTAAGGCGTCACCCTTTTCGTTGAAGTACAAAAATTATGGAAATATAAAATACAAAGATCCCTAACTCTCCCAAATTGAAATCTCAAGTTTGGGGATGAGGAGAGTTAGGTTTACAAGCTCAAAGATAATTTGGAATTGAGTCTCAAATTTGGCAGGGCTTCACCTCAATTCTCGGTTTGCTTTTTTGAGCTTCGGAGTGTCCTGTATTTATAGGCACATCTCTTTTGGTCGACCAAATCCTTTTTGGTTGACCACACCTGGCCGTTAAAAACTAGCCGTTGTATGTTCTGTACATTTGTGGTCGACCAAATCTTGTTTTCCTCGACCACAGATTCAACCGAAAACCTTCGGTTCCTATTGAGAACATTTTCGGTCGAACATCTCGTCCATGTCGTCGACCGTTTTGTTGTTTGAAACTTTTTGGAGTAATATGTGTAGCTTTTCGGTTAACTTACTCATCTGCACCTTCTACCGCTTCATCATCCAAAAAGTCTAGGAACAATCTGTGTATACTTTCAGTCAATCATCTCGTCCATGTCCTCCACCACGGTGTTGACCGTAAAACTAGGGAGTGCACTGTCTACATTTTTGGTCATGTCCCTCAATAGAACCTCGACCGTGGCTTCGACCACAAGACCATTTCCTTCAGGCAGTGCATTTCTGGTTAACAAAATCTTCATTTCATTCGACCTCATCTCTCCCATTTGCCATCCTTTGATTTACTAAGTCCCAAATTGATATATATTTACTACATGGACTTAGATAAACATGTTAGCACACTTTAATACCCATATTGAGAGTATTTCTAATGAATATACATATAAATATAATGATTATACAATTAAGCATAAAATCAATAAACAACTTATAATTGCAATTAAAATATTCATCATCAAAACAATTGAACTAACACATTTAAGCCAACACTATGGTCAATGTGGCTTAATCGTCACTCCTTCCCTACGTGGGATGATTTGCATCCATCTGGGGTGTCATCACCAAGGACCGTCAGCTATTCTCCTGAACCCCCACACGCCTATTTATGTTTATTTTAGTCATTTCATTTCATATGGCTTAATTCCATATGTCAACCTTTTCATAAATCCTAATCATGATGCATGTATGTCATACCATGTTCAGTCCATAACAATAAATAGAATATACAGAAAAGGAAATATAGCATTACAATAGTGAGATAACAGTTCATGGCTTAAGCTAAATAAATCAATTCTTATCATGTAGTATTTTATCAATGAATTATAGAAAACAAGGTAGAGATCAATTATATTAGAAAATGACTATTAACATAATTGTGAAATAAATCGGCAGAGAGTAACTCACACACCACAGGGAGCAACTTACAACACAGAGGACAAATTATCACTAACAACGCGGGAGCAACTTACAACACAGAGGACAATTTATCACTAACAACGCAGAGCCAAACCAAATCCAAATATTAATTCAAATTAACAGCAGAATACCAATAACCTTCTCTTTAATTTTTTGCCAGGGTATTATTGCATGAATAATTCAATAGAGAACTTCATATATTCCTCATCATCCAACACCTCATAGTCAACAACAATTGATAGAATATTATTCAGTTTCCTAATTCCACAGAAAAGGCAGTTGCTAAAATCCTCTAACAACTGCAAAGTAACACTTTGTTGGGAGTAATATGCCCAACAAGCAAATGTAATAGAACACTTTTGTAATATATGAATAAATTTATATTGATTGATATTATGTTAACATTTTATATTATGTTTTATAAAATTCATAGAAAATTCCTTGGTTATTTATGCTAACTTTATATTAGCATATATATTGTATATATGTGGGATAAAATATAAAGAGTAATAACCAAAATATGTCCATGACTTATATTTGAAGCATGGAATCTTCAAATAGTTCATAGTCATAAACATAGTTTATCTCATTAAGAATGTATAGTCATATCCCGACTAAATATGTAGTGACATAAGATAAATATGTTTTAATTATATATGACTGGACCAGATATAATTACATTGTTCTAATAATTTCCGTTAGATATAGAACAATTAATTTTATCATAATGATGGTCATATATGTATTATCTTAATTCGTTGTATTTAATAAACTCCTATTTTTGTTTTAATTTATTCTTTGATTTACTCGGTAAAGTTTTGTACAAGTTACGATTCGTATACCTTGTATATTGGGACTAAATTAAAATGAATAGCTGAGAATGTTAATATCGATACAATGAAATCTATTCCATAGATTCCCTTGTTTGTTAGTTCAAGGATTGAATAATTAGCGCGCAATTCATAATCGTTATGAATTAATTATTCAATTAAGAACTAATAGTAGTCAAAGATAAAGAAGCAATATGAGAGGTTAACGGATGATAAACCTAGCTCTATTGCGAATCTAAATGGAGGGTTAATGCATATGTAATGACTATATCAATGGACATTACTTTAAGTAAAAATACTCTATAGTTTTGAGAGTGCAACTCTAAGTATTTAGTGGAATTACTTTAGAGTTAATAATTACGTTAATTAATATAAAGAGTTTATATTAGTTAACAAAATATTATTGGAGCTTAAAACTATAGGTCCATCGGTCCCTTTGTCACCTTCTATCATTATTCGAATAATAGAAAAATGAACAAATAAGATTAAATAATTAATTATGAATTAATTATTTAATACACTCAATAATAAGTTTATTATTATTATTTTTTTCATTAGATGAAATAATTGAATTATTGATTATTCAATTAATTAAGACAAAATGACAAAAGTTGTCAAAGTTAATATATTTGTTATGTTTCACTAAATGAAACAAATTGAATTATTGATTATTCAATAAAGTAATAAATATAAAGTAACTTTTAAAAATAGTTTTTAAAATGAATTTTGTCAAATTTGAATTAATGTCAAATTTGATTTAATGTAATGACCTTTTATTTCCCATAACATTTTTGTTATAAATGGGTTATAACTTAAATGTGCCAAGTGTTGAAATATGGTGAAAAGACTTTTGATTTTCATAACATTTTTATAAATGTAATGAGGAATTTATAGGGTTTTTTCTCTAAATGCCATAATGGCCATTATGGAGAAATACCACTGTAAATAGAGGTCAAATTTCATTAGCAAAAGAGTTTTTGAGTTTTTGAAATCTTTGAAAAAGAAATCCATTTTGAGAGAAAATTTTTGTCTTCCGTGTTGGCTTTAAAAAATTGTTTTCTAAATCCAAATAGATCATCTCACGTGTTGAGAATACGATCTATCATAAATTGAGTGTTATCTTGTTTCGTTCATCACGCCCACACGTGCTTATTTGAGGTAAGAAGGATTGGCGGAGAAGATCGACGGTTGATTTAGTACCCGTGTGAAGTGAGCTACAAAGGTAACATTCTTTATTTTTAGATTAGATCTAAATACATATTATTATTAATATATTATAACAACGATCCATTTTTATGTTCATGATAAAATTGTTTTTTCATGATACATAGGTTACGCACGTTACCGTTGTTGTGAACATCGGTAATTCCGCCGTGCGAGGGAACCTAAAAACCAACACACTTTTCATCAGTAAGCAGCACCTCTTGGCCAAAAATAAATCACAGAATAATGTAAATGACAGTAGCAAAGGATCATTTATGGAAGTAGAGAATATTTCACAGCAAGAGAGAGTATTTCACAATAAGTAAACTAGGCCAGCAAACCATACATTCTAGTGATGTAGGCCTTCACTAGCCAAACATACATTCCATTCCATTCCTTACCTTTAGCCAAAATGCCACCCAGCAGCAGAGCTTCCCCCTTCAACCCACTTTACCACTCAAGCAGCTCACTGTGAAACCAAAGCCGAAGAATTCTCTCTTCCCCTAATTCTCTTTCTATCTCTTTCTCTTCACGCTCTGCTCTTTGTAAATATCACTTTCTTCTCCCCTTCACTCTGCCTTTCTTTCTCTTTCTCTCTGCTTCACTTTTTCTCTGTAATTTAAAAACAATCCAGGGCACCTCTGTACCTTTGTTTTATAAGCAGAGGAAAAGCTTCTTAGACGCCTCTGTTGATATTGACATCCACCATCCACAAAAGGTGGTAAAAATCCAAGATTGACATTGTATAATCTTATCCTTTCAAGAGAATCGAGGCTAATCCATTGGGTGAAGCACAAAATGGCCGCTATTGAAAAACTGTACTTTTGAAAAAATATGTGGGACTGGTCGATCATTTGATCGGCCGCTCCCAAGGAAAAATCAGCGGTCGATCGTTTGATTGACCAGTCTGCCTTCAAAACCCAATTTTTTCCCAGCACCGGTTGATCACTCGATCAACCGATTCCACACTCTGAAAATTCCTCCAATGTGCTCTTCTCTCTCCTTTTATTTGTATCTTAATTAAATTATTCGTGCCACACTCCAAAATTTTAGCAAAACCTGCTACTCTGTCTCTAATTATTTTATTTTAATTAAATCAATACTTCTTTTTACTTAACTAATTTAATTTACACTGCTTCTAATTTAATTTCATACCTTAATTAATCAAACAATACTTCTATCTTAATTTTCATTGCATTATATCAAGTGTAACATACACTATTATCACGGAACGCATTTCCTTTTATCAAAACACATATTCTGCAAAATTATTTACATTCTACATAGAGGGATTTATCCAGGTATTACATTTCACGCATCAAATTCATACCAAATCATCATAAGATTATAATCACTTTATATAATCTTCCACATAGACATTTAAATCTATTTAAACCAACTCAACATTATATTGATTATAACAATAATTTTAACTCTTACCAATAGAGATTTCCACATCATATAAACTAAGTTTAGATCATAGCATTCAACCAATATTGTCTCTATGATACACTAACCAAATGCATGGTTAAACCATTCTCTTAATCATCAAAGTATCTCAATTTAAAACTTATATTCCTTTACATATATAAATCTCCATCCATATCATTTTCCTTCAATCAATTCAATTAATAATCTCAACATCAACCAATTTAACCAAAACGTATCTACTTAAACCATAAATACCAACATGCAACCCATGAATTTCATTTATAATTCTATAAGCTATCTTCTTTTACCTAAATAATGCAATATTCAACATGATTTATAAAATACATAGGTTAGGGTTCTTACCTCTTGAAAATCACTTAATCTTCAATTTCTCCTCTTGATTTTAGGCTCAAATGGATCCTCTTGATGAGAGGAAAAACTTTTCTTGAAAGTTTAAAAGCCAATTCTTTCTCTTTCCCCTTCTTTTTCTTCCTTCTTCCTCTTTTATCCCTCTCTTTTTTCTTTCTCTTTTCTCTCTAATTCAGCACAAAATGGAGCTGATTTCTCAGCCTTCATCTGCTTTCTAGAGAGTATGGGGTAAAATTATCCTTTTCCCATTTTATCCTTCCTAAAATACCATTTTACCCTTCAACCCATGAATATTTACAAAAATATCATAGTAAATTATCTTTAACCACACTTAGCTTAAACTAATCAATCGCACTTAGTTCTAAGCTAATTCCCATGATTAACATAATTAATTATGATTAATTAACATTAATCATTCACTAATTCACCATAATCAAACACTTAGTCACTAATCCACAAGTGATAAATGTAAATACCTGTTGGTTGTCCACTTTTATTATATAGCCACATACTTTCAGGTGTTAAGAACATTTCTTCTTTTATTCATGATTCCAAAATTTCACACTAAAGTCACATTTAAAGATATATTCCAAAATAGTGCAATTTTAAACTTATCCAACTTTAAATATGCATAACTTTATTGCATACATTCAAATTCTTTCAATTCAAAATCATACACTTCATTTATGGGTCTATTTTATGACCTCAAAATGATTTGAATTGACAATCACAATAACCTATTTAATTAGCCACAAATAGTGACTATGCTTATTTATAGCACATCCATCAACTTTCATGAAAAAATTCATATCTTAATGAGCATGCATCTAATTGATCTAATTTTATCACCATATCATAATCTAAGGTATCTACTATTATACGTATTTCTAGTTTAGAAAGGTATCTTCAATTGATTGATCAATTTCTTCTCCAAAGTTATTTCGTGACTTATTATCACTTAATCATATTTAATTATAAATAATATGATTATTAGGATTAATCCTTAATCCGAATCATCACATTACCAAAACCACACAACAAATGAAAAGACATTGTTGTGGTCAACCAGACACGACTAAGGTTAACTGAAGCTATGTAGCATTGACAAGACACGATGATGGTCAACTGGGACCACACATCATTGACAAGGAATGACTATGGTCACTCATAACAAAGTAGCAGTCAACGAAACTCAACTATAGCCAAATAGAAATCAAGTAGTGGTCAAAAGACACAGTTGACCTCTTCTAGGCCCTAGCAAGGGTCTACCAGGCCCGAGCAGTGGTCAACCAAATCTTACTGCAAATGCTAAAAACTCAATTGCGGTCGACCAGGCTCGTGCAGCAGTCAATCAGACCCTACTGCGGACGCCTAGTCTCCCATAATGGATGATCAGAGTGGACACATGAACCCAAAGAGCATAACAATTGTGAACATCTGAAACCTCCATGGACATTCTAAAAGCATCTCATAGTCGACCGAAATCCCAACACGGCCGACTGGACAAAGGCTACCATGAATAGAGGCTCTCAGCCAATTCTTCGATTGATTTGACCCAACTAGTGGTCAACCAGACACAAGCCATCTCAAATAGAGAGGCTCTTGGCCATTTCTACGATCGACCAGTCATAACCAGGGGTCAACCGGGGAAAGCTTTCCAGTGAAAATCAAGAGGAAACTCGCATTTCCTTGCCTATTCCCACTCGAATCAACTTAAATCCCCACAAAAAAACTAAATATACAACAATAACACAGAAACAAACAAATGATTCAAGTTTTCAATATTCAATCCAAACCAACTCAAATGGAAATTTGAACGTGAAAAATGGAGTTACAAATTGACGTACCTATGAAGTTCCTGTTTGCTCAAGAGTATTGAGCTTAATTGTTTTGATGATGAATGATTAATTTGATGATAAGTTGTTTGAAACTTGAATGTGAATAAATTGTTTATCATTTAATTTATCCTTGATTTTCATTGGAAATATCCTATAAAATGGGTATTTAGTTATTCTAACATGTTTGTTAAAGTTTTTGTAGTGGAGAATGATTTTTGGGTGAAGTAAAACACAAAGGACGGTTGACCAAAGTGAAAGTGCTCGATTGATATTCTTACTAAGAGTAAGAAAATTTTGATATCAAAGAAGTCAGTCAACCGGTGACAAGGTGGTCAACCATAAATCTTATAGATTGCTCTCTGTTTTTAACACAGTGAAAAGTGGTCAACCAGGGTGATAGCTATAATACCCCGACTTTTTAAATGGGTTGATTATCGGGGTATTACCAAAAACGTACTCGTTAGATAATATATTGTGGGAATTAACGAGAAATTAACGTAATCAAGATAAAAATAAATATTAATTTAATAATAATTTGGGATTTAAAATGTAAAGGATTTAAAGAAAATTAAGGGGATTTAATAAGTTAAGGGTAAATAACACTGTAGACCCTATAGTTTGCAAACAATGACAAGTCAAACCCTGGAGATTATTTTTTAACAACTAAAACCTTGAACTATGAAAAAATGTCGCCGACAACCTCGCAGTCACAATTTCCGTCCAGAGCCGTCGAGGTTAACGCCCTGTTTGTACCCTGTCTAGCGGCGTCGAACGGAGTCGAAGGGCGATGGCAGAGCCGACGGTCGAATCGTCCAGAGCCGACCGAAGTACGACATTCGCTGGCCATTGGATCGACGAGGATCGTCTCTCGTCTGGATCGACGGCCAGGATTGAATCTGGTGTCCCAGCCAGATGCGATGACGGACAAAGATCCTTGGCCATTGGATCGAGCGAGGGACGTGCCTCGGATCGACGGCCAGGATTTAATCCGCCTGGTGAAGACGGACGTCGATCCTTGTCCGTTGGATCGCCTGGATCGAACGGTCAGTAGTGACTCCAAATTAATTGGGTCACGTACGTGTCACATGCGATCCTAAATCGCCAGAATTCCCCATTATGACGGACGTCCGTCGTTATACCACGGACGTCTGTCTTTAAATAACACGTCATCAGCATCTGGACGACGTCCGTCGGACCATGACGGACGTCCGTCATAACAAAAACGACCGCGTTTTCGTCCTAACGGATGACAAAACGCTGCTTATACTCGCGAAGGGTGTCCAAGCCCTAGAAATCGCCCTGTACTTCAAATCGCGAGCGAATTCCCGATTTCCCCCGACGAATTCCCGAACCCCCGAGTTTTGAATCTAAAAATGGCGCCGAGGAATAGTCAAGCGTCGAAGAAGCGTAAGGTGGTGGCTCCCACTGAGACGATGGGTCCAGTGGAGTCTGTAGAACCTGGGATGTTCAGCTCAGCCTCCGCCCATGTACGGTACGAGAAGGACATTGTACCCCGTGCAATAATCATATCCAGGAAGGTAAATTTCAATTCATTTGCTGATTTTAGATTGAAGGCAATGTTTGAACGAAATGGATTGTATAAACTGTGCACAATGGGAGGTTATTTCTATGAGAGAGCTGTCAAACTGTTTTATGCCAATTTGGAGTTGGACAAATCAAGTGATAGAGAGTTGAGGAGTTTTCTGTTTGGAAAACAGATTAGGATAACTCTAGGACAATTAAATGAGCTCATTGGATGCTCCATGGAGGAGCCGTTGGAGGAGTATTACCATGCGACAAAGGACCCTGAATTTGTCCAAAAAGGAGAAGGTCTTGCATTGCTGAAGCAATTGGTTCGCAATCCTACAGCCGTTGATTCTTTCTTCCAGCCTAAATCAAAAGACCTCGATGAGAAAGCAAGGGTCATCCATCACATGATCACGCACACATTTATGCCTCGTGATGGACATAGAGACCTTGTCACAGCCATGGATTTGTACGTAATGGAGAAGCTATGCAATGGGAAGAGGTTCAACCTTGCATACGTCATTATGCAGCAAATGAAAGCAACTCTGAATAGTGCAAGGAAGAATCTCCCATATAATTGGCTCATTCAGCGCATTATTGACACCAACGGGTTGGTTGTCCCTCACACAGACCGACGAACAGACGAAAAACCACTTGACATGTATAATGAAGTTACATTGGCTCGGATGGGGTTGCAAAAAGTACGAGGGGAGTGGGTATTCAGAGGAGATGTGGCAGCTGCACCTCCTGCACATCTTGTACCTCCTGCACCTCGTCCTTCCACTTCAGCTGCTCCACCGCCATCCACGTCAGCTCCACCACGGCCATCATCGTCAGCTCCACCACCGCCATCCACGTCAGCTCCACTTGCTCCTTCCATGTGCACTGCCATAATTCCGTGGACAGCAAACGCACAACCGACATATCACGTGGAGGTGGATGACGATTTTGTGCGTCCTATGGATGACGATTTTGTGCGCCCTATGGCGGATGATGCACCTCCCCCACCCCAGTCCTCATCGTCGCCCTCCGTACTCAGCAGCGAAGAGAGGTGGCAGTGGCTTGTCACCCAACTTGGCGAGATTCAAGCCAAGTTGGATAGACAGGAGAGTCAACTTGGCCAGCTTCAAGCCACTGTACTACAGATCCAAGAAGTACAAACGCATATGGCAACTGCTCGCACAACCGCCCAGCCATCTCATCCATCAGTATCTCATACATCTTCTGATGCCGGTCCAAACGGATGCCAGTATGTCTTTGATTTTACATGTAATTTCCTTATATGCATTAGTATCGTTGATTAACAATGTGTTAAAATTATGAAGGTCTCCGATCATCAGGCAACCGTCCCCTCCTCTAACCCTGGCTAAAGTTCAAAAGATTTTGGCCCCAGGTCCTTCAGTGGTGGGTCCTACTGCTCGTCAGAGGATGACAGTGCAAGTGGTATGTCTTCTATTTGGTTTTATACAATGTGTAGAATTTACACTTACACTGAATTTCTATTGCAGCCTGTGAATTTGATGGAAGAGTTCATGGCACTTGCACGGGTCAATACGAAGAATAACAAGGAGATGTGTGCTCTCCTTTGCGGATCCAAGGTAAGAAGAAACATCATTTGAAATTTATTATCAGTTGTGATTAGAAAATTAATGTTGTGCGT
>CM039469.1:9431672-9492960 GCA_022433065.1 Begonia loranthoides
TAGCGTATTGTGATAGATCTACTTAAATCGTGATCTCTTAAACTTAATCCTAATTGAACATTAATATTGAATTTAATTTTTCTTTGAGAAAGATTTCCTAATCCTGTTTCCAAGTGTCATGATTCCAAGTGTCTTGTGAAGCATCTGTTTCGATGATAAGAAAATCTTGTATATTTGGATTATATAATATTGGTAATATTTGACATTATTGTTTAATGGTTTTTATTAATTCTGTATCTTGATATGTCCATAACCATGGTATTTTTTCTGATAATTTCTTTTGTAAGATTTTTCTTTCTTTAGCTAATGCCTTAAGAAATCCTTGATCTGATATATAATTAAGACATCCTAAAAATCTTTGTATTTGTTTTCGATCTTGTAATTGATCTGGGAATTTATGTAATCCTTCTTTGATGTTTGATGTGAGTTGAAGTTCTCCGTTACGATTGATTTTTAATCCTAGATATTCGACTTCTGTTTGTAATAATTTTGATTTTTTCTGAGAAATAATTAATCCTTTTTCTTTGCATCTATTTAAAACTTTTAGGGCTGCATTAATATGATCTTCTTTGTTTCCTGATGTAAAAATGATAATATCGTCAATGTATGTTAGGCAAATATCATCTAGTCCTTCTAAATTTTGATCCATAAATCTTTAATATATTGAGGGTGCTTGTTTTAATCCAAAAGGTAAAACATTCCATTCAAATTGTTTTTGAGGTGGACAACTAAAGGCTGTTAATGGTTTAGTATTTTCATGCAGACATAAATGCCAGTATCCTGATTTAGCGTCTAATGTACTGAAATAAGTATTTCCTTTAAGTTTTTCTAAAATGTAGTCTTTTCTTGGTAATTTATAACTATCTCCAATAGTAGCAACGTTCATTTTTTTATAATTTATTACCATTCTTCGTTTTTCTCTTTTAATTTTATTTTTATTTTCGACATAGAAAGCGGGGGCGCTATGGGGACTATGACTTTCTCGGATAATACCTAAATTTAAGAGTTGTTGACATTCTTGTTTAAATTCTTTAACGTCTCGGATATTATAGGAAATTCTATTAGGAACATTAATTTCATCAAGTGGATGTTTAAGTTGAATAATAATTTCTTCTGTATTTGTGTTTTTTAATTGATCTAATGAATTTTCACTACATACAGTTTGAAGTGTATTTTCAAGAATTTGTTGAGATGTAAATAAAAAGTGAATAGTATTTATTGTTTCATGTGCTATAAGTTTGACCATTTCAGTTTGAGAAATAATTGGTGTTGTTATTTGGAGAGGTCCCTTCCTCCTCGGAAAGACGAGAGAAATATTGTGAAGTCGTTGAATAAAATGTTGATATAATTTTAAGAAATTATTGCCGAGAATAAGGTCAATGCCGGAATCATGAAGATAGAGAGTTTTAGTAATAAAAAGATAACCTTGAATAAAAATAGGAATATAATGACCAACATACCATATTAGATGAACAGATTTATCAGCTACAATGATTTTAAGGGGTTTGTCAAGTTTAATCCATGATTCAAGTACATGTCGTTTTGCAAAACATAAAGTGGAGCCAGTATCAATATAGGCAAAATAAGATTTATTATGAATAATAGTTTTAATAGAAGTAGCATTAGGATTTTTTAAAGTTAATCGTTTACTTAAAGCTAATGGTTGAAGTGTAGAGTTCATAGTTATATTTATCCTAAATATTTTCGTATATAGGAATCAAGAGTTATTATCATAATTTGAGTATTACTGATTTTTTCTTTTAATTCAGAAATATTTTGTTCAATTGTTTCTAATATGTCTTGATTTTCTTTAACTATTTCAGTTATAGTGTTAATTTTTTATTTTTTTTATAGTAGTATTCTGTTATATATTTGTTGGTGTTAATCACATTATTTTGTATTTCGTGTAAATCTTCTGTATTATGATAAATGATAAGATATGACAAAATTTCCATAACATTATTTAAAAGAAATTAAATTTTAGAATTATCAGATGTTTCTAAGGATGAATTAGAGGTTCCGATTGAATACTGAGTTCCTATAGGAAGATTTTTTGGTAATATTATAATTTTTTCTTAGAATGGAATTCCATGAAGATTACTAAATTCAAAAGTTAAATTTTTAATATGTAAATTATGCATTTGTAATTTTGTTACTTCATCTATATTATTCATTATTTGTTATATTATGAGAAATGAATAAATGGCTTAATAATCATCAAGATTGTAGAATTAATTTTTATAATGTATTGATCATTCATGATTAATGTCATGTATATATTGTTCTAATAAAGTAGGCGGATTAACATGAAATGTTCTATTTGTGAATATTGGTTTTTTAAGTAAACACTTAATAATATGGTAAACTAAAAGACAAAGTAATAATAGAAGTAATATAGATATGATTATTAAAATAATGGAATAATGTATCATAATATTATATGAAAAGAACTATTATGAGAATAGTAACTTTATAAATCATAAACGGTTCTTTGAAGTTGATGAGGAATAAAAGTCATAATTAAATTGCATTTGAAGTTGTACTCTTATTATTAAAAGTAATAATTACTATTTGGAATAGATTGATATGTCACGATTGATGGATTATGATGTTTAAAGACTTGGAAGTCTTAATAATTGAGATAATTGTACGTTTAATGTGAAATGGACTGCGAGCAGCATGGAGAGAATGGAGGCAGGAGCTCCATGGAGGGAGCTGGAACCGTGAAGGGAGGAGATTAGCTTTCTGGAGCTGGTGTGTGTGACAGAGGGACGCAAGGGAGTTGAAGGTCGAGAGCTCCCTCTTGGCTGTTGGTGAGTCTTCTCTGATTTCTCAATCCTTGAGTTCTGTTTTGAGTGTTAATTCCAGCATGTGTTGATGATAGTTTGAAGTGTTTCATTTTCGTAGTTTAATGATAATTGTTATGGAATTTATGGATGAATAGGTTTGAGGATTTACTCTCTGTTGGTTGGTTGATTTAATGTGTGAGTTATGTTTTGACTATATAAATGGATTGTTGACTTTTGAAGGAGAAATGTTGGGTTGATGTGGTGTGTTTCAATCTATAAGGTGAGGGTGAGTATGTATAAACTGTTTTGTTGTCTGTTGAAAGAATTTAATTGGAATTAGATTGTGTTATGTGAACTCCATGTGATGAATGACTACACTGTGTTGCTGGATGTTTTTGTGATATATTGTTTTGTTATTTGGTTTTTGTTTTCTGATGAAGTTTGATAGTATTGTGGGTTGAGTTTGCGAAAAGGATATAACCTGTTGTGCTTATGTCGGTGTAGTGTTGTGAGTGTTATGTTTATTATGGGATTTCAAACATGTTGAATATTGAGATATATGGAAATGCTATGTTTGGATTATGTTATGTTCGTGTGATAAATTGATTATGTTATGTTTGCTAATTGGTTATGTTTGAATGTTGTTGTCGAGAAATCGTGGGATGAGTTTGACTGTTATTGACTGAATATTTCTTTGGACGTTACTGCCTTGTCGATTTCATTGAAAACATTAATAATTGTTTATTTGCTAGGTATTGATCGTTGGTTGTTTTCATAGTTGATGTTGTATCTATTAATTAGAATAAATTGATTATAGTTATGTAATGTTAGTTGTGTGTTGTGGTTGTTACAAACTAGTAATGGGTTAAGACTTTTAACGTGGATTATCGAATATTATTGATTTGAAGGTTTGCTATGTTTTTGCAATGGAACGTTGATATGTTGGAATTGGTTAGTTAATCGTTTACGTTGGATGTCTATTGGTCTAATGTGTATGTTGATTAATATTAAGTATAATGTATTGTGGGAATACTGTGAGAATTAAGTGAGTATTATGCACGTGATAAATGTTTAAACATTTGGGTGATTCAACTATTGTTTTGATAAGATGAAATGTAATGAAATGCGTTAGTTGTTGGATATCTATTGTTGTCTTGAATGGATTTATGGATAATACTCACTGTTTGACAACATATTATCGATGAGTTGGATTAGTATATTATGAATATTATAAATTGAGTTGATAGTTGATGTCGTTGGTTTCGTACCCTTCTTGAATATTAGTATAGGTCGTTGACTTTGTAGTATAGGTCGTTGGCTTTGTTCAGAAACTTATTGTGTGGATGGTATTAGGTACAAAGAAGAAGAGAAGAAGGATAACAACGGAATGCTAATACGCATTAAAGATTCGAGGTAAGGAAATAGGGATGTTTTGGCCATTGAGGCCCTACACCACAAGTAGTGTGCGTGAGTTGAGTTTATCTTCGGATGATTTTACTGTTTTTAGCTTTCCTTAGTTTCCTGTAGTCTATTTACTGCTGTAGTTTTCTTAATTCTCGTAGTTATTTACTGCAATTATAGGAATAAAAATGTTTAGCGAATGCTTAGATAGTAAAGGTTGAATGAGAAATGAAGAACAATGTGATAGGTACGAATGAACTATTAATTTCGTTGATAATACCTCTGCCCTGTAATTCTTTCTCTTGCTTGCTATATGCCCTTCGTTATTGTCCTGCCATAATCTATTCGTTATTCTGCCTTAATCTAATATGTTTATTTGTTAACCAAGTTAGTTAAATGTTAATAAATAAATGCTAAGTCATTTAGTATGCTAGTCACTTTAGTTAAATGATAATCAATTGAGCATGCAAATTGGCTAATAAGTAACTACTAGCATGTTTAACGAACCAACTAGCATGTTTAATAATTAATTAACTAGCATGTTTAATTAACTGGAGCATGTAATTGATTAGGATAGTCAACCAGATCATTAATCAAAGGATAGTCAACTAGATCATTAATTATAGCATGTTAATTAACTAGGATTAATTAGTAAGCATGTGAAATTACCATTAATTAGAATGAATCCGAGCATGTAAATGAACTAGAATAACTAACTAGAATGTTAATCTTATTTCCCCTGAACATGTAAATTGGTTAGCGTAATTAACTAGACCGAGTATGTAAACAAGATTGGATGAAAGCAAGTAACCTACCTCGAATAATAAACTAGAATAATCACCTAGAATAATAAATATAGGAAGCATGTAAATGGCAATAGCTTGAATTACTAACTAGTATAAAAACATGCGTAAATCACCTAGGATAACTAAGTAGCATAATCGTCTGGAATGAGGAAGGTAGGAAGCATGTAAATGGACCAGGAAACTAATTAAAATACCTAAGTAGAATGATAAACATAATTAATCATTGAGCATGTAAATTAATTAGTATAACCAACTGGATTAGAAATTGTAACTCAAATTGAGCATGATAGTTAAGTAGGGTGTTTGTTAGCATGATATTGTAGTTGTTTCCTAAGTATGTTAGTTTAAATAAATTACTTGCATGTTTACCGTACTTGTATGAAATCACTGTTTCAATTCAATATTGTATTTGCATCCTGTGGTACGCAACTAATTCCTTCTAGTAAATGCTTTACTTCCTTCGTATGCGCTTTTAATTCCTACTTTCAACTCTAGTTACTTTTATTTAATGCGCACTTCAATTATTATGAATGTATGTTTGTGAAGCATTATGCATCATGTTAGGATGAGCATGTATGTTCATGCATCATGTTAATAGAAAGCCTAAGAAGTGGCACCCTGGTGGTGATACGCAAGCATGCATAAGTGAGGTAAAATGTTAAGAAAAAGTAAAGAGAAGAAGGGAATTAGGGGTGGATGGGTAGTGGATATAGACGTTACGCCATTGCACGAGAAAAACCTCTCAATTTCAGCTCGAAGTACGAGTACAAAATAATACAAGAAAGAGAAGATTGGTAGTGGATGGGTAGCGGATATAGCCGTTACGCCATTGCACGAGAAAAACCTCCCAAAGAAAGAGAAAGAAGAAGTAAAGTAATAAATGGATTAATGACTTAATGAAATGATCGGTTTGGGTGGCCCCTATTCCGAAAGGACTAAAGAGTGTCATTCACATGCATATTTCCCTTTTTCCTTACTGAGCCATTAGGCTCATAGTTTACTACAAATGGCCTTCAACTCCTGACGTTCAAGTTGTTGACTTTTGGAAAATCTCTTTGCAGATGGAGCAAATTTTCTCCTTAAGTATTTCTTCATCAACTGCCACGTGTTGATGTCTTCCTTACCTTCTTCTTTTCTGTAGACATTTAGCCTGTTCCACCATTTCGAAGCTCTTCCCTTGAGTCTTGAAGAAGCAAATTTCACTTTACCCCTGTTTGAGAAATTAGGTGTTAAAAAAAAATATTTTAGCTCTTCTTCCCAAACAATTTAATCATCTGACCATTCTGAACCATTGAAGTTAGGAATAGAAGATTCAAACTCTTCTTCTTCTGTAAGGTAACTCCTTGAATAAGTTCGATTCTAGATTCTCTAAAGGTGCTCAACCTCCTTCTAGGATCAGGTGTTCTAGGCTCTCTCACATGATCATAAGAGGGTCCCTCACGGTCATGTTGAAGTCTTTGAAGTGTTTCTCTCATTTCATCAAGTTGAGCTTGCAAATTCTTCTCGTATTGAGTAGACTCCCTCTCCAGTGGTGGTGAATTGCTTGGTTCGGTTCTCCTACCTCGTTGGTAATTTACTCCACTCCTTGCACTCATTAGAATCACAGTATAGCAACCAAAAAAAGAGCTAGGCTCTGATACCAACTTATGTGAACTGAAATTGCAATCGGTCCAACAATTTACAAGACTAATCAGCTTTCTCAATTCTGCACACTGAACTTAATTCGATCGGTTCTCCAATTGCATACGGCTTATGAATCTCATATTTACAGGGCAACCAGTAGACATGTAATATTGAATCACCAAGAAATTTCAGCTTAAAAAATATTGCACACACGGAGTGGTGTTTGGAAGAATTTGCTACTCGGAATTAGAAATCGAGGAAAAATAGTTTTGTACCAATCCTAGTAAAGTGGGCATAACTTTCAAAATACGCATCCAAATTAAGCGATTACACCCAATATTTCTCAAGGATTGGGAGACCAATAATCTCAAGTAAAAATTATAGTAGTATTCTTCAGGAAAATCGGACGAAAAGCGTGCACTAAGTTCATTCGCGGATCTCCTCAGAGCTAGGGTTTGCAGAAAATAACAGTTTTTCAGCGCCCTTGAATAAACATACACAACTTGCAATCTATAATTCCAATTCAATAGCTTCCAATCAGAAAATCACAATAATAGATATTACCAAGTTCCTAGCTCAAAATTATAGAAGAGACTTTAAGAGAAAACAAACAAAACAAGAATACCAAGTTGTCTGCGCAACCTCAATCGACAGAGATTGGTGAGTTGAATCGGGTTCTCCTATAAAGAACCTCTCCACCTTGGTTGTGATGTGTTCTTCTACCTCCTCACGTTAAAGACAACTTCTAAAGAAGATGTTGGAGAAAAGTAGCACCAATCCTTCCCCAAGAATGAACAAGAAACGAATGGAATGATTGGTTCGGTGTAGATTTGCAAGCAAGCCGAACACCTTGGTTGGAAGAGACAAGCTCCAAGCGATTCTTGCTTCAGGAAATATTAAGATTCAAAACTGATTAGGTCTTCCATTAAGGGAGACTAAGTACTCCCTTAAGGGCCAAAAAGGTCAATTACAAAAATGCCCTAAACTTCAAATGACAAAAGTGACCTCAACAATAAAACACATAAAACAATTCTGTGTTATAATTTGGGCCTCTGTAAACGAGATGTTTGAGATAGCAAACAAACCCTAAATAAAACGCATAATACCACTTTCGAAAGCTATGGATGTCTGCTACACATTATGTCAAGAACTTCTTTTCATTTATGATCTTTTGGGCCTATAAAAACGTCAATTTCTCCACCATGGTCGGATTGTAGGCAGATTTGTAACGTCTACCCTTTCTTCTATAATTTTGCATGACATTCACTTGTCTAAATGCACGGACTCTTCTTTGTGTAAATGACAAAAACTATCCTCCAAGCTAGAGAAAGAAGAAACACCTAAAAAATAAATAAAAATATTAGAAAACAAAGGAGCCCTTGGCTCGGGCTCAGGTGACGGGACCTTGGGGCACATCAATTGGTGTAGTTGACCTGAGCAAAGAAATTGGTCTACCAGAAGCTTGAAGAATTACACATAACGGTCATATAACGGTTGACCTAAATGGTTAGTGGTCGGCCACTTAGTAGCTTGGCTGGAAAAATCTATAAATAGAGGAAAGCTCTATGAGAAGATTTGTAATGCCCCGAGTTTTTAAAACCTTTTATTTCTTTATGTTTTTAGTCATAAAAATTTTTTGTTTTCTTTTATCTTTATAATATGCTCACTAAAAACGTATCAGAGTAATAAAGCGAAATAATTTCAAAAGAATGTCAAAGTAATTTCATGAAATAATTTCGAAACATTGATTTACGTCTTTAAGCACAGGTCCATAGTCTTACAAATCATTCATTGAATTTAAAAGAAACATAATTAAATATTCAACATGACATTATTACTTCCATGAGCCATAACCATCAGGTCGATCTCGGTTGATAACCTAAGACCTCAACTGGCAATGACTCCTCTGTATTGACATTATTATTATCATCTGCATCATGGGTAAGAAAATGAGTCTAGCGCTCAGGAAGAAATAGAATGTATGTTTATGCTCATACTCATACTTATGCAGTCGTTCTCAGAAAAGAACCTATCTTTTCTGCTTTTTCATTTTCTTTACATTTCGTTACTAGAGAAAGGATACATCTATTGGTATGGCTAACCGACTCCATTATGTGGGTGAAGGTTTCCATCAGAGGTGTCATCACTACCGTCACCTAATCTCTATCTTTTCTAACGTTGAGGACTAAGAGCAGAGATACATCTGTTGGTCTTGTGGCTTAACTGACTCCAAACCCTACGTAGGCGGAGAATTCCATCAGGGGTGTCACCACCAAGCACCGTCACCCTCTCCCTCGAACCCTCTCACAACCATTTATGTTTATTCGTTCATTTCATTTTTCATGCCATGCATATGTCACATTTTCATAAATCCTATCGTGATGCATGAATGACAGTTTATATACAATCCATAGCAGTAAAAAATATCTTAATGGAATTAAAGCAGTCCACTATAATCCATACTTAAACTCAAATAATTCATATATTTTCACGACAATCAGTTTACAGTTTATTTAACAGGGAACAATTCACATACTGATTAACAGAGACACTTTATATGTTGTTCAACTAAGAACAAGCAAAATAATACCAAAATCAACCTTTCATTGTTTATCACTTTACAGTTAACACACCATTCATAGTCTTTTCACACTTTACTCACCCTTCATCGCAGGAGGAACAATTCACAGGGATCATCAAGGATGCTAGTAAGTTCTTATCCTTCACTTGAATGCATATTATTTAGATTCTCCATCCAATTTAACAGGTCGTAATCTAGAATAACAGATTATTATCAAAGTAATTCTTCATGATCTAACACTCTACGGTTTACCAACTATTCACAAATATTCCCAAGTTCTCCATCTTACAACAATTAGCAGGAAACCAAAATTATCAAACAATCCACGGAGAGAATTATTACACAACCCTGATCCAATTTCTTCAATATTTATCTTTGACAATAACCTTTGTTCTCAGTCAATTAAGTGGTAGTAAAGATTTAATATTTAAATTAACAATTCATCCACAGTTTCTCCCTACATATGAATCAACAATTCTTAAGGAAAATCCATAATAGTACTAACAAGACTTCAGCAATTCAAAGAGAAAACAATTCCCAACTTCATCCTCCATAAATTAATTTCTTCTAAACAGGTAGAGGACAAATCACAAAATTATAACACTACCAATATAATCAATTCAGAGTCCCAGCAGATAATCGACCAATAGAATTCACAGCAAATATTCAAAGAGCATTCAAAGATCACAAACACCAATCCAAGGCAGAATTTAACAGACAATTCCGTGATGCAGGGCCTCCATTGGCCAACTTGCATCCTATTTCTTACCTATAATTCTCCACTGTCAAATTTTCCTTTATGCAGCAACTTCTCTCCTTTTAAATTGGCACCCACGCTCTCCCCAATTCAACACTTCACTTATGTCACCAATTTATAGGCAGAAGCTTCCCCCTTTTCTCTAGACAATTAGGGAAACCTTTCAACGTTTCCTTCCTTAGATTCTGCATCCTGTCTTTGACTTATGCAACAAAAGTGGTAGAGAAAGTCGTAAAGCGGGCACGTCTCTACCTCCCTGTCTCCTAATAATTCATCCTTCACTTTCGGTAGTGCATTACCAGCTGAAAAGGAAAAGCAACGTAGAAGATTTCTCTCGGCAGACAACGGTTCAAGCCAAACTAGTTCACACCAAATTCGATAGGACCCAGGCAGCCCACAACTCGACTGCAGACCAACTAAATTCTCCCCTGCCACACAATCGTCCGATTCATCCCTGCAACTCATCCAGAAACTTTGAACAATCCGATCGCAGCAACTATTGACAACACAACCACGACTTACCTCGGCTAATGATAATTTCGCAGCCCGCGATTTTGTTTAGTCCCTGTGGTTCGTTCAATCCCTTTGCCCTAGTTGCAGCAACCCGCCGTTCGCCGAGTCGCAACCATCACGCACGCTGGTGAAGTCCCACGACGTCGCCGACTCACCCTCGCGCGCGCCGAACCCGAGCCATCGTCGTTCGTTGCCTCCCCCATCGCCCGATTCCCTTTCTCCCTCTCAGTTCTCTCTCTGTTCGTCCTGAGTGGCCCATAGGCCAAACCTAATTTTTCCCCTCATTTTGATTTCTTCCGCAAACCACTCCATAACAAAACCAGAGAACCAGGCCGAACCGGCCAGACCGAACCGGTCCAATTCCCTTCCTCTCTTCCATTTCCTCATTTAATTACATTTTCTTTTATTTTAATTTTCACTAATTCTATTTAATTTTCTTTTTAATTTAAATCCTCTTTTTACTTAATTAAACTCTTTTTTAATAATTTAACTAAATCCTTTATTTTTTCAACTCAATTCTGATTCTCGATTTATTCTGAATATTTCTTGATAATAATTATCTGAATCCTTTGATTCGATTTCCCACGTTAATTTTTCATCAAAAAAATCCTATTATTATCCAAATAATCCTCAATTAAATTTCTAATCAAATAAATCTTCAATTATATTCAATTAATTTCTCAATTATTTTTATTTAATTCTATTACGGGAAAATCAAGTAATACAACATAAGAGAAATCATTCCAAAATTTCCAAAATTCAATAATAATAATATTTTGTGCCCGATAAAAAATTTTAGGATATTACAATATTATCTTGAGCAAGCTGTCAAAGTCAAAGTCAAAGTGTTGCAAAAGTGTGTAACTTTTTGAGCCTTCATTCTATTGCTTAGAAACTTCACTTCTTGTCTAATCATTGGTGTTATCCATATTGAGAGTGAGGGTTCATTATATTGAATATTGTCAACGAACAATTGGTTGTTGCATGTGAGTGATGGTGAATTCATTGTAAGGTTGGATTGATGCCTAGAAAGGTCAATCATTTCTAACCAAAGGTTAAAATGAAAAGATAATCAAGGAGGAGCCTTGAAGCATGGACTTAGGCGTGTTTGGTTGAACTGCATCACCAAATTAGTTTGCATCCTTCTTAACCTTCTATTTGATTGCATATTTTGATTGTACTTGAATCATAATAATTATTGAACTCGCATTAGATCACTTAGCATTTATTGAATAGTTAAATTATTTTAATTACTCGAAAAAAGTTTGATTTTCCTAATTCACCCCATCCCCCTCCTCTTAAGCTAATTTAAATCCTACAATTGGTATCAGAGCAGGTAATTACCTTTGTTGTGATTAAAAGTAGAATTATTCTTGTTAAATTATTATGACATTCAATATGAACAATGTTCATGTAGAAAGGCAAGCTATCGCTAGACCTCCATTCTTTGATGGTAATTACTACACATATTGGAAATCAAGAATGAGAATTTTTGTTTAGTCCATGGATTATGATTTATGGCACATTATTGAATATGGATCACATGTACCTATCAAAACTGAATATGGAATTCGTGTTCCAAAGTTGTCTATTGAATTTGATGAATTGGACAAAGGTAAATTGAGTATGAATATTAAGACAATTAATACATTATATTGCACATTAAATAGAGATGAATTCAATAAGGTGCATGATGTGATCTAGAAAACCTACAAAGACAAAGATTCATTAGGAGGCATTGGAGGCCCAAAGATTAAAGCAAGAACAAAGAAGATGAAAGAAAAACCCTAACTTTTTGTGGAAGAAATCCAAGAAAGGGAGCCCAAAATCCATGATCCAAAAACATTGAAGAACTTGCTAACAATAGAGGAGATACAAGATACAAAAATCAAAGAATGCAAAGAATGGATTTTGGTTCGGAAAGCCCAATGCATGCCCTCGACACATTTCGAAGCCCGCTCGCATCCACCTTCCATGATCTGTGTGCCACCTTCCATTCCTATTGCGCCAACAGCCCATCAAAGTTTTAGCCCATGCACATGGATTCCAAGCCAAGCACATGTCGAGCACATGCCATTAATTAGTTCGAGCACATGTCGAGCACATGCCATTAATTAGTTCAAGCACATGTCGAGCACATGCCATTGATTAGTTAGATCTTATCTTATGATTTCTAAGTTATTTTGAATTAGTTTTCTTTATTTTATTAGCATTAGATCTACTTTATGTTTAGCCTATAAAAGCACCTTAGGAAACAACTATTGAAATCTTTTGTGAAATTGAAAATTGAGCTTTTAGCTTTTTGGGTGGATTCCCTTCTCTTGAGTTCTTTGTAAAGAACTTGATCTCTTCAAGTGGATTCTTGAAAGATCGAACCTTTTGATAGCTTTGGTTCTAGCCGACAAGTTTGGTTAGGGTCAAGCTCCTCTTCGGAATACTTCGGTTCTAGTCGACAGGTTTGGCTAGGGTCTTAGTTCCAACCCTTTGATCTTGAAATCGTGAGACGATCCGTCTAATTCCGCATAAGTTGTTGGGTCTAGGGTTCGTATACCCTAGGTTTGCATCAGTGCAAGCATGTGATAATGCATACGAACTATGGAAGAAATTACACACGAAGTTACAAATCAAGTAAAAGAAAATAAACTAAGCATGTTTGTAGATGAATACAAATTATTTAGCATGGATAAAGATGGAACTATTAGTCAAATGTTCACTCGTTATACTAACATTACTAATGGTTTAAAGGTTCCTAGTAGAATCTACCCTAATGACGAGCTTGTTAAGAAGATTCTTCGATGTCTACCAAGAGTGTGGCAACTAAAAGTGACGGTCATTCAAGAGGCAAGGGATCTAAAAGTCCTTAAGATAGAGGAACTTATTGGCTCACTCATGGCACACGAGATCACAATGAGAGGCAATGACAAGGAAGAGCTAAAAAAAAAAGGAGGCCTCCAAGAAGAAGGACATTGCCTTCAAGTCTCTTCAAGTAAACAAGGTGAATCCGAGAAGGAAAAAGAAAAAGATGCAGAAATCTTATTCATGACTCGATAATTCAACAAATTCCTCCAATGAAGAAAGTGGCAAGGGAGGAGAAACTTCAAGGAGAACGGTCTCTAAGAGAAAAAGAGATCACATGCTTGAGTGTGGAAAGCTTGATCACATTTTAAATGAAAATGTCCACAAGGGAAGAAGACATAAAAAATTTCCAAAAAGAAAGCATTAAAAGTGACATGAGATAAAAGTGATGAAGAATCATCATCCGAAAGTAAAGAGGTAGCAAACATGTGCTTCATGGCAAAGGAGAATGAGGTACATGATTCTCTTAGTGATATAGATGATAACATTGATGATAATGAGTTGATGGATGCATTTGATGAATTACATGAACAATTTAACATGCTTAAATCAAAATATAAAATATTGAAAAAGGAAAATAAAAATGTTGTAAAAAAACATGTTAGTATGGTTCAAGCATTTGAAAATGAAATTAGCATCTTGAAAACTAAAAATGATGACTTAAATGTTGTAGTCCTTAAGTTCACAAATGGTACCAAAAATCTAAATATGTTTCTAGAACAATAAAGAGTAACATTTGATAAAGTCAGATTAGGACATCAACCATTTCAAAAGAAAAAGGCATATATCTTTATTAGTCCATCTACATGTCATGCATGTAATTTGATAGGGCATAAATCATTTTGTTGTCCAAAATCATATGATAAAAAGAAATTTTCCAAACTTGTATGGGTTCCTAAAGGAATCAAAGTTAACTCTCAAGGACCCAAAAAGATTTGGGTACCTAAGAAATTAAACTAACATTTGCTTGTATAGTGGAGACTCTCCCGTAAAGGATAAATGGTATTTGAATAGTGGATGCTCAAAGCACATGACAAGAGACTCTTCAAGGTTTACCTCTATTAAGAAGAAGAAGAAAGAAAATGTAACATTTGGGGGTAATCAAAAGGGCAAAATAGGTGGTATCGAAAATATGTAGTCCCTCAAATCATTTCATTGAGAATGTTTTATTAGTTGATGGATTAAAACATAATTTGATAAGTATTAGTCAGTTATGTAATAAAGGTTATAAGGTAATTTTTTAATCTAAAGTTTGCATGATTAAGGATAGTTCTGATGTGTCATGGATTCCCTCCATTCACAATCAAACATGGAGATTTTCTAACCATAATTTTAGTGTTTCTTTTGTAGGTGTCCATGGAGAAAAGAGTAATATAAAAATTCATTGCATCCATCAAGCACCCCAATGTGGCCTGGAGTTATTTAAGATAAGGCCAAAATGGAGATTCAAGCATAAGATTAAGAGAATTATGAAGCTATTTCAAAACTGCTGACAATCTGATCCCCAAGCAGTATGTGACTTTTTTGATAGTCTATACAATCTTATATTGAAATGGTTTTTTCACAAAGATTGTAGGGGGCATCTTAAGCTTTCCAAGATGGGGTCGTTCATATCCAATAAAGATGATTTGCTAAGTCAACGGAGTCTGGATCAGAGAACTTTGTTTCAACAAATGAAGTCTTTTCTTCTTACTCGAACTTAAGGCCTAATTCCACTTAAAGAAGAGCTTTGAAGTTTAAAAAAAATTGGTTCTTTTCTTCATTCAAGACCTATGACTTAAGAGAGGTAGCATGGAATATTTTTATGCATTATTTACAACATTGGATGTAAAATGATAATAGTTGTTTTGGGAGCTCTCAGTTTAGCTTAATGAATGAGAGCCATTTTTTGTGTTTATTGTTTGGGAAAATATTGGTCATTTGGTTGTTAGGGCAACCTTAATTTGAGGGAGTATATATTCTCCTCTTTAAGGCTTATTTGAAAGGAATTTTGAATCAACTAAAACCCTTTAAAAGGATTGGAGTTCCCTCCACAAACCTGCCTTAATCCCTTAGTGAGAATCTAAGAGAGTTTGTGTCAAATATTGAATCATCGGTGTTCCTTGCAAGCCTTATGGTGATTTCTCTTAAACTATTCCTTTCTCCACTTCTTTCAAGAGGTGGACATTCCTAGTGAAGGTTTAGAAGGCTTGATAAGATCCAAGTTGGAGTGTCTTCCCTATTGGAGACCATTGAAGTCGATAGCTGCAATTTTGGCACCCATTCGGACCAACTTGCATCCTTACATGCACAAATTTCTATTCTGAGAGTTTCTTTCCCTGATTTTTGGAGATTCCCTTGTTTACTAACAGAGAGGTACGTGGTCCAAATTTCACACATTTTGGACATATATTGAGCAAGTTGCGTTTGTTACTATTTTTGTCCCTATTCTATTTTTGGCGCCTTCCTCCGCATCACTTCTTCCTTAAAAAGTATATTCCTATGATTTTTGGAGTGTGCCATAATCCCTCAGTGACTATAGTTGTAACGACCCGGTTTTTATTTACTTTAAAAATCGTGTAAACTTAAAAACTTTTTTTTTATAAAAACGTTAGAGTATTTTTCCTTTATAAAACCCGATCATTAAAACTCTTTACTTAAAACATTTATCAATTGCAGCGGAAGTAATAAAATCATTTTATGAAACGCAGCGGAATTAAAAGAAAGCATTAAAGGATATTAAATAATTTACAAACCCTTTTACAAATAATTTTCATTTAATTCTTTAGTCCATCCAGCCACAAGATCCACTCGTGCAAATCCTTCATTGACTGCCTTTTAGTCTGTTCACCTGTGCGTGTACCTACATCGCAAGACTTAACTAATGAGCCTAATGCTCAGTAAGTGATATAAAATAAAAGGTATGATGCACATGTGATGCAACTTTTAAATCTCTTTTCGTTTTCTATTTTTGTTTCTTTTCTTTTACCGTTTTCTTGATCTTAACTTTGCTTTATCTTGACTTTACTTTACTGTTCATTTCTTTACTTGAACGTTACTTTACTTTATCTTGAAAGGCGTTGGAGATGTCTAAACTTGACGAGGAGAACCTCACATCCCCAGACGACTCCGTTTATCTTTATCTTTACTTCATCTTAAAAGGCGTTGGAGATGTCTAAATTTGATGAGGAGGAGCAGCCAACTCAACCTCACATCCCCAGACAACCCCGTTTATGTTTATGGTTGTCTTAATCTTGAAAGGCGTTGGAGATGTCTAAATTTGACAAGGAGGAGCGACTAACTCAACCTCACATTCCCAAACGACCTAGTTTATGTTTATGTTTATCTTTATCTTGAAAGTGTTAGAGATGTCTAAACTTGACGAGAAGGGGTGGCTAACCCAACCTCACATCTCGTCACACCCATTTACGTTCATTTCTTTACGTTTCACAACCATCTCGTTTCTTCTTTGTTTCCTTCTTGTCATTTTGTAATTGTTTTGTTTCTTCTTTGTTTCCTTTTTAAAAATATGTATGGAAACCATTTTCATATTTTTTGAAAACTATGATGCATGATACTCGTGAATGCATACATTCTCTACTAGAGGAATTTAATAGTGCAACCAACATACAATTCATAGAACATGCTTATAAACTGTAAACATACTTATAAAAACAGTAAACAACGAAACACGTTAGTAAAACGGTAAACAACGAAACGTGCATATTAAAACTGTAGACATGCTTGGAAAGCGGTAAACAATGAAACATGCATATCCTATTCTTGCGATGTAGGGCCCTAAGGACCAAAGCACATGCATATCACTTACTTGCAGTCTGTGGCGCATTTAGCACTCTATTCTTTTCCGGTTAATACCTTCAAAATAATTAACATTTATTTATCAATATTTTTATCAATCATAAATCTTAACTTTGATATCATTATTACTCGTTTATTATTTAATAATTTAATTATCACTTAACGAATTTCTATTAATTTATCTTTATTAATTTCATGGTCAATAACAAATAACTTTAATTTATACTTTTTCCCTTAAATCACAATTGTCCAATTTAACCAATATTTATTCATTAATAACAATCACTGATTTCCATAATTCTTAACGCTTAATGAATCTCATTAGTCAACTTAATTACTTAGCAACCACGCAATAACAGTTCTAATATCTTAACGTGTGCAACGAGATAACAATAACAAACAATAGTTGTTCATTCCATCAATGTGACCCAATGATAGAGAGAATTTACTTCACAATATAATTCATTCTTTTAATGAAAAATCCATTAGAACCAACAAAGAATTCATTTAACTTTATTACCCAAAATCACGCCTTACACATTTAGGCCTTCCTGCACCCAACTAATCACTCAAGACTTTTCCAAAATCAAGACTTAAAAACTAGCAATTAATTGGCATTCAAAAGTCCAACCATCCAACCACTTTCTCAACCATTCGAAACTTGTCAAACCTTTCATTAATTTATAGCTCAATGTAATCACAACGTAACACTCACAGGAAACCAATTTAGTAGCATAAGTTAAAGTCCAACTTAACAACTTACATCTAACAATATTTCTTCAAGACAAATCCAACCTTAACAGATGCAACTATCAACAAGGCTATCAAAAGGATAAACTTAATCAACCTGATATCATCCATAAAAGGATAAACTTAATCAACATGATATCATCCAATCAACAGCTTAGCCATCCTATTTCTTTTTCTTTTTCTAGTGGTATTAACAGTTAGAAACAACAAGAACCGTCCCCCATTTATAGCATTTCATAGTCAAGAATAACAATAGTCCAACACAGAACATATCATCCTTAAACGAAGACAACAGAGCCAACAAATTCCATTTTAATAGACAACTTTCTTTTGTGCACTAACAACTAATAACACAAAATTTAACCCATCTCCATTGTTCAACAACCAACATACAGAATCAAAGCTGAGTACAACAGGTAATTAAATTCCATTAAACAGGGAAGGTATCTATTTTACCTGAAGCACCCGAAGCAAAAACTCCCTTCCCATAGTATTTCCTCCTCTCGGCCCTCAACTCTAAAATATCACCATTTCTCCCAAATCGCACACTGTCTCGTAACTCTCCTCACTACCAGCTTCCTTTCTTCATGTTTCCATCTCCAGCATTCTTCACTGTCACTCTCCACTTCCTATTTTCTGTCACTTTTCCTCTTCTTCTCCAGCGAATTCCTCTGCACCAACTGACTTATAGCAGAGATAAAACTGGAAAATTACACAATTCAAGGAAGGTGGTCCAATACATGATGGCCATGTGGAAGCTGCAGTCGTTTCGAGAGAAGAAATAAACAGGTTCATCTGTGGACCAACAGACTCGAACCTGAACCGATCCCTTGCTCCAGCCTTCACCGATCCCACGTAGCCATCCCTCCTGCTGTCGCCATTCACCGCCGCCAACGCCAAATCCTCCATAACCGATAGTCAGGAAGATGAACACAAACACAGACCATCGACTTACCTCCATCGATGATTCGCTGCACCAAAATCGACCTGTGCCCTAGCCGTGGCACACCCGCGACGTCACCAGCAACACACTGAGGCCGGAGTCGCACGCTAAACCCGAGCCATCACCGCAAACGTCTGTCACTCGCTGTCGTCTCTCGCTTCGGATCGCTCTCTCACCGTCGCCTCTCTCATTTCTCTCGGTCTTTCTCTCTCGCTTTCTCCTCTCTTTAGTCCGCCAGCGAATGGCTAGGGCCAAGTTAACTCCTTTTGTTTTCAATTGGCCAGTAAACCAGCCCTCAATCGAACCAAACCGGTTCACCCAAACCAGCCAGCATCCTTCCCCTTTTAATTTATCCATTTCTCCCATTTAATTTAAATTCCCATTTTTCCTTTTAATGCATAATTTCATTTGATTTATTTTAATTTCTTTAATAAATCAATAATTATCAAATATACGTATAGTATATTAATTGACCCAAATTTTCAATTCCTAACTTATTCCAAATATTTCTCGACGATAATTATCGATCCAATTTAATTTCTTCGATTTGGTTTCTCAAATTGAATCATCAATAATTATCCAATAATCGATATAATTATATCTCAATTAATTTCTCATTAATCCTTACTTAATTATATAATGGAAAATCGGGCATTACAATAGTCTGGTCTAAATTTCAAGTTATTTGGATAAAAATCAAATGAGTTACACTTCTGCCGATTTCAGAGTAGATTCTTGCCCTAGTAACCACCCATCTCAAGAGGTTTCCATAATCCCCTCCTCCATAAAAATCTTGTTCATAGGTTATATACATGAAAATATTTGTGCCATTGTTTTGAATAATTTCTTATACCTTGATGAGAAATGTTTGACTGTAAATTCCTTTAGTGATTGTTTGTCTTGGCATAGAGGATTAGGACATGTTAGAATGGATACCTTAGCTAAGATCTTTAGAAATAATCTTGTTAGAGGTTTACCTAAATTATCCTTTGAAAATGATAAAATTTGTGATGCTTGTCAAATAGGGAAATAAACAAAAAGTTTATTTGCTTCCAAACATTTTATCTCAACTTCCAAACCACTCCAATTACTCCATATAGATCTTTTTGGTCTCTCTAAGGTTTCATGCTTAGGAGGAAAATACTATGCATATGTCATTGTAGATGATTTCTCAAGATTCACTTGAGTTTTCTTTCTAAGAACAAAAGATGAAACCTTTGAAATCTTCTCTAGTTTTAGGAAGAAGGTGCAAAATGAAAAGGAACTCACTATTATTGCAATTAAAAGTGATCATGGAGGCGAGTTCAAAAATGAGAACTTTGATGTTTTATGTCAAAGGTATGGCATTGAACATAACTTTTCGGCTCCAAGAACCCCTCAACAAAATGGTGTTGTTGAGAGGAAAAATAGGCCTCTTCAAGAGCTAGCCCGCATTATGCTTAATGAAAATGATTTTCTAAAATATTTTTGGGTGGAAGCCGTTGCAATGGATTTCTACGTTCTTAATTGAGTTTCTAGTCGTCCTTCTTAAGAAAAAACTCCCTATGAAGTTTGGAATGGTAGAACTCCCAACGAAAGTTATTTTAAAACTTTCGGATGCAAATGTTTTATTTTGAAAACAAAGGATAACCTAGGTAAATTTGACTCCAAGATGGATTATGAGATATTTCTAGGATATTCTTCAACAAGTAAAGCCTATAGAGTCTTCAACAAATGGATATTAGTTAAGGAAGAATCTATGCATGTCACTTTTGATGAGACTATCCAAATATCAAATAGTATGGTGTTAATAGATGACCTAGAAAATGAAATAGGATACCTTAATTTTGGAGAAAAGGATGTTAGAACTCTAGAAAGTCCTTCTCAAGAGTTTCAATCCCAGCCTTTAGTGGATACCACCATGAAAAATGTTCTTGACGATCTTCCCAAATATTGGAGATATGCTAAAAGTCATACTATAGATGATATACTTGGTAATCCATCTATAGGCATTAAGAGAAGATCCTCTCTTAAAAATCTTTGTGCTAACATTGCTTTATTTCCCAAGTAGAACTCAAGAATTTTGATGAAGCCGAGGTTGATGAAAATTGGATCTTGGCCATGCAAGATAAATTAACTCAATGTGAAAGGAACAATGTTTGAGAGCTAGTTTCAATGCCAAAAAATCATTCAATCATTGAAACTAAATGGGTGTTCAAAAATAAAATGGATGCTTCAAGAATAAAGATAGGTTAGTTGCGAAGAGGTACAATCAAGAAGAATGTATTGACTTTGAAGGAATTTTTGCCCCTGTAGCTAGATTAGAATCCATTCTCATGCTTTTAGCATTTGCATGCTTCAAGAATTTTATTGCCTATCAAATGGACATCAAAAGTGCTTTTCTTAATGGATATATTCGGGAAGAAGTATTCGTGGAACATCCATTAGGTTTTGAAATCGATGATAAACTTGATTACATTTATAAGCTCAATAAAGCTCTTTGTGATTTAAAACAAGCTCTAAGTGTAATACCCGAAATTAAGTTTCAACTAAAAATAATAATAATTATAAATTTTGGAGATTATTGGATGATTTATATATTAAGGGAATGATTTACATATTTAGGGGATTAATTAAACAGAAGAAAAAAGGGGTTTAAAATAAAAAGAATGAATTTTTAAATAAAAAGAGAGAATTGTGGGGTTAAACTGATTTTCTCCTTTAAACCGGCTGGTTGGTTTTGAGAAATAGAGGCGGAGAGTTTAAGAAAAGGTCGCGGCCATTTTGATGAGGGAAAAGATATTCACTTCTGCCGATGCTTCTTCGTGAAGGCGAGGCAACTCCTGCGGAGAGATCTTCTTCGCGAAGCTGGAGTCCGGTGTGCAAGCGTTCGCACGACGGGTTGAGCTTGGGCATGCGTGGGGTTGTCACCATCTGGCCTGCTCAATCACGGGACTAGGGCTCGGAGCAGCCTAACCTGTTGGAACGAACAAGCGAAGCTCTCGTGAGCTGGAATGTCACAGTGCCAAACTGAGGCGAATGCATGGCAAAGCTGGAGGGGATTGTGAAATGGACGGGTGGGGTAGCGTCTTCTCTAGCGCCAGTGCGAGGTAGGTCCTTTGTGTTTTGGCTCTCGGCCTCCAGTGCCGAGCACTGTGCTTGTTCTCTGTCCTGTTTTTTTTTTCTGTTGATGGGAATTGCTGTGAATTGGTGCTTCGTCATTTGATTTCGTTCTACATTTTGTGTTACTGTGAGAATCACAGAGGTTTGGAGTGAGGAACAATGTGGGAGGGGTCGATCCTGTGAGACTTGATAGTTCCACCTTGGACCCGTTGATCCTGTGATCAACCGGTTCCACTGGGAATTTTGGCCAAGAAGAAAAATGTGTAATTCCAAGGCTAAGTTTCCTTCATACTTCCACGCGTCCTCCTTTACAGATGGCATTGTATACAAGGAGGTAGGTGGGATTTTATGGGCATTATGTGAATTATATTTGACAAGCTCATGGAGAAATAGAAAAAGAGAAAGACAGAGTGAGGGAGAAGGAAAGATAAAGTTCTATGGAGGTTGAGAATTGAGTTCCGAGAGGGGGACAGGGGAATAAGAGAAAATAGAAAGGAAAAAAGGGAGAGTGACTCTCTACAGAATGCAGTGAGCAGAGAGGAAATCTAAGGAAAAGAAGAAAAAGAAAAATAAAAGAGAAGAAGGGGAAACAGGGAGCTTCTGGAGAAGTTGAGGAAAAGGTGGAGCTTTGGGTTTTCTTCTCTACTCCTTTTTGACGCTTCAGGTAAAATGAGTTCCTCGACTACTTTTATTTTATGGATTTTATATGGATAAAAGTAGAAGATGAAAATGATGGTGTGATGGCTTTTTGGTTCTCTGCTTGTTACTGTTACGGATTTTAGCTGCCTGTTTTTTACTGCTCCTTGGTTTTGTGAATTGATACATGTTAGTGGTTGGATATTGATAATGCTCTCTGTGATCAAATATACTCTATTGTTAGATTTTGGCTTTGTACATTGAATGTGTCCTTTGTTTTATTTCCTGTCAGTTGATAGATATGTCCATTGGTTGCTAAGCTCCACTTTTGGTTGTTAAGTTGTGAATGTTGGACTATTAGGAGATATGGTTTGTAAAACTCTGTGAATGGTTATTGGAGAGTTGGTATTTATGGTTATATATTTAATTAATTTGAAGGAATTATGGGGGATAGTATATGTCTATTTTAGATGCTCTCTGCGGTTTTGGATTATGGAATTTTGTTACGTAATAAATAAAGATTAGTGGTATCAAAGTCGTTGGAGATAATGAACTGTAGAAATGAGGTTAATAATTGGATTAGTGATGGTTGTTCATTTAATGATTTTGAGGGTACTAAGGAGAAGAATAAAGTGTTGAGCTCTTTAAGGACGACAGGTAAGTGATACTGCTTGTGTTTTGTCGAAACACTTACATCGCAAGAGTTAGGATTTGTTTGATGCCTGTGTTTACTAAATTATTAGGTTCATTTATTGATCATGCTATCATTCGAGGATTGTATTGCTGTGTGCTTGGTTTTTGTTTTAATGATATGTTTATTAGCTTTTAAGTTCTTTAAGTTAAGGATTCGATATGATCATGCATTGAGGATTATAGAATTTTTATATTGATCATGCATTGAGAATTATAGGATTTTTATACTGATATGCTTTGAGGATTATAGTGATAATATGATAGACGGTATGCATTCACAAGCATTCATGCATCATGGTTTTCAAAACGATACGAAAATAGTTTTCATGCATGGTCTTAGAAAATGGTTTAATGGATGCTCATACATACTAAGTGTATGGTGTTCTCGAGAGCTGATCACCCGAAACGGACAACCTTTTTTGAACTATTAGAATATCCATTTTATCATTGAAAGTAAAACAGATAATAAATTAATTAAACAGAATAAATGTAAACAGATGATATGAGGTGTGGGCTTGTTAGTTGGTTCTCAGTAGGAGCCGAGACTGGCCGGCCAACGGGTGAGTTAGGCTATTTAAGCATTGGAGCGCACAGCCGCTAGTAGGCAAAGGTTATAGCCGGAGCCATGTGTTGTGCGTCAATGCATACAACAGCTAGCAGAGCTTTTGGTCATAACCAGAGCTGCTTATCCCTGAGGTTGGGTCGTTGTGCATTGGAGTGCACAATAGCTAACATGTGGTTCGATCAGAGTCGAGCCTATATCACACAACGAGTTATGAGTCCTCGGTCGGAGCCGTGACGACTGACCAATGGTTAGTGAGGTCTTTTAAGCATTGGAGCGCACAACTGCTAGTATGCGAAGGTTGTAGCCGGAGCCGTATGTTGTGCGTCGGTGCGTACAACAGCTAGTAGAGTCTTTAGTCGTAGCCGAAGCTGCTATACAAGAGGTGTCGTGTAACACCCTGACTTTTTAAGTTGGATAATAGTCGGGGTATTACTGAGGGCGTACTCGGAGCGTTAGGTCGAGGGGTATTTTCGGTAACGTTTTTCCCATACGTGCGATGTAATTGAAGGATAGGGTAACTAGGATATTACATTTCGCATGGTTACGTGTTAATTTATGACATGTAATTATGGGAAAAGTGTTATGAGATAAGAGTTCAGTAGGAAAATGTGAGGAAAATGATGGACTGTGCATTTTCGGACGACTGCGGACGACCCCGCGAATGCTGTTCCTCGTCCGTAAATGTATAGAACGTCGTCCTAGCACTTTGGGACGACTCGGGGATGCTGTCTTCGCGTCCCAAATGTCGCCCCTGCCTCTATTGTCGTTTCGGACGAGACTGCAGACGCATGAAAGTTCATGCGGACGCGGATGGTCGCGTCCGGATTGAATCTGTCCAAACCTGGACACTTCTAGACGTTTGCGGATGAGTGCAGACGAGGTGAGGCCTCGTCCGATTTGAATCTGTCCAATTTATGGACATATTCGGACACATGCGGACGCTCATTGCGGACGCCAAAATGCGTCTGAATGTCGTCTGCAAACAGTACGGACAGGACGAGGACGCCAGTTCTCGTCTGAGGAAGCAATTTAGCCTTAAGGATTTTACACTGGCGGACGAATGCGAATGAGACCAATGCGTCTTCACTCGTCCGAAATAGCCCAGATGTGCATAATTTTCTGGATTTAATATCCAAACTCTTATCATGTAGTCATTTACTACACGCGATTTCTCGACAGGAAATCCTCCTCAGCGTAGGCGCCGACCTCCTCTTGCCCATAGCCACCTCTCTGCCCTCCTCTACTTGTACTTTGTCTCCAAGGTATAAGCCTACCTCTCCCTTTTTGTCTAGCATTTCTCCTCTGCTGCGTGAGCTTTCCTCTCCCTGTGAGAGAGCTCTTCCTGTGAGTGAGTGTTCTCTAGTGAGTGGTGTGATTCTCTTATGTGGGTGAGGATGTGTGAGTGTGTGATGGAGCTGTGGTGTGAGCTGAGCTAAAGGAGCTGGAGCTGCTGCCATGTGTGAAGGAGCTCGAGTTTTGCTGTCCCTGATTTTGTGTCTTCGTAGTGGTAAGGATTGGGTGTGTCTGGCCGTCTAAGCCCTACCCACAAGTAGTGTGCGTGAGTAGTGTTGGTTTTCCTTGGATGACTTCCTATTGCTATTTCCTTTGTTGATTTCTTGGCTGTTGATTAGTGTAGAATTCTTTGGCTGTAGAGATTTCCTTCGTTGATGGTGTAGATATGTTAGCATTCTATGGATTTTGTTAGCTTGCGATATTCGTTGTTGGTTTGACAATCAAATGTTGTGATTGCGATACCCCGTAGTAATTCTTGGTTGTCAACTCCTGGCTGTTCGTTATTTCCTTGGATGAATTACTGTCATTGATGGATGTGTTGATGATGAGGAGCATGAATGAATTAAGTGTGCCCTTAACTATTCTATTTGTGTGATTTACATTTTGTTCTTTATTATTATGTTTAGTTTTCCAAGCATGTTTAATTAATTGAATTATATTTTTCATTGTTAACCCTTTCCTTACTAACCGTTAGGCTTACAGTTTACTTGTGGTGTAGGTACTTGCAGGCGAATATAGTGTACCGATTAGAAACAGGGATGAAGGATTTGCACGTGCGAAGCTTGTGGTTGGCCAGGCTATGTGAAATAAAAGATAAATGGGTTGTAATCAATTTATATTCACTGGTTTAGTACTTACAAAGCGAAACAAAGGATTTTATAAACGATTTAAGTTAATCACTTATGTTTTCACAAAAGATTTTATAAGCGTTTCCGCTATGTTTCAATAAATCAGCTATGTTTTTATACAACTGCTACCGCTAAGTTCTAACGAAGAAAATGGTTTCTAACGGCCTGACTTTCACTCTGATATTTTCTTAAAAAGGCTTTTAACAAAAGTTTTGAATTTTAGCGAAATTTTTAAAATCGAACAAAGAATCAGGTCGTTACATGTCGGGTCGGGGTGCATTGTTGTGCACGGGAAAGAGAAAATGAAAATTGAAAATGAAAATAGAAAACGGTAAATGGATTTTAAAGGAGCATAGCACGTGCATTGCATATTCATTTTATATTGCTACTGAGCCTTAAACTCATAGTTTAAGTCTTGTGATGTAGGTACATGCAAGAACAGGTTAAGGAGCAGTTCATGAAAGATTTGCACAGTTGAAGGCTTGGTGGCTGGCTAGGCTAAAGGATTTAAAGGAAAATGAAACATAAAAGGTTTGGTAAAGAAACAGTTAAAAGGTTTTGTAAAATGCTTTTAGTAAATGTTTTAATTTGTAAAGGTTTATTTATTGTATTCTAAAATGCTTTGTTTTATTCATTTAGTCTTCCGTTGTGTTTTATAAAGGCTTTTCAGAAAAGAATTCTATTTATCTTTTTAAAAAGGTTTTTATTGATGAAAAGTCTTCCGCTACAAAAAAGTTTTAAATTTTACACGTTTTCAAATGACATGTTTCAAGAAAGTAAAATCGGGTCGCTACACCAAGAACTTGGAACGATAGATTGAGCAAATTTCTTAAGGAAAGAGATATTAAGCCAGGAAAAATCAATTTAACTTTATTCACTAAGCTCAAGTGTGAGCACATGACTATTGTGCAAAATTATATAGATGATATTATCTTTGGTGCTACCAATAACTAACTTTGTAAAGAATTTGCTCAACTAATGCAAAGTGAATTTGAAATGAATATGATGGGAGAATTGAGATTTTTTCTTGGTTTACAAATTAGATAATCTCAAGAAGGAATTTTCTTAAACCAAGAAAAATATGTCAAAGAACTTATAAAAAGGTTTGGTATTGACACATCCAAACCATCACGTACTTCCATGAGCACATCCACTAAATTAGATAAAAAAATAGAAAATATTTGGATATAAAGAAGTATCGGGGTATGATTGGTTCCCTATTATACTTGACAGCAAGTAGACATGATATTCTCTTTAGTGTTCGCTTATGTTCGAGATTTAAAGCTTCTCCTAGAGAGTCTCACTTAAATGCGGCTAAAAGGATATTTAAATATCTAAGTGGGACTACCAAATTAGGACTTTGGTATCTCAAAGGAACATCCTTCAACTTAGTGGGATATACTGACTTCGAATATGGGGGTAATCTAGTTGATAGCAAAAACACAAGCGAAACTTGTCAATTCCTTGGAGAATCTTTGGTTTCATGGTTCTCTAATAAACAAAACTCAATTGTCTCATCAACAACCAAAAGTGAATATATTGCAGTTGGTAGTTGTTGTTCCCAATTACTTTGGAGAACTATGGTCAATTCTTTGAGAAAATTTCAATTAGGTGTGATAACACAAGTGCCATAAATATCTCCAAAAATCCTATCCAACACTCTCGCACCAAACATATTGAAATTATATATCATTTTATCCATGATCATGTTTCTAAAGGTGATGTATCCCTCGAATTCGTTAGTATTAAAAATCAATTAGCTGATATTTTCACTAAACCACTAGACGAAAAGACTTTGTGGTCAAAGAATTTGTTTAGAGTTTATCCATATTGGATCAAACTAAGCTAATATATAAGGAATATTTTTTTCATACTTGAAGAAATGTGAAGAAATCGGTCGACCACCCCAGTTTATTGATTGACCAAAAATAGTCTAGATTGTGCTGAGTTTTTTGTTTTGAAGAAATCGGTCGACCTACTCCATGGAACGGTCAACCAAAAATTGGACAGTTTGCCCCATTTTCAATTCGAATGACTTAGTCTACCAAATTTTAAAATCGGTTGACTGCAACATCAATTTTAAGTAGAATTTGTCGACCCAATCTCTATTTTGCGCGACCTAATCCTAAACCTCCGGCGATTCTATCAATTTCTTGTCTCCTCACCGTCAATTTCTCCTTTATTTGGCTTCTCAGCTTGCCTCAAAAGGTTCCTGGTGTTGGATCGATGCACACCTATAGGGGGACCGTGAATTAGGTGTGCTAAACTTTTTCGTGCGATAATTTAATGTCTAAACTCTAAGTGATTTATAACAAATATTAAATCAAACAATAACAAATATGAGAGTAAGGGTTAGAGAGATACAACACCAATTTGTTCACGCGGTTCGACAACCTGACCTACATCCACGCTCCAAGCTTCCCACTTAAAGATCCTTAATCACCCAACCTCCCTGGGTGGTGATAATTGATTTCACGAGTGTCAATCAAACCTTTACAATAACTAATTCTCAGGGCGTCATCCTTAGCTTTGACTGTTCACAGGGTGTCACCCTTTTGCTAAAAAAAAAATGGAAAACTAAAATTCCTAACTCTCCCAAATATAAAAGCACAAGTTTGGGGGATGGAGAGTCAGGATTTACACTCTATGATTGATGAAAAATCGAGTATGAAATTTGGCAGAGCTTCGCTTCGATTCTCGCTTGGTTAATTTGAGCTCCGAAGTGTCTTCTATTTATAAACTTTGCAAAACCAGTCGACCACCCTCTGTTTTTCGACTGCCTCTCGACCATTGGAATGTTACCGTTGTGAAATATAGTCAGATCGGTCGACCACTTTGTCCCCTGTTGACTGCTTTTACACAATCCAGAAACTGACCAGAATCTGTCTTATTTTTTGGTCGACAATTTTTGAATCGACCAATTTTTAGCATGTTGAGCATTCTGTCTTCATTTTTGGTCGATCACTTCTCCTCTCTCAACCCCTTCTTTGCAAAATAGAATTCTTGAGTTCTCTGCCTTGATTCTGGTCGACCACCTTTGAATTGGTCAACCTCCTTTACTGTTTTTTAGCAAAATGGTCGACCTCCTCTATGCTTTAGTCGACCTCTTCTTTGTGTTTAGCATTTCTTGAATCCTCTAAGTTCCAATGATCATTCTATAAGCTATATGGACTTAGAAAAACACGTTAGTAATTAATAATTTCCATATTAAGGGTATTTCCAAAAATGAATAAATGTATTTACTTAATTCAAACAAATGCGCAATAAATAACTTAATTATACAAATAAAACCGTCATCATCAAAACAAATAACCTAATGTCTATTAGGCCAACACTTGGGTCTCCTTCAACTATCATCTCTAATCAACTCAAGTTTCTCCAATGGGCAGCCAGATTACAGGAAAATGAAAGGTTTCGGCCGGTAAAGGTAGCTCCTCTAGACCTTATACCTCTGTAGAATCTCCATCCAAATTGTTCTTGGACGCTGGTTGCAAGAAATGGTTTGAGGAAAATTTTAAGAATAAACCATTAAATCCTGTCAAGAAAAATTTTATTTACTAGTCTGTCTAGCCTTAAATTAGAAAAATTATGTAGGCGAATGTGATTGTATCAGTTATTTTTTTGGGATGGTCCATATGTTGATAATGCAATTCAGTTATTTTATGCAAATTTTTCATATTCTTCTCGTCCTTTGAAAGTGATGAGTTATCTTTTTGGAAAAGAGCTAACTATGACTGCTCATGATATAAATCTATTATTGAATTTTGAGGAAGGAGATGAGGAAGAAAGTTACTATAATGGTTCTAAGGATTCAGATTTTATTAGACGTGATAAAAGGATAATATTTCTTGAAAAAATTATTTAAAATCCCGATGTTGAAATATTTGTAAAACTCAAGGCTAAGGACCTCAATATTCTAGCCCGTGTGATTCATCACAACCAGTCATATAATTTGTTGTCGAGGAATGGTCATAGGGACCACGTCAGTTATATGGACCTTTATGTGCTTGAGCGAATCTATAGTAAATCCTTGTTCAATGTTGGTCACATTATCCTTGATCAAATGATTGAAACAGCGGGTAGCACGTCCAAATCTCTATCGTTCAATCTTCTTCTGACTAGCCTTTTCTAGTCAAGTGGTGTTCAAATCCCCCCTTTGAGTCATCCTTACCTGTTAGAAGTGTGGATATCTACACAGTTCACTCTTTGGGATGGATGGGATTTGTGCTAAACGATGATGGTCAGTGGACTTTCAAACAGTCACGAGGTGCATCCTCTTCTATAGTTCAAGATGTCATTCCTCCAGGTGATGAAGACACATCCATGCTAGATCCTTCATCCTCATCTCTACCTGCACGTCTAGTTCCTCTGGCTCGAGCATCATCATCTATGACTGGTTTATCTAGAATTGAAGAGAAATTAGACTTGCTTACCAGTTATTTCATGTTTTTTCAAGATGAGTCTCTCTTGAAGATTGATGAGTGTTGCTCGAAGATTGACGAATGTCATTTGAGGTTTGACATCATAAAAAGGCATCTTGAGGAGATGTCTCATGCTTTTGATTAAATATGTTCATGGAGGTATTTCTGTCTTCTGCTGCACAATATGATATTCCTCAGCCTTCCGCTCCAATTTGTAATATCTAAAATTAAGGTGGGGCTAATGATAAAAATAATTTTGAATTATTGAAGATTAATGGATGATTTTCTTATAGACTCTAATACCCAAAAATAGGTTGGAATAATTAGTGACAAAATTAATTTGAATGCAAATTAAGTGAAGAGGAAGCGGCGTCGTTTGCAGCTGGAAGGGACATCCTTCACACTGAAGGATGTGAGGAACAGACGCTGGGGGTGAAGAGGAAGCGGCATCGTTTGAAGCAATGATGGACGTCCCTTGTAGTGGGACAAACGTCCTTTATAATGAGGGGTCGACGGATGCCTTTGGAAAATGCCGACGTCGCTAAGGAAAGATGAGTGTTCAATGTAAGAAGAAAATAGACATCCTTTATAGAGGGACGGACGTCTGTTATGGGGTAATGGACACTATAAAATTCAAGATTTTTAAATGATTTTAAAATGTCATGTGTAAGCTTTTGCAAATTTTCAGTCAAAATGTGAAAAGTTGGCCAGTTTTGTCGCGTAGTGACAACGTGTGCGTTTGGGTTTTTTCGAGCTGAAATTTGTTTTCATAAGGGTTTGGTAAATTATTTTGGCTAAAGAAATAATTTAAGTTGGTGTTTTAAATGAATCAGATTCTAAAATGGGATTTCAGTTGGATTTATTAATATATAGATTTTATATTATATATTATATAATTTTTTTTTCAATTTTATTATTTTCTATATATTTTTATTTTGGAAAATTAACACCGCATACCCTATAGTTTGTGATCAATGACAAATCAAACCCAGTAGATTTTTTTTAACAACTAAAACCTTGAACTATGGAAAATTCTCGCCATTGACCTCACAGTCACATTTCCCGTCCAGGACTGTTGAATGTAACGCCTAGGTTTTGTCTCTGTCAAGTATCGTCAAACGTAGACAAAGGACATCAAAATTGGGGCCGTGGGACGTCCCTCCTGCCAGTTTGAAGACGAAGGATGACTATCAGGCGATGGTGAATGAAGGATGACTATAGGGAGATGGCGGACGTCCCTCATTGGCCGTTGGATCGCAGAATTAACAGCCAGGATTGAATCTGGCTATTCCCAAAGGTGATGGCCAGGATTGAATCTAGCATCTTCTAGAGGCGACGGACGGAAGACATTCCTTGGTCGTTGGATCGAGAGAGGGACATCCCTTATCTGGATCGACGACCATGATTGCATATGGCATCTTCTAGAGGCGATGGCGGATGACAAACCCTAGCCGTTGGATCCAGCGAGGGACGTCCCTTATCTGGATCGACGACCAGGATTGACTCCAAATTAATTGGGTTAAGTGCAAGGAACACGTGTTTTTAAAACGTGCGAATTCCCTCAATTAAGACGGACGTCCCTCTCCCAGAAACAGACATCCGTTAGACAATACTACATCGTTCTGCCCTCAATGGATGCATCTCGTCTTAAGACAGTGTCGTTTAGGCCATAAATGGATGTTTCGTCTTAATCTTAGGGACGTCCATTTCCTCTCGGATTTCATTCTCTGTACGATGCAAATCTGCCTTATAATCATGAAGGGCGTCCTTCTTGCCCTAAATATTGCAGAGAGAAATTTTGTCTTCCCCTAACCAACTCCTTGAACACAATCGAACGAACAACGAAGATTAAGACTAAGACGTCCCTAAGATTAAGACTAAGACGTTCCCATTGTTAGTGACCCAAGAGAATGAAATCAGAGAGGAAACATACGTCCCTAAGATTAAGACGGAAGTCCGTTATGGCTTAAACGACGCCGTCTTAAGACAAGATGCGTCCATTGAGGGCAGAATGACGTAGTATTGGCAGACGGACATCTGTTTCTGGGATAGGGACGTCCGTCTTAATTGAGGGTATTCGCTCATTTTAAAAATGCATGTGCTTTGCACATGACGTGGTTAATTTGGAGTCAATCCTGACCATCAATCTAGATAAGGGACGTCCCTCGTTCCATCCAACGGCCAGGAATTTTCATCTGCCATTGCCTCTAGAAGATGCCATATGCAATCCTGGCCGTCAATCCAGATAAAGGACGTCCCTCGCTCGATCCAACAACCAAGGAATGTCATCCGTCTGTTGCCTCTGGAAGATGCCAGATTCAATCTTGGCCATCAATCCCTATATAGGACGTCCCTTCTTCGATCCGACGGTCCTGGACGATCGTCTGCCATCGCCTTTGGGAATAGCCAAATTAAATCCTAGCCGTCAATTCTACGATCCAACGGCCAATGAGGGACGTCCGCCATCGCCCGATAGTCGTCCTTCGTCTGCCATCGCCTGATAGTCGTCCTTCATCTTCAAACTGACAAGAGGGATGTCCCTACGCCCCGATTTTGATGTCCTTCATCTCTGTTTGACGGTACTTGACAGAGACGAAATGAGGCATTACATTCGATGGTCTTGGATGGGAAACGTGACTATGAGGTCAACGGCGAGAATTTTTCATAGTTTAGGATTTTAGTTGTTAAAAAATCTATAAAGTTTGATTTGTCATTTATCAATAACCATAGGCTTCGCGGTGTTAATTACACTTTTATTTTTATTTTTTTCGAAAAAATCTGTTTAAAGAAGACAGAATCCTCTTCTGTCTTCTTCAACACACTTCCCCTTCGTGTTCTGTAAACCGCGAGGAGAGGGAGAGACCGAGCCGAGGGGGAGAGCTGAGACACGAAGTGGAACTCGGACGGAACGCGGAGGTCGTCGGTTTTGGCGACGGGGGCCCGGGCTTTTCGAGCAGTTCCTTCGACCGACGGCAGCTACGAACTCGGGATAGTTTGATCGCGAGCGTCATCGCGACTGGAAGTTCTGGTGTTGGCAGAGCCGAGCACATTTGCTCCATTTCTCCGATTTACGGTGAGTTGCGTGAAATAGGTTTGTTCCGATTCGTTGCTGCATTCCATTTCCTGTTTGGGGCTTCGGCCGAACTATTTTTTTCTACTCGTTTCTGTTTTGTCATTTTGAGCGCTTTCCTCCGTTTCTTCGGTTAAGTTAAGAAATTTCGTAGGTATTCTTGGTTTCTCGGCAGATTTTTCCATGTCCTGCTTACTGCAATTGTCAATGCATTGCAAATTTTGTTTCTGTTCTGCTATTGGTTACTGCCTCAGTACATTCTAAACTGCTGCTTGTTGGTTTGAAAACAAATTCTGTTCTTTAATTTTGTGTTCTGCCAGGCTGACCATTTTGCTCACGGGTTATGGTTAAAACCGAGGATAAAAATCTTGGTTTTTGTTTTGGTTGAGCAGTGTCGTGACCTAGGTTGTTTTGGTTTTTTTTTTTCTGCCCGATAAAATCTGTGAGTTTCCCATTTTGTTGGTGGCTGTAGATTTTGATGATTTGTTCTGATGGGAAACTTCAATGAATTTAGTTGCCATTGTCTTGCAGCGTAGTGTCTGAGTGAACTCAGTTATTGGCTCTAAGTATTGAAGATTTTGTTCCCTGTTTGAATGAAATCATAGGGATAAAGCTTGGAAATGTTCTTTGTCGTTTTTTTTTTGTTAATAGACAATGCTGGGGGTAGTTTTCTATTAAGCTGATTCTGTTTTGTTATTCCACTTACTGTTTGGAGCCACTGTTGAGGATGCTAATATGTGATTTGAGTTTATTTCTGTTTAGATAGACTCTGTTAGAACTTATACTCTGTTGGTTTTAATTTGGTTCTTATCTTGTTCCTGCCCGATGGGCATTGTGAGAAAATGTTGCCCTGTTGATTGGGTCTTGTTAATTGGGTTTATTCGATTGCTTGGCTGCTGAATATATGTCGTTAGAAATGTTGTACTGTTTACTTAAATTTTTTTTCTGCAACCTTGCATTTCTGCTGGAGAGACTATAGATGAACATATATGCTCAGTTGTTTTAGTATGTCCATTTCTCACTGCTTGTTGGACGATATTGAGGAAGTAATGTCGTGTTTGATTTGGGTTTATGGTTGATAATCTGAGGATAGTGATTGTGGTTCCTATTTTCGGTTGCACTTTTACTGATGGACGTTAGACTTAATCCAATGCATAGGTTGTAATCCTAGATTTGGTTATGAGTTGGGATTTGGGGTTGACCCTAGAAACCGTCCTAAATTCTAGTTTTGTTTAAGACCTGTTCGTTATTCCTTGTATGATTGATGGGATGTTGACACCGACCTTGTCGTAGGTTCTGGAGGTGTCAGATGTTTCGACCTTTTGCTTACGATAGTGCGTGGAGTGGGTTTGTCAGTAAGCGTGTCATGGTTGCTATCAAGGTAGGAATCTTTATACTTTCTGCACCGCATTGTATCATGGTTTTCAAACTACTATTTTGTGGACTACCACACTTGAAAACCCAACGGGGACTGTTCAACAGCACTTCAGTTTTTACGTATACGTATGTTTTCTCATGTTTACATTCTGTACATGGTTTACTGCTGATATTTGCATATATATTGATTATGTGATTTTTGTGCACGTGTTTGGGGGATGAATCCTCTTGATGCTTTAGGCACTCTAGCGCTAATGCATCACGAGGTTATCCCGGTGCAATCTTCTGCTATGTGAAGATTGATCGTTTACTTGCGAAATGACGATGGGGCATTCATGACATGTCCTTAGGTTGTCAGGTCTGGAAGTGAAAAAAAGGATGGGGCATTGGTGACATGTCCTCAGGTTGCAAGTCCTGAAAGTTGGAAATAGTATGGAAGGGTGATGACGCCTCCTTGGGTCGAAAGCCCCTAAACCTGACCAAGGTATTTGTCACACAGAGTTGGCAGGGTTGTCAGTTGCAAAGATTAGTCTATCACAGTACTGTTCCATTTCGCCAGTTGGCTGGACAACTTGAGCTTGCTCGTCGGCAACCCTCGTCAATTTGGGACACCGAGGTATCCTAGTGAGAAGCGGTCTATCGTGGGCAACCTCATATGTTATTATGATCGTATGAGTTGTGTCATCGCTGACTAGTTCGCTGGCAACTCAAGTGACGTGTTGGATCTGCGAATCCCCATCATTGGTATTCTTTCCTGCCTTATGAGGAGTTGCTATAGGCAGATAGCTACCTTTCTATGACTTGTGCTGGGCAGTTACGTGAGTTGTGTCGTCGCTGACTGGTTCGCCGGCAACTCGGGTAATGCCCTGGACCTTCATATCGTATCAGCTGTGGCTACGGCCTGTCGGCACATCCAGGCAGTTACACGAGTTGTGTCGTGGTGGAGCCTGCTCGCCGATAACTCCGGTAATGCGCTGGATCTTCGGATCGTATCAGCGATGGCTACGGCCCGTTGGTACATCTGAGAGATTATACCACTTTACAATGATGAGTGACGGATGAGTCCTTGTGTGACCATCATTTTTCACGGATGACATTTTCATACAGAAAGCGATATTGGTATATTTTGCGATTATAACTGTCTATGTATACAACGAGTTTTGACAAAGCCATATCGAAGGTCATGGACTGGTTTTATAAAATGATAAAGAAGTTTTAAATTATTAAAATTCATGTATGGTAAATGAGAAACATGAAATGGTTTTTAAAAGATAAGGAAAATGGTTTTAGCATGCATTTCATTTAGTATATATTTTCTTACTGAGTTAGTCACTCACCACTTAGACTATATTTTTCCCCAGGTTATGGTGTAGGTTCGGTGCACTAGTCTTGTGCATGTGGCGGCTAGGCGAAGCTGATGTTACTTGATGGGTGTCTCGATCTCCCCCTGGATGGGTAGAGGTTCGTTGGTTAAATCCCTCTGTTCCTAGTATGTTGGGATTTTGTTTGGTGTTGTTTAATTTAATTCATGAATAGTATATTTCCTATATTATGCTATCATGTCTCTAGTTGATCACTCTGTGGATCCCAACCCATGTGATTTGGGTTTGGGCTTGGTATTATTCCCATTAAGTCTTCTGCATAAAAACTCATGCCTTAGGCTGAGTGATCAGGTTCTCTCCGAGGATTGAGTCGCCTGACTCGGTGGTTCTGTTTGGCCTGCCTCCAGGTCGTGACAGACACCCTTTTATCTGGACGAATGTTTGAAATGAAAAAGGGAACGTCGTCGTTTTAGTAAGCGAGGGACATCCTTAATGGAAAGTGGGACGTCTGAAATTGAAGGAAGGGGAACGACGTTAATATTAAGTAGGAGGCGTGGTTTGGAAACGAAGACTGAAAGTATTTTTGGGAGAAACGGACGTCCCTCATTGAGGAACAGACGTCCCTCATGGCAAAGAGATTAACAGACATCTCTTATAGTGAAGGGGCTGACAGACGTTAAAGATGAAATAACAGATACTGCATGAACATGTGAGAAAATAGACGTCCCTTGTAGGAATGGATGTCCCTTGTGGAAAATTATCTAACGACAAAAGACTTCACATTCTACGAAAAATGTATTTTTCTGCCGCAGTCATTTCACATTTCTCTCGATGATCTCCATCCCGTTACGATAAGGATTTTCCACATGGATGCTCTTTTATTTGGGCATTTGTTGAGTTACCTTCCAAATGGTTAGAAGGGCATGAGTTGATAAGGCCTTGGTTCTTTGTCTTTATGAATGGACATTGTAACGACCCGGTTTTTATTTACTTTAAAATTTTCATGAAATTTAAAAATTTTTCTTTTATAAAATCAAAGTAAGACTTTTCTTTTAAACCAAGTGTTAAATCCATTACTTAAAATCCTTTTACAGCAATAGTCGTTTAAAATATTTTTAGCAGCAGAATAACTTTTATTTATAAACTCTTTTTCTTAAAACATAGCGGTTCATTTATAAACTATTTTTCTTAAAACATAGCGGGAGTATAAATGAAACAGATATTAAACTTAAAGAGTTTACTTTATTAATTACAAAATCAGTTACTCTTTACCTCAGCCAGTCACAAGATTCATCCGTGCAAATTCCTCATCAACTGCTCCTTGTATTGATCATCTATTTCCAAGCATATACCTACATCAACAAGACTTAACTAATGAGCCTAATATTCAGTAAGTGATATAAAATAAAATAAACATGCTATGCATTTTTGAAATCTTTTTTCGTTTTCTGTTTCCGTTTCTTTTCCTTTTCTTTCTGTTTTCGTTTCACATTTCATTTCCTTTCTTTTTCAATCTTCTTAATCTTAATTTTACTTGATCTTTCCCTTTTCATTTCCGTTTCATTTTTAATTTCATTTTTAATTTCATTTTCTGGAAGGGAACCTATCTGCTCCATATACGAGAGAATGGATACATCCTATGTCATGTGGTTATCCGTCACTCCGGGGAGGAGATACATCTTATGGCCTCACCACCAATGACCGTCACCATTATCTTTTGTTGAAGACGTTGGGGATTTCCGTGGAAGAGAAATGATAAACCCTAGAGTCCACGTGGTTAACCGTCACTTCGATAAGGAGATACATCCTATGGTGTCCCCACCAATGGGCAGTCATCAAATCTCCCGAACCCCCACACGCCTATTTACGATTTATTCGCTTTGTTATTATTTAATTTCATTTTCTGGAAAGGAACCTATCTGTTCCATATACCAAGAGAATGGATACATCCTATGGTCATGATCTGTCACCCTTACATGGGGATACATCCTATGGCCTCACTACTATGATTGTCACCATTCTCTTTTTGTTGAAGACGTTGGGGGTTTCCGTACAAGAGAAGAGGATACATCCTATGGTCCATGTGGCTAACCGTCACTTCGATGAGGAGATACATCCTATGGTGTCCACACTGATAGACCGTCACCAAATCTCCCAAACCCCCATACGTCTATTTACGTACCTTCAATGATACTATGGATATTCCTACATCCCAAATGATGGTTGTTCGCTGGGGTGATTAGCCCTCAAGAACGTCGTTCACTTAGTATGTATGAACATCTATTTTACCACTTTTCGTTTTCCTTTTCAAAACCATGCATTATGAACATCCATTTTACCACTTTTCGTTTGCCTTTTCAAAATCATGCATGAAACTCATTTTCGTATCTTTTGAAAACTATGACGCATAATTCTCGTGAATACATATAGTTCTAATCATGCACATTTATGAAACATATCATTAAAATAACCTAACTCTAATAAACAGTTAGCAAACAATAGCACAATATACAGAATATGCTCAATTTGTGGTAAAACAGTAAACAACCTCAATATTCTATGAAAGCGGTAACAATCAGCAAACAAGGTCCTAATTCTTGTGATGTAGGGTCCAAAGACCAAAGCACAGTAAGTATCAACTTACTTGGATTCCTTAGCGTGTTTAGCTTCTTATTCTTTTTCTCGTTAATACCTGAAGGACAAGGAAGACTCGAGGAAGAAACAACTCTTCCTATTTTATTTTCTTCTGAATTTTTCGACCTCTAGAACCTCACTTCTTCCTTACTGCCTTTCTTTTTCTTCCCAAGAGTTCAACTCTCCCTCAATGCCTCTTTCTTTCACTTATAATCTACCAAAGTGCACATTATAAATTACCTAAGGTGCTCCTCTCAGTTCTGCCATTTTCCCTTAAATTATACAGAGTGTACATTCCACTCAATTCCTGTCGTTTCTTGGAGTGCTTATTCCACTTCACAGCCACCTCCACTTATTCCAATTATTTTCTCTAGTGTTGTTACCAATATCTCCACGTGCTTCTGTCTAATTTCTGTCCACTATCCTCCTATTATAACACCAAAAAATTCAATCCAAGCAGCCACCTGTAAAGGGTATTGTGCATTATCGGGTGCCCGAATAAATCGGTTCAATGTAGAACCGAGAGGACCGGACACAAACAGCAAGTTGCAGCTGTTGCTCGCCACAAAAATCCCTTGCCGATTTCATCTATGAAATTCTCTGCTAGCAATTCATCCCTTGGCTACAATTTCGCACCTCGCGAAGAAAACTGAAGCTTCTCGGTTCGTCCTTCCCCCGGCTCGGGCTACTTGCGCCCAACCTTCTGCCACCATCGCTCCTCACCAACACTCACCGGACTTCACCGCACGCTGTTGAAGTCTTCGTCCAGCAGCCACGGGAGCTCCATCGTCGGTGACCCTCGGTCCCAATCGCTCATCGAGTTCTCCCTCACATCGGGTTCTCTTCTCTCTCTCTCTCTCTCTCTCATTTCTTAGATACCAAATTTCAAAAAAAAAAAAAAATCCAGCCCTAATCCCCCTTTCTCTTCTATTAATGGACCCCTTTTGATTTTATTAAAATAAAAAACCGACCCAGTAGGTCAGGCATGGATCCGAACCGAAGATGAAATGGTTTAAATCCCCATTTTATTTCTATTTTGTTTTATTTTAATTTCCTCTTTAATTCCATTTAATTTTTCTCATTTTAATAATTTAATTAAGTTCTTCATTAAATTATTTTCAACTCAATTCTGATTTTCGATTTATTCTGAATATTTCTTGATAATAATTATCCGTCTAATTTAATTTATTCGATTCTATTTTCAATTTAATTCTCTATTAAATAAACACTTATTAACCAAATATTCCACTTAATTAATTCTAATAATTTTCTTCCATCAATAATTATTTAAATGTTTGTTATAAATAATATTTCGATAATCTAAATTATCTGAATAGACTAATATCCAGATTTTCTTCCGATTAATTTCTCTTTTCCTTGTTTAATTTTCGTTATGAAAAATCGGGATATTACAGACATAGTAGTCCATCAGTAGTGAGGTTTACATAGAGCCGAGAGAGTGAAAGGGTGAGGAGAGGAGTACACTCTATCATTTTTACAGAGAGTGTGCGTGCGTGCGTGAAGGTATAGCAGTGAGGGCCTTGGATTTTAGCTGCTACTCGCTATGAGTAGGGAAGGTGTAATATCCTGAATTTTCATTGAGCTAAGCACAAGACTTATGTGATAAATTGGGATGATAGGAGTGGAATTGACTATTTGAAAATATTGGTTAAGAAAAATGTATTTTGGAATAAGTGAATTATGATACCCCGTTTTGTTCATAATTAGCTTAAGAAAAGGATTAGAGTTATTTAAAGAAGGGCTGATGATACTTGGATTTGGAAAAGATGATATTATGACCAAGTTAGTAATTGGCAGTCAGTGGATTAATAAGAGAAAATGCACTTGGATATAATAAGGTTGAAGTTATAAGGTTTATTATATTTTGGAGTGTATTGGATTTAATAAAAGAATAAGGTGGAAGAGGAGTTATAGAATATATACTTTGAGTATTAAGGGATAGATTATGGATAGTTGGATAATTCAAGTGTTGGCCAAAGAGAAAATATATTTTAACGTAATTAAACGTATTTGGCCATTGTAAGGATATTGTAAGAATTGAAAGTTTGGATATAATTGGGTATGGAAATGTGGAGGTAAATGATATAAATGTTCATATATATATATATATATATATATATATATATATATATATATAGATGGTTTTGGTGCATGAAGGTTTGGAGAAGATGAAGTGGTATGAAGAATGTTACAATTACAATTATGACATTAAATTATGGTTACAAAATATAAATATATATATATATATATATATATATTATTTATATATATAGAAGACATAGATGACATGCATATGTCACGTAAAGAAATAACGTAAATAAGGAATAATCTAGAGAAAAATGCGTGTGGCATCTATTTGGAAATTGCGGCCGATCGGGGCGGTCGATCGACGAAGTGTCAATCGACCGGTGTCAAATGATTGACAGGAAAATATTGCAGTTTTCTGAAGTAATATGCGGGCGTTTAGCTGATGGGCGGTCGATCGTCCTTCATCAAAATCGATCAACCGCAAATCTTAAACTTCGTCTGAAGATGTAAACTCTCACTGCAACTTATAAGTCTTCAACGTTGACGCTTCACCGATGCATGGAACATTAATATTAGCATCTCTTCATCTTCAGAAACGTCTGGATGAATGGCAATTTATGAGAATAATATGAAGGGATGATAACCAACGTAAAAAAAATAAATGGTTTACGTCTTGAAGCGTCTGAATGTTAATGGATACATCCAACGACTTTTCGTCTTCAAGGGGTGATGAAGAGACGTTATTGGTGGTCTATAAATAGAGAGGGGAGAGAGCAAGGTTGAGAGAGGGAAAAGCTACGCGGAAGCTCTGCCAAAATGGTTTGAGAGAGTGAGACAATGAAATCGTGAGGTTATGGAATTGTGAAATGAAAGAAGTGAGAGAGAGAGAAAGAGAGAGAGAGAGAGTTTGAAACTGTGAGTTAGGATGTGAAGCAGTGGAGTAATATGGGAATGAAGAAATGTGATGAGAAGGTGTGTGAAAGGCTTGAAGGAATGGACAGTGCATGATGGCAGTGAAGCATAGGATGGGGTAATATGTTACTTATTGTTTTGGGCGATGGAGAACAACAGAAAGAGAAAGTGAAACCATAAGAAAAGGGAGGACTGTGTGAGTGCATGGCTGTGATGAAATGCTGTGGCGAAATTATTTTTCTGAAGGAAAGTGAAGGATAATTTATGTGCTAATTTCGTAAAGCTAAGGACTCCAGGTAAGGAATAATGCTTGTGTTTTGTCCGAAAGGACCTACATTGCAGGAGTAGGGTTTTTGTGTAAATTGATATGTTAGTTTTTATTGATGGTTATCTAGTTAGCTTGTATCCCTACAATTAGTTACTAATAGTTGAGATGAAAGTGGTTTTCTAAGATGATGGTCTATGATATAGGAAAGTTTGATTAAATATAATATGGTTAATTAGTATAGGACCTCAATTTATATTCAAGTGATGGATACCATAGGATAGTGCTTATATTGTTAAAGACTAAGTTAGAAATAATATGTCAATGATAGAAGATTAGATTTATGATGTTATAGTGTAATAGGAAAGGGTTCAATGTTAATGTTATAGTTGAAACATAGTATCGTTTGTTAGTTGTTTGTAGTATTGTTTGAGATATATGAACTATTGTGTGTGACATTCATGTAGATATGTTATAGGATTATGTGTAATGCATTGCATGGGCTAATAATGAAGATAATAATGGTGTTTTCTACGTGGGTTCGGAGACTTAAGAGGTCACTCACACGTAGAAACAGCTCGTTTGAGTAAGTTCGGAGACTGAAGAGGTTGCTCTTACTCAACGAGTGGTGAATTCGGAAACTTAAGAGGTTGCTCTCACCCAAACGGTAATGAATGTAAATGTAGGTGGGTTCGTTTTTACTGAGTTCGCAGACTGAAGAAGTTGTTCTCACTCAACTTACAATGATATCAAGCTTAATCATGTAGAATTGTCATAAGGGTTAATGTTGTATTACATTTTATATTCCTTATTGGGCAATAGGCTCATTATTCGTCCTGTGATGTAGGTATGTAAGAGATCAAAGATAGTAACAGTTGATGAGGCATTTATCCGTTGCGGGCTTAGCAGTTGGTTAGGCTAAAAGGTTTAGAGAAGAAATGTAATGTTTAAAAAGTGAACTTTTGTTATGGTATTTCGTTACATAAAGGAAGTTTACAAACGATGTTTAATTCTTTAAGTCTTCCGTTGTTGCAATGTTTTAAGGTTTTACAGTACGATATGTTTTAAGTGATAAATGGTTTAACGAAAAAGAGTTTATTTATGCATCTCTTATTTAAGTTAGTTTTCAAATGAAAAGTCTTCCGCTGTGATTTAAAAGAAAACGTTTTAAAAAATCGTGAGTTTTAAATTGAAGAATAAATGGGATGTTACAGAAGGTGTCATGGGTTCTCTAGAGTTCCACTGAGTGACGTTCTTCTGAGTAAGGTAAGAAGTAAGCGTATCGTGGCCAGAGGAGGCCTACACCATCAAGTATAGTGTGTGATTGTGTTTTGTGAATTTGATCGATGTTGCTCTCTATCTAACTAATTCTTGTTGTTAGTTGCTTAGCTTGATTCTCTGTGATTAGCTGCTTAGTTAACTCTCTGCTATTAGTTGCTTAGCTTGATTTTGTCTTGCTTACTGCTTTGATGCTAACCGCTCTGATGGACTCAATTGAGATTGATACTTTGTTTATTTGTTTACTTTATCTCTATTTCGTTATTGCTAGGATAAATGTTGTTGTTTTTAACTGCCGAGCATGTTTAGGATTCTGAATACTGTTACTTCTTTCTTAAACTGCTAAGCATGTTTAGGATTCTAAATATTGTTACTACTTTAACTACCGAGCATGTTTAGGATTCTGAATACTGTTACTGCTTTCTTAAAATGTTGAGCATGTTTAGGATTCTGAATACTGTTACTACTTTCTTAAACTGCTGAGCATGTTTAAGATTCTGAATACTGTTACTACTTCCTTTAACTGCCGAGCATGTTTAGGATTCTAAATATTGTCACTGCTTCCTTTAACTGCCGAGGATGTTTAGGATTCTGAATATTGTTACTGCTTTCTTAAACTGCTAAGCATGTTTAGGATTCTGAACACTATTACTGCTTCCTTTAACTGCCGAGCATGTGTAGGATTCTGGATGCTGTTACTGCTTTATTTAATTACTGCTTTCCTTAATTGCTAGGTACTATTGCTACTTCCTTTAACTGTTGAGCATGTGTAGGATTCAATGTTTGCATATTATGTGGAATGTTATGGTTGCATTGATATTCCTTGTTGTGTATGATTGATATACTGTTGTAATGAGAACATTGCTTGAGTCAATATGCATCATGATGATAGAAACAATTAGGGATACCATGTGGTTGGTATTCACACGCATTGCACGAGAAAAACTGGACTAAATGAATATAATGGGAATTTGGAGTTAGGGAGGTAGTTCGGATTCTAATTGGTAAACTCGAGATTATACTCTTCCCTCATCGGGTTGCGAGAGTCTGTTTGCCGAGGTTTAGTTTCCAGCTAAAAACTATTCTCCTTATGGAAAATATTCCCAATGTCCCAACTCAATGTGTGAGTTTAATGATGTGAGACTATGAACAAAAGACAGATTGAGTGGATTTCTTTCTGACATAATCAGACATATGCATGCATCATATTGCATCTTACTTCTTGTTGAGCGTTAGGCTCATAGTTTGCTTATGGTGTAGGTGACTGTCTAGATATCAGTGTTCTCGATGTGGAGGAGGATGCATTGCCTGTTAAGCACTTAGGTTACCCAGCTGATTTGACCTAAAAGGTTATGGCACTCGAATAGTAAAAATGGAATTTTGAAATAAGTTATAAATGGTTTTGAAAGACGATTTAAGAAGTGGACTCTGGTTAAAAATGTTAAAATCCATATTTTGAACTTATTATTAATCTCCGCATATTCACTCTAATTTACTTTCCCCTAGCATGTTTTACATAGATTAAAGAAAAATTTTATATGACTAAATTTTATACAACAAAGGAAAGAAAAAGGTTTTTTAAACGCAGGTCGTTACACTATTCCTCCTTCTTTTGATTATGTCTCCTTCAGATGCTTATTTTCCTTTTAGCACACTTTGGTTGTATTGAGATACTTTAGTCTTAGTTGTTTTGATCATCTTTACCTTGTTGGACATTTTAAGCACATTTTGTACTTGATTAGCTCTCATGATATTTTTCGTTGATGTATGCCTCTATTTCAACCTTTACCTTGGATATATTCATTATTGCGAAATGTTTGTTTGATTACTGGTTGTTTGGATTCTTTTGATAATCAAATGCTTGATTTCTTGTTGATAATGCCAAAGGGGGAGCCATAAAACAGGGGACACTTTGCCAAAATTTTCTTTAATTTTCATCAATAAACTCTTGTTGATAATGACAAAGAGGGAGAGAAAAGTAAAGTTTAAAAATTAGATGGGTATTGTCTAAGAGAGAGAGTTGAACTTATGCTTAAATTCATGCACATACTTAGAGGAAGATATTTAAACAACTTATCCTATATTGTCATCATAAAAAAATGGAGATTGTTTGCTTATGAGTATCAAACTTAATTATTTTGATGATAAATGATTAATTTGATGATAAGCTATTTATAATTTGAATGTGATTAAATTATTTATCATTTAATTTATCTTTGATCTCCATTGGAAATACCCTATAAAATAGTTATTTAGTTGTTCTAATATGTTTGTTAAATTCTTTATAGTGAAAAATGATTTTTAGGTGAAGTAAAACACAAAGGACAGTCGACCAAAGTGAAAGTGGTCGACCAATATTCTTACAGAGAACAAACAAATTTTGATATCAAAGAAGACGGTTGACCGGTGAAAAGATGGTTGACTGTAAATCTTACAGATTGCTCTGTTATTTCAAAACAGTGAAAAGTGGTCGACTAGGGTGATGGCGGTCAACCAAAAATATGGCAAAGAGCATACTCATTTTCTAGAATGCATTGAAGCAGTCGACCATGGTAACATTGGTCAACCAATGCAGTTGACCAGAGCAAAGAAATTGGTCAACTAGAAGCTTGAAGAATTACACGTAATAGTCATGTAATGGTCGACCAAAATGGTTATGTAACACCCTGAATTTTTAAATTGGATAATTATCGGGGTATTACCAAGGACGCAACCGTTAGGTTATAATTTAAGAGAATTTATTGGAGGTTTAATGGATGAAAATTAATTTAGGAAAATGGAATCGGGAAATTTAAATTGAACCCATAATAATCGTTGGACAATATTTCAGAATAAATCAAGAATAGAGAATTGGTCGAAAATAATTTATAATTGGAAAGAAAAATTTAATCAAAGTAATTAAATGAAATTAAAATGCATGATAACTTAATAAATTGGACTTTATAATTAAGAGAGAAGATTTAGAGAATTAATTAAAATGAATTAAAATATAAAAGAAGAAAATTAAGAATTTTGGGGGGATGAGAACCAGTCCAACAGATGAACCGGTTCAGTGCTTATGTGTTGGTCCAGTTCAAGAAGCAATTAAGGGAAAGGATTTTTCGCATGGTGGGACGCGATTTTGATAATAGAAATAGAGAGAGGGAGACAGGGACGACGAGGGAGAAATTAGAGGGAGATGAGCGAGTAGAGGGAGAGAAACGGCGATCGAAGAGGGCGATCTGGTGCGGCGAGCGGCGAGCGGCGACGGCGACGGCGACGGCGAGCTCGAGCTCTGGCGTCTCAAGTTTGTTCTGGCGCGGGTCGACTAGGGCTCCGACTAAGCATCAGCTCGCGGGTCAGCGTTGGGGTGCTAGGGTCGGCGATGTCTGACGGCGATGCAGTGGCCGACGAGGTGGTTTGACGCAGGCGTGGTGTTCGGCTGAGGAGGACTCGTGGTGGGATGGCCGACACGGTGTGCAATAAGGTGTGGAAGCTCCCTGTTTCCAGCTCTCGGGCCTCCTCTGTTCCTCAGGTAAGGGAGTTCCTCCCTGGTTTTTATGGATTAATGATGAAGATAAAAGTTGAGGCTGATGCCCTGTTGGTGTTGGGTTCGGTCTCTGTTTTCGAATGGAGTCTGACAGTGATATTGAATTTTGTTCTGGACTGCTTTAGTTGGTTTGAGATGTTCAGTTAGTTGATGGATACAAAATTGCTGAATGAATGATCTTGTTGAACGAAATAACCTATCAATTTGAGATGAATGTTCATTTTGGTTATGTTTATGTAAACTGTTGATGTTATTTTGGAAAATTGTGGAGATAATGAAATGAATGGTGGGGTTATGTTGCTTAGAGTAAACCTGGGTAGCTGCAACTTTGATGACATGCTCTATTATTTTGGATTGAGTCATTCATTGGATAAACGTATGTTAGTAATTGAATTAGTTTAGTGAGATATGTTAAGTTTCGTTTTAACGAGTTCTTAGAATTTCTAAGGATTTAGAATAGGAAAGAGACGCTATGTTTATATGTTGATTAATCGACTAGATTAATAATAAATGTTTTAAATTGTGAAGGTATTGGAAGGAAAAGAAGAATAACGACTAAGTGCTAGCATACGATAAAAAATTGAGGTAAAAAATTGGGTGTGTCGTAGCCATATGGAGGCCCTACACCACAAGTAGAGTGCGTGCGTTTTATGTTCATTTTCTGAAATGCTTACTGTTAGTTCTTTGGATGATTTCCTGCTATATTCTTTCCTGTTGATTCCTCCGTTACAAATATTCCCTGTGTTGACTGATGTTATAGATGTGTAGTGCTCTGTAGATTTGGGTAAGCTCTGTGACATTTCTCTTTGTGAATGACTTTGTTTTATTTAAATGTATTGTTTGATAAGGAAATGACGAATGCAAAAAGGTCACAACAGTTAATGCGTGAAATGATGAATGTCTACTGTCTATTTTACTCACTATTGTTAATTGTGCCATATTTCCTTCATTTTCTACCATGGGTTCTATTTAGTTATATATATATCTACTGTAAATGGCCCTCCTTTAAATATGTGTATTGTGTTGCCATAAACTATTGTCCTATCATGTTGTTTGAGTAGAAGTTAAGTATGCTTAATCATTAATTGACTAGCTTAATTAGCTTAATTGAAAGTTGAGCATGATAATGAACTGATTGTTTAGTTAATAGTTGTAAATCATTCCTTGAGCATGATTAGTTGATAGCCAACTAGAATCCTTGTACGTTAATTAAACTAGTAATGACTTCTATGAGCATGTTAATTAACTAGGTTAATTAACTAAATGTGATTACTTAGTAAGCATGTTAATCATAATTTGTAAACAAGTTAATTGACTAGGTTAATTAGTGAGTATGTTAATTCACTAAGTAACTTTAATAAATTCAACCATGTTTAATTAACTAGTTATGCATGTTAATCCATTATTAAATGTATGTTTAAATCATCTGGGATAATAATTGAAAAATCCTTTCTTGGTATGAAATCAACTCGAGTATGAAATCAATTAAGATAATAATTAGACCATTAAATATAGCATGTTTAATTGAATAGAATAAAAGCATGCAAATTTCCAATTTTCAAGTATGTTTTTGTCATTCGTTGTCTAAGCATGTATCTGTTAATTGTTGTTTAAAGCATGTTTCCATGTTTAGTTTAGCTTAGTTTAATGAGCATGTTTAGTTAATTATAATTCATCGCATGTTTCTTGATCGTCTATTTATTGCTTCTTTACTCTCAATTATTGTTTTTTTATTTTATTTATAATTTCAATTACTTTCGTTTATGCGCACTTCAATGATTGTAATGTATGTTACAATGCATCATGCATCATGATAGGTTGAGAATGTATGGTCATGCATCATATAATAGAAAGTAATAAGGAGTGCCCCTCGGGGTAGTACTCACATGCATGAATGAGGAAAATGAAATAAATGATGCTATGAACGATGATGAATGATACAATGAAGGGTTGAAGGGCAGATGGGTAGTTTAGATCTATTCCACATAGAGCTAGAAGCCGATCAAACTATTCCATCACATACGTGTTCCTTCAACTTCCAACTCGATGCATGAGTAATGAATGAATGAATGAAACGTAATGAAAAGATCGGTTTGGGGCGAACCCATTCTAAGTGAACTAAAGAGAGACATGATCATATTGCATATTCCCTTTCCTTACTAAGCCTTTGGGCTTACGGTTTACTTGTGGTGTATGTACTTGTGTATGCACGAGAAGAACGATGAACATAACACAAAGCAGTCGATGAAAGACTTACACGGGCTGAACTTGTGGCTGGTCAAGTTAAAGACGAGTAACGTAAATTGTAAAATATAATGAATTACTTAGTATGTTTAAATCTGTATATTTTTGCTGCCGCTATATTTTAATAAACGATTTTCATTATGAATATATGAATGGATTTTGGCGCTCGGTTTTAGCACTTTGATTATGAAAAATTTTAATTATCTTACTAAAGTTTAAAATTTCGGGTATTTTAAAAGGTTATGAAAAATTGGGTCGTCACAAGTTAAGTGGTCGATCGCTTTACAGCTTGGCTGGAAAAATCTATAAATAGAGGAAAGTTTCGTGAGAAGATGATCTTGAGCAAGCTGTCAAAGTCATTGTGTAACCTTTTGAGCCTTCATTCTATTGCTTGAAAAACCTTACTTCTTGTCTAATTATTGGTGTTATCCATATTGAGAGTGAGAGTTTGTTGTATTGAATATTGTCAACGAAGGTGAAGTCATTGTAAGGTTGGATTAACGCCCGAAAGGTCAATCATTTATAACAGAAGGTTAAAGTGAAAAGATCTTCAAAGAGGAGCCATGAAGCGCGAACATAGGCGATTTTGGTCGAATTGTTGAACTCGCATTAAATCACTTAGCATCTATTCGTTGAAATTTTTAATGTATTCCAAAATTTTATTCAAGATAATTTTGGCTTATTTAAAGTTATTTTCATATTTTCAATGGGAGGGTAATTCTCAATTTTTATTGGTTTGATTATCGTGACTTGATGTTAATGAATTAAGTCAATTCAAATCAACGTGGAACAACTTGAACTCGAAGAATCCAAAAAATTTACCCGAAAATTTTATTAATATTAAATAAACAAATTTTACTTTACTTTTTCAGCTAAATGATTTATGCGTGAAAATGTGTAACAAGATGATTTTTATTTAAAAAAATGATCTTTACCAAAATTATTAATTATGAAAATATAAAAACAAAATTAGTCAATTGAAGATGTCTCTCTAAACAGGCTCTTCTTCTAGAATGGGTCAATTGGGCCTTTCTCTTAGATAAGCTGTCCGAGAAAAACACATGCTTAATCATGAGCCTGCGATATTGGCCCTTCTCTGATCTACGTTTGAATCCAAGGCCTTCCGTTCATAGTTCTTTAAGATAGCTTAAGCCATTTTAAAGAAACGATAATCGTCATCAATCATCATAAACTCCTGCTGATCCCACCAATTAAAAATAAGTTAAAGTCAAAGGAAAATAATCCAGGCCATATACTCTTCATTACTAGGAATGAATAATGCTTAATTAGACATTTTTAAAAACAAATGGATGATGTTTTATGAAGCAGACCCAGAACCAGTAAAAAGCATTCTGGTTTCTTGTTGAAATCTCCCCGTTGCTATGCTCCAACGCTATCTTCAAGCTTAAAGACAACCCATCAGTCTTCACCCTCTGAACTTTTGTTTTCTGCGCAATTGGATCGAAGAAATTAATCTAGGTTTCGCTAGAATTCTTTTTTGGTGGGTGATTGGAATTTTTGGTTCGGATTAAGGGAGTTGACTTTTGCCTGTTCCTGATTATCGAGCACCCATTTGGTAAACAGAAAAGATTACTGCGAAATAACATGAAATTTTGAAACCTTTGTTCGGTTGGCGGGTTTTGTGGTGGTATGTGAGCGTAATGGATTCAGGTGGAGCAGCCTTTTCTTCTTCTACTCTTTCTTCTGATTCGTCGTTAACAGGTCCGTTTTACAATTATTGTTGTTTCCATTTGTTTTCTTCAAATTTGATGTTTTAGTTCGACGCCATTTATTCTGAGAACTTTTGAAAATTGCCTTCATCCTTTAGTTTGAATGTTGAGAATTCTTATTTATTTAATCTTGGGAATGAATATCTGGGTTATGGGTGACCTGTTATCACAGGTATTCATTTGATGAGACCATTTTTTGTTAGAATATGAAACTTACTAAGAAACATTTGTATAATTTATCATCATTTCTTTGATCGTATTGGATAGAACTCTCCTTCAAAATCGATTTGCAAGGAGAGGTTGTTCAAATAGGTTAGAAACCCAAGTGGCTGGCAAGCTGATCCGGGACAATTAGTTCCTTATGACTCACCTCCTCCTTTTTTAGAGGATTTCCTCAGTGCCCATCATCCTAGCTGGATGACTATGAAGATTCTGCCTTCTGCAGATATCAGTCACCCTCAGGTCCCCTCATTTACAACACCATGTCAACCAGGAGGATGACACTAATTGTAACGACCACTTTGGGTTGATATCATTCTTAAAAACCAAATTGTAAGGAATTGCTGGAATTAAGTTGATGTGGGCGATTAGTTCATCACGGGGCTTATTATGTTGAGATTGGTATATAAATATTTATGCTACACTGATAAGCTAAAGACTAGAGAGACATAGGCATTGCTAGAGATAAGTTTAAAGCCTCTTGCATCCACCAAATCCTATAGTGTTATGGATATACTATTTGTTGCAGGACTGCGTGAAAAGCATAGGCAGGAGCTAGAAAATTTGACATTGCTGACACAACCCTTGAAGACTTTAAAGTTCTTCGTTTTCGGTGTTTTTCAATATGTCTGGCGTTCAGTGTTATTGCTGTTGGACAAAGGTGGTTGGCTTTTGCTTGTGAGTACTATCGTAGCGGTAGTTTGTGTTCTCCTTTTGGCTATTGAAGGCCCTCATGAAAAGGTTAGCTACTCTATGCATTACACGATAGATTTCATTTGTTTTTTGGTAATATGGTGCGGTTTTTGTTTGTTATAAGTTCTTTAAAACTATAACGCCCTTATTGTCAAACTTTGGCTTTGATTAAACCCCGTTCCAATTGTATAGTTGATGGTGGTAGACTTAATTTAATTGATTTTTATTTTTTAGATGATTCTCCTGTGATTATTAATAAGAGTGGTTTCAACATATTTTGTTATTTGTGCTTCTAATTCCAATGATTCTTTTACTATCATTCTTGCGACATATTTTATTGACTGCAAGCTAGATACTGGATCCAATGAGAACATATTTACGCCATGTTTTTTTGCAGCATGTTGAGGAGATTCTTAAATATGTTGATTTTGGATTGTGGTGGTTGGTTCTCGGAATTGCATCTTCTGTTGGTCTCGGTAAGAAAATATTGTGTAGTTCTACACATACTAGGTTGATATTTGGTGTTGGCCTTCCTGTTTTGACTGAAAAGAGGTGATGTTTGGGTATGATTAGTTTTTGTTCCTAATAAAAGGACCGTTCTTAGATGCTTTGGATTTTCTGCATAATAAGTCATCAGCATCAGAATCGTAATATTGGCCATTCTTTCTACCATTACAGGGTCCGGCTTGCACACTTTTGTTCTTTATCTTGGACCTCACATCTCACTCTTCACGATAAAGGCCATGCAGTGTGGACGGGTTGATTTAAAAGCTGCTCCATATGATACTATACAATTCAAAAGAGGTCCTTCATGGCTTAACAAAGATTGCTCTGAGTTTGGGCCCCCATTGTTCACATCAGAGCACGGTTCACAGGTTCCTCTTAGCACTATACTGCTAAAGATTCAGTTAGAAGCTATTCTATGGGGAATAGGTACTGCCATAGGAGAGCTTCCTCCTTATTTTATCTCAAGGGCAGGTATGGTTTGCTACTTGTACTCCAATATTTTGTTGTCTAATTGAAACTTATTATGTTTGATGTATGTCTATATAAGAACATGAAATTCGTATGAAGGCTAACTAATTTATAATCTTTGGCTGCTGGAATTGGAAAGGACTTCTGAAGTACTACCTACTGGACAGAAGACATAATTTATCCGAAATGTGAATTATATGAAAATAATGATGCAATTTTTCTCCTGTATTGCTTGGTGCAACCTATTGTCCATCTCCTTTTTTTTGGCTGTATTGAGTCTGCATTTTCTTACTGGAGATTTATTTTTTTCCATTGCTTGAACAGCACGCTCGGGTGGCAAATTGGATTCTATGGAAGAATTAGACGTCTCCTCAAATGAAAACACAGGCATCATGGCTTCTTGCCTAAACCAAGTTAAACATCAATTTCTGACTCGCACTCAACGCTTGAACTTTGTTACAATTTTAGCACTCGCTTCGGTAAGTTTGCTCTTCTTCCACTTAAGTGATTGCCAAGGTTTTGTTCATGCCAATTTTGTTCTGGGGTGGAGCGGGGGATATATGAAGTTCATACGGTTCATTCGATCGAGTCGTTTTTGTCTGATCAATGCCATCAAAATAGATTTATTCATCTATTTCTTGATCCGTATTCTCTTGTAGTTTTAATATAAACATGCATATATGGACATACACTGGTTATTACTCGTGAAAGTGAGCTTTTTATTCAACTGCATGATTTTCAGGTACCGAATCCGCTATTCGACCTTGCCGGTATCATGTGTGGACAATTCGGGATTCCCTTTTGGAAATTTTTCCTTGCTACATTGATAGGAAAAGCTATCATTAAGACACATATTCAGGTTTGTGAACACTTCTTCTTTTACAGAAGCAGATGATTACTTTGATAAAAGTTAAACATAATTTTGCTTAGAATTTGCATAATGATGGGGCTTTGTTCTACTTTCTCTTCCAGACCATTTTCATCATCTCCGTTTGCAACAATCAATTTCTTGACTGGATAGAAAATGAGATGATTTGGATACTTGGGGTGGTGCCGGGTTTCGGTGCTGTCTTGCCCAACATCATAGCCGAGCTTAAATCAGTCAAACACAAGTATCTTAACGCACCTGCCAATGTCTCTGCAAATGTCAAAGTGCTCTCTCTCTCTCTCCCTCGCTCTTCCAATTTTGTTCTGACGTTGTTAAATTTGCAGGTGAAAAGGTGGGAACTTTCATTTGCATCAATCTGGAGCACAGTTGTGTGGCTGATGCTCATCAACTTCTCTCTCAAGATAGTTACTACAACTGCCCAAAAATGTATGCAGAAATACCAAGAAAAGGAGATGACTGAATTGAAGAAGAAATTTCCAATGTCCTCAGATCCAAGGGATTCCTAGCTGCAATCCCCCTCGTCTCCTTCGTTTTTTTCTTTAAGTAGGTTTTATAACAGAAGTCTCCCATGGAAGAGACCTTACTTAGGAGTTGGTAAAAAGTAGGGAAATGCAGCGACTAGATTTGCAGCTTGCTTACATTATTATTTCTGCACTATTTAAGTGGAATCAATTCTCAGTTGTTATTTCTATTTTTGTAAAATCTAGATCATTAATTTATATTTAATCAATCATCTATGAAAAGTATTTAATTGAAATATCCAAGCTTAAAATTCTCTTTTTATAGTAAAGTACCCTCTAATTTTATATTTTTGAGTAATTATAAAAAATTTGCAAATAATTAAAACAATAAATTGATTATATTAATCAACCCGTGATATCCAGGCATCTGTCGGCCCGTTCTTGAGACGCCTTTGTCGGCTCGCTATCATGAAACCAAGTTAGGCCAGGCCTGGATCTTGCCCGCTGGTTGCTGACCTGTTGCCGCGAATGAATGATTACAGTCTAAGATGTTAACTGTGTCAATGCTTTATTTATATAAATATAGAGGTGATAAATGAGCTGGTCGAGCCAAGCTTGAAAAAGTCTGTTTCACGGAATCTAACAAGTTAAATAAGCAGAGCCTAACGAACCTAGCGAGCCCAACGAATCAAGCTTAACGAGCTTGCCCCAAAAAATTTTCAACTCAAGTCGAGTCGCGAGTCACAAATTAAATGAGTCTAATCGAGCCGACAAAACGAGTCTAACGAGCCGAGTCTTACGAGCAGAACAAACATAAATGTTTCTAATTTATATCAATATAATGTATATTTTTTAAAAATTTAGTTATTAAAATTATAATAATTATTTATGATTATAACGTCAAAATATAATTGTTAGTCGTTTAATTAACAAAATTGTTTTATTAATATATAAAATGACATGTATTGAAGAAAAAAAATTATTTGAGACGATTCAATAAAAAAATATATCACAAAAATATCATTACAAATATTTAACGTTACATATTATTGATGGAGTACTACAAAATGAAAAGTAAAAATTAAATATTAAAAGAATTTTTAGTGAAAAAAAAGGAGAAATATGATATTTATAGAAGAAAGAAAGAAAATAAAGGAAAAAGTGAGAGAAAAAAGAGAGATGGAGGAAAGAATTGAGTGGTGGGAGATGGAGCAACGCTCATATGAAACTGTTTTTCTCATTAGTACTTTGGTTTCATGAATCTTATAAAATTTCTTGATTTTTCATCAAACACATACATCCAACAGACATACATGACGTAATTATAATTAGTGTTTCCAACAATACTTGAGAAATAATATAATAAAAAATTATTAACTAAAAAGAGATGCAAACATCATATTTTGTTGAATTTTATATTTCAATGATCAATTTCGAGTTAATTAATCTAGTTAACAATGAGAGTTATCTAAAATAACTAGGTAGAGAATAAAAAAGTCCACTTCGAATAATAAGTGTTATTTGAACAACTTACTTTCATTGACAAAACTTTCATCTCGACATTTATACAAATAGGTGGAGTGCATTTAAAAGTAGAGGGGACAAACAAGCTGACCAAGCTGAGCTTGAAAAAGTTCAGATTACCGAACCTAGCGAGTTAAACTAGTAGAGTCTAATAAGCTTAGCGAGTTCAACGAATCTAGCCTAAAGAGCCCGTCCAAAAAACTTTCAACTCATGTCGAGCAAGAGGCTGATATAAATATCATTTTTTTATCAACAAATGTAATTTATCGTTAATAAACCAAATAATGATGTTCAACTAAAGATCCAAAATTAATTGACTTAATATGAGTGAATCTAATTTATTAAATTTGCATTTGTAACATAATAGTAATAAGAGGAACCCCAGAGCTATCATCTCATTTACTTTCTTAAAATTATCTAGTGTTATGTTTTTTTGCATGTGTAAATCCTCCATTATTTTAATGAGGGGTACTTCACAAGTTAACTTAGATATAGTAAAACAAGATGATACACTTACCTCTTCTGATAAATCCGAGTAAAATTCATTAATGCTTTATTAATTAAATTTTTGAGTAAATTGTTTGTGTTATTAGTCAAATTGTTTTGGATTGACTCGAATTGTCATAATTTGTTAATGTTCGGACATGCGTGATTTTTCAATCAAATAGTCAAATCACTAAAGGATGAGAGTTACCGTGTAGTTAAATTTTGAAATTAACGTTAAGTAAGTCAAAATTATCTTAGAGTGACTTTTAGGATATTGTTTAGATTTTTGACGAATTAGAATTTAAAGATTAATTTAATATATAGAATAATATTATATAGTGAATCAAATAAAAATGATTAATTAAGAATTTTAAAAATATTTTTATAAATGGGGAGGAATTCCTCCCCCGTTTTGGCATGCATCCGCAAGAAGAGAAAAGAGGGAGAAAGAGGGAATGCCGAAGAGCATTTTTTGTCACCATTTTTGTGTTCATAATGTTTGGTTCTTAGAGCTCTAGCAACAGTCTTTAAGAGTACGTCATTTTTAACCCTCTGTTTTGTTAGTCTTCGTGTGTGATGACCCGTGTTAGACCTTTATTATTATTATTTTTTTCTTTTGAAATTATTTTACAGCGGAAGATTTTTATCAATATGTTTAATAAGTTCCTAAAACATTTGTGACGTAAAAAACTTTGTTTGTATTACAAACACATAAATGTTAATTGTTTTAACACATGTTACCAGAAGATCATTCTATTTAAAAACACTTATAATTAACAGTTCGTTTCAGTTTACATACCTTCTTCCATTACACAAAAGAACTTTTGTTTATCAAAACAATGGATATAAAAAACTTTAAGGAAAAACCCATAATTCTACATTATTGTCGTCTCACTAGACTCCCATGGCAGAAAACTACTCCCTAGTCATTGCTAAAGTAACAAGCCACGTACACACCCATAGAAATACTTCTTCAATATCTATGGCTACTAGATTAAGCTTGGCATAAATCTTCATCGTAATACTTACTTACATTAAAAGGTTCAAACTATGAGCCTAAAACTCAATAAATAATGAGAAATAAATGTCATAATGCTATGCTATGCAAATGCATTAAATGATACACATTTCTTTTTTTGTTTTGTTTTTCTTTTCTAATCACCTGACAATTTGATCGATGGGGCAATGGTCTAGGGGAGAATAGGCACCATTAGTGTAATACCCTGATAATATTTTCCCGTGTATGAAATGTAATTAATTTTGGAGTAATTAATATGTTATGTCGCGAGGTGATATGTAACGACCCGGATTTTCATAAATCCTTTAAAATACGTAAAAATTTAAATTTTCTTTTTGAAAATAAATCAGAGTGCGTCTAACCGGATCGCTACCAACTCTTTCGTAAAACTCAGTATAAAATCACATTTATTAAACTTATGCGGAAGCGTGAAATCAAAACCATTAATGTAAAACGTTTGCAGAAGCATAGATACAATTCAACTAAAGAAACCAAAACATCTAAATACGATTTATTACATCTTCACTCAATTAAAACAGTTTCTCTTTTACCCTTTTTATATTTAGCCAGCCGTGAGCATCCCTCGAGTGTGCAAATCCATCATCCTTGTATGCTAATGTTTGTTCTTTATCTTTCATTACTAGTAGTCCGTGCAATCATCTACGTACAGTACCTACACCACAAGCAACTGTAAGTCTAAAAAGACTTAGTAAGGAAAAAGGGAAATACAATTATGCTTATGACTCTCTTTAGTTCATTTGAAATGGGGGCCACCCAAACCAATTCTTTCATTTACGTTTCCTTTCTTTCTTTCCTTTCTTTCTTTCTTTCTTTCATTTCTTTCTTGCTTTCATTTCTTTCTTTCCTTTCTTTACTCGTACTTCGAGCTGGAGATTGGAGGATTTCCTTTGTGATGGAATAGTGATCGAATCTAACCTTTTACTTGCCACTAGAACTCCGGTACCCTATGTGGGAGGGGCTTCGGCTAGTTGCAGACTAGACCCGCTACCCATCCGCCCTCCAACTCCCTTTTCTTTTCATTCATTTCCTTTGGTCTTTTCATTATCATTTTTCCTCACCATGCATGTGAGCACTACCCCTTTGGAGTACTCCCTACTTGGTTTCTATTAATATGATGCATGAACATACACTATCAACCTAGCATAATGCATATAACATAACTTTAATAATTGCAGGGCACACATAAGCAATTGAAAACAAAACTGTAATGGAAGCACATATAATTGAACGTACAGGTAAAATGAAGTAACTGAATAGCAGGAATTGAAACGCAATACAATGAAGACAACCGCTACTAGAACCATGCACAACAAGAAGCATTCGTAATATTAAATTACAGAAAGTAACATACTAATTATCCTAGTTAACTTCTTAGTCCATTTACATGCTTCTTACATTTATGTTTCTAAGTCATTATTCTAATAATTTATCCTATTAAATTAACATGCTCCTACGTCGATTTCATTTCTTTATTCTACTTAACTATCTTAAGCAACACAAGAAAACAATAATGAAAGCATTTGTAAGACATTCATGTACTTAGTCATTGAACCCTTAAATCATTCTCGTTTACTTCATTTTCTTTTCATCATCTTTATCATTATGCTACTTAAAAAGTAAAGTATCGATTATGTATTTAAAGTACACATTGAATGAAAGTGAAAGCGCATATGAAGAAAGGTAAATAATACTTGCATTGAAAGTAAAGCAGCATTGAATCGAACCAGTGAATGCATACAAGTACGTCAAACATGCAAGGAATTCATTAAATCTATAACCTGCTTAGTAATTAAACATACTCACTAATTAATCCTAGATAATTAACATACTTGCGAATTATAATTAACATGCTCGCTAGTATTCACGTTCAGTTAATTAGCCTAGTTAATTAACATGCTAACATTATTAATTATCATTAAGTTATTAGTCTGCTTGCATGCTTAGATTACAGGATTAGTTAAATTGCCCTAAACATACTTGCTAGTTAGTTTATCAATAATTAATCATGCTCATTAATTGGCTAATTAATTACCCTAATTGATTTCATACTCAAGGGTAGGTTATTTCTTGCATTTAGTTAATTAACACGTTCAGCTAGTTAGTTAATTAACATGATTTAGTTACTTAACAGTTTAATATTAACCTAATTAATTACAACATGCTTAACTACTACTCTTTACATGTTCAATAATTGTTTAAAAATAACTACATGCTTAGATTTAGTAAATTTGTTGACATGCTCAATTACTTAACAATTAACTAACTTAATTAGAAATTAAACATGCTAGTTATATACTAAGTTAAACATACTCAACTGTGAGTCACTCTAGTTAGTTTAACATGCTCGAATCATTATTTTGATTTATGATTTAACTCTAGTTCATTTACATACTAACTGCTAATTATATAGAGGATTAACTAATTACCTTAATAAATTATCATGCTCATACAACTTACTTAACATTTAATCGGGCAAGAATAACAGAGAAACATAATGCGTAAGGAAAGGAAAACAATACTACACAGCAAGTAAACATCCAAGATTAGCATAGAACTCTTAACTCTTTTATCGTTCATTTGCTCATTCTTCATCTATTAAACATTTTCCACAACCTTATCTAACCATGAAGGAACTATAACGAGATATCCACACAACACTAATAAATAACAGAGTTGGCCCTAACGAAACATCACATAGCAATGAAAACAAAGAAACAAAGTATCATTCAAAGGAATAATATCACAGAGCATAAATCTACACTATCGTTAACTAAGGGAGCATTTCACAACAATTAACCTACTAAATCAACTAGTGGTAACAATCAACTAACATTAAACATAAGCATTAAACTAACATTAACACTAAACTCACTCACCCATACTTGTGGTGTAGGGCCTCAATGGCCAAAACAATCCTTAATCCTTACCTCAATTGTTTACTGCGAAATCACACTTCATCGTTATCCTTCTTGTCCTTTTTGATACCTTCACAATTTAGAACATTTAATCATTAATACCAATTCTTTCATAACGATTTATACGGCTCAATAACACGTTGGAGCTTTAACGCTCACAACTTACAATATCAACCCAATCTATACTCATATTCTTTATACATTCACTTAATATGACCTGACCTCATAAAACCAAATCCAACAAAAATCAATGAACTGTAAATCTATTAGATTTTTCCATTTACGTAATACCTTCCATTCGAAAAGCCTATAAACCAAGCAGTGATTCAATCTTCCTTGATGTCCAATAATGCAGTAAACAATAAAAGGGCAGAACATAACTCAACCACAAGGCAGAAATCTCCAACAAAAAATCCTTAACAGTGAACCATTTCCAGCATACCAGACCAAAATCCAACTACAGGGCATAATTCATACATTCGTCCTTCAAAAATCTATCCAAAATACTAAACTCAATGTAACAGCAGACCACTAACTGTTAGAAGGGGAATTTCGTTACCTGAGGAACAAAGAACAGCCAACCCGACCAATTCCAGCTTATACTTGGACTCCCTCTCGGCCTAACACTCTTCCTCTTAGCTTCCCTCTGTGTTTGCTTCAATTGTTGCCGGAGATCACACCTGCGAAGGTCCCGAACGAAGCCATCTGCCAGAATCGAAACCCCTAGCGAACCGAAGCTCCCTTGCCATCGTCAATCTGCCGGATTCCGTCTCCCAAATCGTCGCTCGCCGCTGCTCGCCAGACCGGAAACAAATCTGAGCCGAACTCGCAGACCTCGTCGCCGACCGTTTGCCTGCATCAATCGTCGCCGTATGACCGGGACGAACCCGAGCTGCTCCGTTCGCTGTTCCGTCGTCACCGATCGACGCCGCGATCTTCCTCCCGATCGCTTCACCAGCAGCTCGTCGCTGGTCTGCCGTCGCACCGTCGCTGCTCGATCGTCGTCAATCGGCCATTGCTCGCTGTCAATCTTTCGGTTTCCCCCTCTCTCGCACGATCTCCCTGCAGAATGGCCTCTCGGCCATTCTTCTATTTTTTTTTTTATTATTTTTTTTTTTATAATTTAATTAATCCATAACAATTAAATTAATTCTAATAAAACAATTTAATTTCATTAATTTTTTATTGATTTAATTATAGTACATCCTTTTCAATTTTAAATGAAATTCTTATAAATATTTTCTTCGTAATATCCCGATAATTAGATAACTATCTAGTTATCAAATTATCGGGATGTTACAT
>CM039469.1:9493360-9618522 GCA_022433065.1 Begonia loranthoides
CAGCTTAGGAAAATCGTTTTTAAAACCACTGCTCTGATACCAACTGTTGTTGATTAATGCCGTATAAATATGAGAAAATATTAAAGAGTGATTAAAGTATAAAGTTTTGATGGAAAAAAGTGTAATTGGAGTTTTCGGAGGCATGCGGTCGACGCGCGATTTGGAGTTGCGTCCGAAATGTGTCTCGGGTCATCCCTCGCGTTTTGGGACGAGGTGGGGACGACATCTCGCGTCCCATATCGTTGTAATGTGAGTTTTCGGACTAATGCGGACGGATGCAATTGGGGAAAGTTCGAATCTTTCCAATTTGGCGGACTTTTTGGACAAATGCGGTCGAGGCGCGAACGCCTTCCCTCGTCCGAGATCACAATTCTGAAGGGGAGAATAATGGATTGAACTGGTTTAGTCCGAATCGGTCCGAAAGCAATTAAGTGGCTCGGTTTTTAGTTAAAAGAAGAAGAAAAAATGAGATTAATTGGAATTAAAATATGAGAATAATAACAGGGGAGGATTTAATGAATTAAAGAATTGGAATAAAGAGAATTAGGAGGAAGGGGAGGAGCAAACCGGTTCACGCTGTGAACCGGTTTGGGGGAAAACAAGAGGAAACAGAATGGCCTGCGGCTATTTTGTGTGGGCCGAGAGGAGAAAGAGGAGATGTGAGCGGGGGAGACGGTGATGGCTCAAGCTCGGGTTGTTGGGGACGTCGCGAGGAGACTCTAAGCATGTGGTGTAGTCAGGTTGCAGAAGGCGACGACGATGGGCGTACGCCGTGGTGCGAGTTACGTCGGTGGATCGCTCGGGTTGAAGACTATTTCTTCTGTGAGTTGACTGCGATTTCTAGCGTCGGTCAAGGTGAGTTGGTTGACTCTTGGTGTTGATTGCTGCTGCTTTGGATTTCAGCTGGGATCGCTATCGAGAAGTGTAGGGACAGATTGGTCGAGGGGCATTGGTTCGATTGAAGGCTGTGGGTCTGGCTTGCAGTTCAGTCCGAACTGGTCCAATTTTGGTTCTTGCTCTGATGAAACGACAACATGGATGTGTGGGAGTGGTGATGACAGGGTATGGCTGGGCATGGCTTGTGGCAGGGAATGACGAGTTGTGTCTCTAGTGTAATTGAAAGGCAGAGGAGAGGGGGATAGTAGAGAGAAGTGAACCCTCGGGGTGAGCTGAGCTGTGAGGAATGGGGACAGAGTAGAGGAGAAATGCTCTCTAGAGATGTGAAGTCCGAGGGTTTCTGCGAGGAAATGGAGACAGAGAGGAGAGCTCTCTCTCTCTTGTGATGACTGGGTGAAGCTTCTCGGGTGTTCTTTCAGGTGAGAATTCCCTCCACTTATGAATGGATTTTATGGATGTTTCTGCTCTGTTAATGGGTGTCAGTTCCTTGCTTGTGATTGGTTATGGATGCTAAAGATAGATGAATAAAGAATGTTCACTACTGTCTATGGATTATTAAGGATTTTAGGCTCTTTGTATTGTCTGTTTTGGATAAATACTCTTTGTTATTAGATGATTATTCTCTGTTGGTGGCAACCATTGTCGAATGCATACCCTATAAGCTGTAGGTGTTTATTTTGGTTATGGTTATGAAAAATATTGAGTGTTGTTGGATATTATTCCCTACTTTGGCTCACTGCCTCTTAGTTTATATTTGGAAAACTATAGAGATAATGAAGTGTTGTTGAAGTGTTTGGTTATTTTTATGTTGGTTAAATGTGGAAATGTAGAAAGCTATTCTATGTTTTAAGTACTGCTTCTTGGTATATATGAGATGAAGAAATGAAATGAATGGAAGAGTTATGTTATGATGGTAATGCATGATTAAAGGATGAATCTGTGATTGGTATGAAGTGTAATCATGGTCTGTTGATTCAAATGGATATTGAGTTTAGATTATGAAATGCTATCAAGTGATGAATAAATATTTAAGGTGTAGATAATGATGAAGTTGTTAAGATGAGAATGTTAGAATTGTTAAGTGTTATGTTTCGTTTTAGGCATTAACGGGTTTCTAAAATTACTATGTAATTAAAGATAGGAAAATAATAAAATTAATAAGTTATGATTATTAATAAGTAAATATTTTAATTATGAAGGTATTGAAAAGGAAAAGGAGGATAAAGAATAAGTGCTAATGTGCGATAAAGCTTCGAGGTAAGAAATTGAGTAGAGTCGTTGGCCAGTGGAGACCCTACACCATTAGCAGTGTCTTTCCTTAAATTGTTTGTTTGCGTTTGTACTATGTTGTCATATTATGCCTATGTTGTTCGCACGTTATTAATTTAATCTCTAAGCATGTTTAGGACGTTAGCATATTGTTATTGTTTCCCTTAAATTGCCAAGCACATCCGTACTGTTATTATTTCTTTTAAACTGCCAAGTATGTCTAGGTTGTTATTGCTTTCTTTAAATTACCAAGCATGCCTATATCGTTATTGTTTTCTTTAAATTGCAAAGCATGTCTATTTTGTTATTGTTTCCTTTAAATTACCGAGCATGCCTATATAGTATGTTAGTAGACTTTCCATATCTTATACTTTTATATTGTTGTGATTACTGCTTCATGTTTCATGCTTTTATATCGTTGTGGATAATGTTTCTCATTGACATGCATCATGATAATAGAAATAAGTAGGAAGTGTCGTCTCTGGGGTGGTACTCATATGCATTTACGTGAGGAAAACAGATAGACAAAATGAATGGAAAGAAAGGAAAGAGGGGAGTTGGGGGATGGACGGGTAGTTCGGATCTAATCAGGTAGTCTAGACTTACGCTCCTCCCTCGTCGGGAACGAGACTAGCTATCCTAGGTGGTTAGAAGCCGACAAAGAGACTATTCCCTCCGACACAAATTCCTCCAATCTAATGCTCGATGTACAAGTAAATAAAATGAATGAAAGGAAAGGAAAAGGGGAGTTGGGGGATGGACGGGTAGTTCGGATCTAATCAGGTAGTCTAGACTTACGCCCCTCCCTTGTTGAGAACAGGACTAGCTACCCTTGTTAGTTAGAAGCCGACAAATAAACTATTCTCTCCACACAAATTCCTCCAATCTCCCGCTTGATATATGAGTAATGAATGAAAGAATGAAACGTAAAGAAAAGAATGGTTTGGGGTGGACCCATTCAGACATAATGAGTTAGAGGCATACATCATATTGTGTATCTCATTTCTTACTGGGCCTTGGGCTCACAGTTTGCTAATGGTGTAGATACAAGCAAGATAATAGATGAATGAGCAGTTGATGAAGAATTTGCACATGCGGGACTTGTGGCTAGCTAGGCTAAGGAAAGTAAAAGGGAAAAGGGTTTTATAAATGTAAAATACCAGTTTATTTGCTGTCCTTTAAAATGAATGATTTATGCTTCCGCTGTAAAATGAGAAAAATGGATTTTATAAATAAAGTCTTCCGCTGTTAATAAAGATTAAATAACGAGTTTTAAGTAAGATATTTTAACGATCGAGTTTTTAAGAAAAAAACTTTGATTTCAATTGAAGGGTTTTAATAAAGATTCAATTATTTTATAAAAATTTTTAATTTAATGCATTTTTAAAGTAAGAAAAATCTGGGTTGTTACAATTTGGACCACCTCATACATAACAGCCAAATTCAAACCCCAGGATATTGAGTAAGTATCATTTGGTTTACCTCATGTGAGACAACTTAACTCAAACCCCAACCCACAACTCTTTCTTTTTAGTCTTTCCATAATAAAAAAAAATTTAGTCATCCATTAACATATAATAATAAAAGCAGTTCAGCCACCCATTAATATATAGTAATAAAAACAATTCAGCCTACCATTAACTTGTAATAATAAAAACTTAGTGGCCTTGTGATGTAGGCAAAAGCCAATTGCACGCATATCATTACTTATTTGGAGACTTTACACTTGTTACATCAAGTTCACCAATTACTTTCTGTTGCGTTGAATCACCTAAAACACATAACTATCATATTAGTATCCATGCATTCATACTTTTCTTAAACTATGCATAATTCTCAATGTACACTTTCAAATTCTTTGATTTCAGGACCTATCATTTCTCAAGAGATTCTATAATAATGTATCATACTCATGTAAGAATATTTCTAAGCTCAAGTAGGTTATATTGAACTAATTCTGCACCAAATCCTTTCTTTTTCTTGACTGCACAATTCTATCTTCAAAAATTCAGAACTTTTACTATACTAATCCAATTCATAAAATTCTAGAGCCCAAATCTTTCTTGAGATGTGTATTATAATACGTTAAAATAGTTTCAAAATTGAAATTTATTAAGGCATGCAACCAACTTATAATCCAAAATTGTACAAACTGTTATTTTACTTAACCAGTCATGCATGAACATGCTTAACTTCAACAACTTTCATTCCATGCATAACGTACATAATTCTTAAACTATTTCTTCATAAATTTTAAGAACAGTTAACAAAATCAGAATCATAACCTCAAAATCCAAATTACTCATCTCTTGACACAATTTCATAAAACTCGATTTCTCAACAACTTTCATATTAGCAGTCAACTATTCTCACCAAAATCTTATGAGCATTAATAAGAGAACTCGACTTACCTTCAAGGAGATAGAGTTTTCCAACTAGATGTTCTTCAGCAAGAAAGATGAGGGTCTTCATCATCAGTTCACCTATATTTAAAGCATGAAGAGAGAGAAAATGGAGGTGATTACTCAAGTAATGAGTCATTAGTTCCAAATTTGTTCCCTCTTTACCCTCCAGACACCTTAATCTACCTAGGATCAAGATTGTAGATGTAATCATGGAGTTTTTGACACGTTAACCCTAGCTTTATTTGCAGCTCATAATCGTCTAGTTAAACATTAACTATTACCAAAGGCCAATCTAATAATGAACATCCATCGTGGATATTCATACTTTCGTGGATGCCTACACATTCGCTGTGGATATCCACCTCCCTCTCATGTCTGCACGAGTGTTCCACGTAACAAAACTAAAATTCTAGGCCATATTAATTGATCAAGAACCATTAATATAACATTATTTTATTACTTACAATGCTAGGTTTGTGTTCATGGCACTAGGTGAGGGGGAGAGAGGGTGATAGGAACCAGATGGCATACGGAGGATTTTCGATGCTAGGTTCATGTTCATGGCACTCAAATCTCTAAGTTTTGTGAATGTTTCTTGCCGGTACATAGCATCCTAACCCTCATTTCTCTGTTTAACGATTTGTTGTGTTGGTGTTGGATTCGAGCTTGGAAACTCAAATTTTCTGGAAAGTTTAGCCAATTGATCGGCGAAGTTAGCAAATAAGGACATTTTTCCCCCGCGCTTGTGTTGGGAAAATTGTCTCGAGGCATACAGATAGGTGTTTGTTGATGTGGGCTGTCCGTCCGCAGATGACAAGTGGCATCTGCAGCAAATGCCAGGGGTCCACGGAAGCCTGAGTGTCAGCGGATTCATAGGCTCTACTTTTGGAGCAAGGTTGAGTCAATTGTGGCCAAAGTATGGTCGACCAAAACTGTGTCTTTTGATCGCTGATTGTTTTTTGCTTGACCACAATTGAGTTTTGTCGACTGCTACTTGGTCTCGGGTGACTGCAGCCGCTCTCTGTCGTCCATTGTTGAGTCTTGGATTTTTGCTGGCGTGTCTTGTCGACCATTATGAGGTCCTAGTTGATTGTCGTCATGTCTTTTCAACATTTTGTGGTCCTAGTTGACCGTTGTCTTGTCTTGTCAACACTGTATGGTCGCAGTTGACCATTGTCATGTCTTGTCATCACTAGGTGGTCTCGGTGGACCATAGTTGTGTATGGTTGACTCCAGCTATGTCTCCTCAGCTATTGAGTTGTTTAGGTCGGGTATAGTTGTATCTTGTCGATCATAGCTGTGTCTTGTTGACTGTTGATGTGCATGGTCAACCGTTGTTATGTCTTGGTCGATTGCACGGTGTGATTTCGTAAGGTTTGATGTAAAGTTTCCTGCCTCTCCTTGTGCTGAACTGGGAAGTCTTGTGTTAGTAATTCCGATCTATTTTCAAATTCCAATTTGGGACTCATGTTTTGTCCCTTGTGTTAATTTACAGTTTTAACGTTGGTTTAGTTTTAGGTTCCAACTGTGTTCTTGATTTTGGTGCCTATTTCTAACAGCGTGTTTGGCTGGTCGGCTAGGCTTCTATCATCATTGAGGTAGAGATTTTATATTTTATCACACTACATTGCATCTTGGTTTTGAAACAGCATGTCAAGTTTTATATTACATATATATACGTGAATTTTACACGTTTCCTTCATGTGCATGGTATTTCATGGATTGCTCTGTTATTGATATGGGAGGATGAATCCTCTTGATACTTTGGATGCTCATGGTGTAAAAGTATCATGAGGCTATTCCTATACATCTACTACTGTGTGAAGATGTTTTGTTTGCGCGCTATGTGAAAATGAGTAATAGGGCGGTGAGGATGCACTTTTTGGGGTTTCGAATCCCTAAACCTTATCAGAGTATATTTGGTTATTGATATTAAGGGTTATGTCATCGCAAAGCCTTGCTCGCTAGCAACCCAGGTGATGTTGCTGGATTTTCAGATCACCATCATTTTCCCTTTCTGGCTTTTGAGGTGCTACCCAGAAATGGTCGCCGCCTTTCTATGCGTTTGTTCGGAGGAATCCTTGAGTGATCCTCCATTTTTATTGAGACTTGTTTTACGATGAACATCCGATATAGCTATTTTGACATTGGTTGCCTATATATACAACCACATTTTCTGATTGTTCATCAGTGGCTAGTGGGGCCAGTTTCTTACAACGTGGAAGATAATTTTAATGGTTTTGACATTGTCTTTGATCATGATTTTAATGAGAAAAGATAAAATCAATTTTATATGTATTGCAGTTAGTATAAATTGCCTATTAAGTTAGTCAGTCACCCCAACGACCTTCTCCTTCCCAGGTTCAGATCGCAGTGGTAAGGTATAGTGTTTGAGATATGGTTACTTCAGATTTAATTTCATTTTTGGTGTTTTATTTGTTGTCCTCGGTGAGAATTTATTTCTTTTATTAGTTTGTTAAGTTTTTTGTGTGGTGTTAAATGGTTTCATTTTCTACAAAATATTTTCTTTTTCTTTATTATTGTATGAAGATTTTTATGATAAATGATTGCAAGTGTACAGTGTCAAGTTTTATAGTATAATGATAAATAGAGTTGTCGAATCTATAAAGATTATATAATTTATTAATTTTACTAAGTACTACTCTAATTAATTCTTAATTTATCTAGATAATTAAAATTTTGATTTTTAAAAAAACTAAAATAAAATAAATAACTAAATAAAACAAATCACTAACGGAAAGTCTTTAATTCAGAAAAATCTAGCGGATTGATTTCATGAATATTTGTCATATTATTTATCATATTCAATATTGCATAGTTGAACAATTATTTATAAATTGAAAACTCAAATTTGTTAAACTCTCATCTCTCGAGTGCCTAACTAACCTTAATTCCTAAAATTACAATTTCAATAGCTTTACAAAAATCATTCTTTTAGTAATTTAATAAAGTTTTATGATTTTCTAATTGATTTTATAAAACCATAACACTCTCTCGAGTTGTTAAACCTTTACGTTGTGATATTCAAATCGTATTTAGAATTACCTCTCTCGAGTGTCAAACCCTAAATATAAAATCATTCAATAAGTGGCCAGCAAATTGAAAGCATGAAGAACAAAATATCACTAATGAATAATTCATCAAACCAACAGAATATTCAATCAGTCAAAATAACACTTCCAATAAATGATCCCTCTGTTCTCTAGAAGGAGAGGGTTAGTTCCATAAAATTGAAATAAAAACATGTTAAACATAAGAAAATCAAAGATAAGAAATAGGTAGAAGAGAAAATCTGTCTCTAGATGTCACCATAATGGTGTAACCTGTGTGTTGGTCTCCTCGTCTAACATCAAAAATTCTCTCCGATCACTGTCCAAAGCTCATCTCAAGACTGCCGAATGTCTCCTCTCTCGTCAAGTTATTCTGTATTTATAGAGCCTCCATTAGGGGTTTCAAAATCTTTGAAAGAATCTTGCAAAATATGCGGGATTTCGTATTTTCAGAAAGTGAACATGGTCTTGGGCCACTGTTCTGCATTTCTGAGCCGCGACTCGAGCTCTAATTCTGCACTTGGGCCATAGCTTAGGCATTATGAGCCACAATTCAACCTCTGCTTGTGTGGTTAGGCTGCAGCTCACCAGCTATTGCTTGACACTAATTTTTTCTTTTTTTTTTTCTTGACTTACACTTTTAAATTTTGTTATTTTCCATCTTTATTTCTTCTATTTGATTATTTATCTGCATCATAACTTAAAATAAATTAAAATTACCAAAAACTTGAGAATAAGCATCAAACTTTGCTTAGAATTATGATAATAACTCTAATTTTCATAGAGTTATCACACCCCTAACCTTAGCTTTGTGCTAGTCCTCAAGTAAAAATAACATAAAAATTAATGAAAATAAAAATCCAAATATGCATTATAGTTATTAGAAACTGAATATCTGAAATGAGGAGTTAACTTGCTAACATAGTTGTCTTGATCGAATAGATTTTATTGCCTCAAAGAATCACAAAATTTATAGCTCTCAATAAATTAAAAAATATTGAATATATGTAGAGCTTCAACCTAAATATTGCAAGTATCTTACTCATAATATTTTCACTTAAAATAAATTTATGTAAGTAATGTCACTGATTTGTTATTATTTAAGAAAATATTGAATAGATATTGAAGAAATTATAAAAAAAAATTCAATCAAAAGAGATTTGCAGCGTAGTTCCACCCTATGTCCCCCCCCTCTTATTTTGCAGTTTCCACCCATTGAGCATCCGAAAGACTCACTCAAAATTGAAAGTGGAATGGGGAAATGCTGAATCTCTCTTTTCTTTTTAATATTATTATTATTACTATTATTTTTTCATGGTTTTGTGATGAAATTCTTCTCGAGTCCCTCATTTTATTGTATAGTTAGTACTCATTGAGTATGCAAATGGCTCACTCAAGATTGAAAGTGAAGCACAGAGTCGCAAAAACCTTAAGAGAGATTATTATTCATTATTCACTATATATATATATATATATATATATATATATATATACATATTCAAAAAGGGGTATATTAGAGTTATTACTCACGTAAATTTATTGCTAAGTTTCAAAATGTGTCACTACTTCAGATTTTGTGCTCTAAATGTAGACTCATGAATAAGATGTTAATAATAAACAACTTGAACCTACATGCATGCATCATCTCATCATCACTTTGAGCTACAAATAATCTAACCCAAGGTATTATCATAGACATATTCCATCCAAGTAAAGACAACTTCATGCTAGCAGTAAAACTCTTTTTTAGTAGATAAATAACAAGTGATAATCATATAAGATCAAACAAATATTTGTGAACTACAGGTAATGAGCATATAGAAATAAAGTCAAACGCTCCAAACTTAGCATATAGATTGTCCCCAATGTATGAATATGAAGCAATAAAAAATACAAGAGAGAACAAATACTGCCCTGTCGAGGAGAGTGCTAATGACCTTCACCACCTGTAGATATTATGCTAGACCTTTCTTTTCAGTTAGAATGATTGGGGTAGACCCTTTTTTATAACTATTGTATCGATGTGAACCTTCAACGCAAGAGAAAACACACATATAACACCAAAACATGCTATTATTATTATTTATTATTTTTTAGGAACTAAATATCTATGTTTCCTCCCAGAAAGTGCTTAATTTATAGTCATAGCTTGACTATCCTCATTTTTCATATTTTACTATTGAGGAGGATTATCCTTCTATCCTCTTTTTTTCATGGAGACTCTCTTTTTATTTTTGATTATTTGCACACTCATTTTAAAAGTGATTCCACTCTTTGCTTTTAGTTCGACCACTCCATGAAAAAATACTTTATTCACTGTGAATGTGATGACCACATTGAGTTACAAAGCTTCACTTTTTGTCCCAACATAAAACCTTGAGTTGAGTGACACTTTGTATCTCTTTCCTTTGTGCGATCCACATCATTATGTGTCTTTGCATAGCTCTATCAACTTTTTGGGATTCAATTTGTTTGGTCGCTCTTTATATATTTATTTTGCACAAATACAAGATTCCATATTATCTATAACCTCAACCATATTACAAGTATTTATTTCAACTGGTGCTTTAAAATTGCGGTATATATTAAATTTAACATTTTTATCATTTACCCTTAAAGTTAATATACCTTGTTGTACATCAACTATTGCACATCCAGTAGCTAAGAATAGTCTTCCTAGGATTAATGGCATTTCAAGATCTTCTTCCATATCCAAAACAATAAAATTAGTGTCTACTTTGATTAGCACATCTTCTTTGACACCACGAGGGTAGGTCAATGACGTATCTACTAATTGTAGTGTAAACATGGTTAGCTTCATTTCTCCTAGCCCGAGTTTCTTGAAGATAGATAAAGGCATCAAATTAATTGATGCTCCCAAATGGCACAAGGCTTTGTTGAATGATGAGTTCCCAATGGTGCATGGTGTGGTAAAACTTCCAGGGTCCCTTAGCTTCTTAGGAAGTTTCCTTTGCAAAATGGCATTGCATTCTTCAGTTAACTTGACAGTCTCGAATTCTTCAAGTTTTCTCTTCTTTAACATCACATCCTTCATGAATTTGGCATAATTTAGCATTTGTTCAAGTGCTTCAACCAAAGGGATGTTGATGTGAATCTTCTTAAAAATTTCAAGAAACTTTTGGAATTGATCATCAATTTTCTTCTTTAAAAATCATTGTGGGAATGGAAGTGCATGTATTAAAATTGGAGGGTTGTTTGGAAATCGAATCGAGTTGGGTTTAGCAACCTCTTTATTGGACTCATGTTCCTTATTAGTTAAAATTTCTTCTTGTGGTTGCTCTCTTTGCTTTGGCAATTGTAGTTCTTTTCCGCTTTGGAGGGTTAATGCATTGCATTGCTCTTTTGGATTTTTCTCAATGTTACTCGGAAATGCTCCCTTATTTGGATTGTTTAAGGCTTTGGCTAATTGTCCAATTTGAATCTCCAATGACTTGATAAATGCATTCATGTTAACCAAATTAGGGGTGAAAATTGGTTCAGTTCGAACCAGGTAACTGAACCGAACCAATCATTTTTGATCGATTCAGTTCAGTTTTGATATTAAAAAAAAATAAAATATAATACCGAACCAAACCAAACCGATCATTTTGGTTCGATTCTCGGTTGTAAGTGAGAAAAACTAAGAAAAATCGAACCAAACCAAAAATAAAACTAAACCTAAAAACCTATTTGAGTCACTAATTTAATTCCATTTTTTCTCTATAAACTTACCTCCTATAAAAGTAAACCCGGCAACTCCTCGCTCCTTCGACCTAGGCTGCCTCCTGCATACGCCATTCGAAGAGACAAAAAGTTGTGTATTTCAACTCTTGACCATCATTTTGTTTCTCCATTGAGTGTCAACTACCGAGTGGCATCGTCGGCGTTGGCGTCGTCATCATCGTTTCCTTTTCAGCGCAACCCTAACTCGTAATCATTGCAGTTGATTTGGATAGTTGTAGTTTGCAATGCGAACTTCACACATGTTTGTCGAATATATATTAAATGTTTTGTTGTTTTGATTTTCATTCTCATTTCGTGCTTTATGGTTCGCACAGTATAATTGCATATGAAATTTGTGAAATCTTGCTATGAAATCTATTTTTTGGTGTAAAATATGTGAAATCTTGCGGTGAAATTTGTTTCTTGCTGTGAAATTTGGTCTGTCTTGGACAACTGCGATAGGATATTGGACTATGTTTGAACATACCAATATTTTTGTGAAGTTTGTAAAATCTTGCTATGAAATCTTGTTATAAAATTGGTTTGGTTTGGTTTTTTAATTCCTATGAGAATTGATCTTTATTTTTCTCTTTATTTCTGCTTCGTACAGACTTTGTCTTCTCCTCACTTATCTTAGAAACTCAAAGAAATTTTTCCTATTTATGATCAGAAGTGAAAAACCAAAATCTAACGGAGAAAAACTGAAAACTGAGGTTCGATTTTTTATCAGTTTTTAGGTGGATTCGGTTTTGTTGCGGTTTTTCTTTTCAAAACTGAATCGAGGAGGTTTGGTTCTAATTTGATCTCAAAACCAAACTGAACCAAACCGATTCCACCCCTAAACCAAATGAGTCTCATAACTATCAAGTCGCTCTTCATTCTTTATGAATCTCACTTAGTTTCTATCACGAAGGTGCTCAATAGATTTTCAAGGTAGCGTTTCTTTTCATTTTCTTGATTCTGAAAGTTGGGAGGAGGATTATGAGGATTTAGGGTATTCCTATTATTTACATAGCTGAAGTTCTCATGATTTCTCAGTTCTAGATGGTATTGGTTAAGCAGATTATTATTTCTAAAATTGTTGTAGCCTCTATTATTCATGTAGTGAACCTTTTCTCTATTCTCTTCAGCTACCATGTATGATCCTCTGAGATTTACTAATGATTCTCCACCCGTTTATCTTCCTTTTGTTGTTAGATTTGCAATGTGATGTGTTAATGATAACATTTTCGTGGTGAGGGTTGTAATGGGGTCAATCTCCAAGCATCCTACTACTTTTCTCATGTTGGATCTTTCATTGGGCCATTTGCATGTGTTTGATGCCATGTCTTCAAGGAAACCGTATGCATCTTCAATAGTTCTACCCATGAATGATACTCCATTTGTTGCGTCAACAATTGTTCTAGTTTGTCCATTCAGTCCATTATAGAATAATTGAATTTGCAGGTAATCCAAAAACCCATGTTGTGGGCACCTACAAAGTAAATCTTTAAATATTTGCCAACATTCGTACAAGGATTCGAAATCAATTTGTTTAAACTGTCAAATGTCATTCCTAATTGGGTTGTTTTTGCAGGTGGGTAATACTTATCTAGGAATTTTTCTATCATTTCTTCTTACGTTGTGATACTACCTGGTTGCAGACTATGTAACCCAACCCTAGCTTTGTCTCTTAGGGAAAAAGAGAATAATCTTAATTTAATAATGTCGCTAGAGATACAATTCATTTTAACAGTATCACTTATTTCATTAAACATAGCTAAATGAATATTGAGATCATCAATTGAAGATCCCCCAAATTGATTTTGTTGAACCATGTTAATCAAAGCGGGTTTCAATTCAAAATTATTTGCATGAATCGCAGGACGTGCAAACCAGACAAGTTATTAGTTACCACTAGTTTAATGTAGTCTCTGATCGTTTGATAAAGTTTTATAATTTTCTAATTGATTTCGTAAAACCCTAACACTCTCTCGAGTTGTTAAACCTTTGTGTTGTAATATTCAGATCGTATTTAGAATTACCTCTCTCGAGCGTCAAACCCTAAATATAAAATCATTCAATAAATGGCCAGCAAATTGAAAGCATGAAGAATAGAATAACACAAATAAATAATCAATCCAACCAACATAATATTCAATCAGTCAAAATAATACCTCAAATAAATGATCTATCTCTCCTCTGGAAGGAGAGAGTTAGTTCAGCATAATTGAAATAAAAACAATGAATAACATGATGAACATAAGAAAATCAAAGATAAGAAATAGGTAGAAGAGAAAATTTGTCTTTGGATGTCACCATAATGGTGTAACCCGTGTGTTAGTCTCCTCATCCGATGTCAAAAATTGTGTCCAATCACTCTCCAAAACTCATCTCGAGGCTGGCGAATGTGCCCTCTCTCGTCAGGTTATTCTGTATTTATAGAGCCACCATTAGGGTTTTTCAAATCTCTAAAAGAATCTTTCAAAAGTACGGCATTTCATAATTTCATAAAGTGAATATGGTCTTGGGTTGCGACTCTGCATTTCTGAACAGCAGCTCGAGCTCTGATTAGGTGTGTACAAACTAAATCGGAACTGAAGAACTGAACCAAAACCAATTAATTCAGGTCGGTTCTATTCGGTTTTGCACAAAGAAAAACAAAATTTCATATCATTTTGGTAAGAACTGGGTGTTGCGGTTCAGTTTTTGATTTTGGTTTCTCAAAACTGAAAAACCAAAACCGAACAGCATTTGAGCCTTTTAAGGCTATTTGTTCCATGTTCGAGTGTTCATTCGTGCCTCCGTAGTCTGCTCCGCCTCGTGGTTTGTCTTCGTCGTTTCGTCACTCGACGCTCGCTGCTCTGCTCCAGTTGCTCGACACTCGTTGCTCTGCTCCAGTCGCCTTCAATTTACCCTCTGCTCCAGCTCCTGTGTAGATTTTCTCAGTAAGTAATAATTGTTACCCTCAATTTGCCCTTAATTCTAAATATGATTATGATTGCTATGATGATTTGGAGTGAACAAAATAAACCTAAACTGATTTTACATTGTCCGCACCAACCGGTAGACATATATTGCTAATTGCAGTGAACAAAATGTGGTGAACAACATACAGTGAGAATCTTTTATTATTTTGTTAACTGCGATAAATGTCCGTTAAATGCAACATAAAGTGAGAATCTTTTTTCATTTTTCACATGTCTGTTGTTCCCTTTTGCAATAAACATTCTCTGCTCAATGAATTCTCACTGAATGAATTCTCTGCTAAAGTATCTCACTGAGTGACAATAATGAATTCTCACTGAATGAATTCTCTACTCAATGAATTCTCTAAAACTGAACAATGAACATTCTCACTATAAATTGCTCAATGAATTCTCTACTGAAACGATGAACTGAACAATGTGTTGAATTCTCTACTGAATAGTTTCTTTCTTGCTTCAATTGTTTTCATGGTGCTCACTATATATTGCTTTAGTTTCAATAATTTCAATGGTGATTGCTGATTACTGAATTTAATTGTTTTTGAATATTTTGAGTTTTGATGAATGTTTCTGTTTGATGGATGTTTTTGTTTATTTCTGAATGGATGATTCTTCATTTGGCTAAAATTGATTTTGAAATGGTTCAAATTGTTGAAACTGTAGAGGATGTAAAGTGTTAATAAAACTGTAGAGGGTTCTACTATGAACCCTATTACCGGTCAAAACAAGAGAAAAAAATCAGAAGTTTTGAATCATTTTACTATTATTGAAAGCACTGATCATAACAACCCTAGAACAAAATGTAATTATTGTTCATGGACATATGCATGTCATACATCGAAGAATGGTACATCAAACTTGAAAAAACACATTAGTAATTGCAAAAAATTGTTGGCAAGGGTGGATATGAAGCAAAAGACTTTAACCTTCCAAAATATGGATAATATAGGATCTAATTCCAATCTGTCATGTTTTAGTGTTGCATCTTGCCGAGAACTACTCGCAAAAATGATTATTATTGATGAATTGCCTTTGAAGTTTGTTGAATGAGAGGATTTTAGAGCTTATTCCCAATATGTGCAACCGAAATTTGTTGTACCCTCTAGAACTATGATTGCATGAGATATTGTTAATATGTATGAGAAATAAAAAATGAAGTTGAAAGAATACTTTAGAAACACATCTCAACGAGTATGCTTGACTACCGATACATGGACTTCAATTCAAAATTTGAATTACATGGTTTTAACTACACATTATATTGATAGTTATTGGATATTGCATAAGAAGATTATTAATTTTTGTTTGATTGCGAATTATAAAGGTGAAACGATTGGTAGAGAAGTAGAAAGTTGCTCATTTGAATGGGGAATTTAAAATGTTTTGACAATAGCAGTTGATAACGCTTCTTCGAATGATATTGCCATTTCCTATATTGATTAAAAGTGTTCGAAATTGGAATGGATTAGTTTTGAATGGGGAACTTATGGATAAGCGATATTTTACACATATTTTGAATTTGATTGTATGTGATGGTTTAAAAGACCATAAAAAATCTATCATGAGAGTATGTAGAGTTGTGAAGTACGTTCGATCTTCACCTGCAAAACTGCAAAATTTTGAGAATTGTGTTGAAAATGTTAAGATCACGTGCAAAAAGTAGTGTTTCTCTTGATGTGCCTACCAGATGGAATTCTACATATTTGATATTAGAAAGCACAGAAAAATCTGAAAAAGCTTTTGAGAAGTTAAAGGAAGCTGATATTCATTATCTTGTTGATTTAGGTGGAGAAAGACCACCCACGACAAAAGATTGGACTAATATTTGGGAACTTATCAAGTTTTTGAAGTTTTTTTATGATACGACTGTAATTGTTTCAACTTCCTTGCATGTTATTTTGAATATTTATTTCAATGAAGTATGTAATTTAAAAATGGTTATCCAAGAGTACGCTGAGTGTGATAATCCATTATTGAGGAAAATGGCTATTGGAATGCAAGGAAAGTTTGACAAATATTGGGAAGTTGTGATAAAATGAATTTTTTTATGTATGTGGCAGTTGTATTAGATCCCAGATGTAAAACAAAGTTTTTGAAACATTGTCTTACCATGATAAGACAAATGATTTGATCAACCAAGTACAACTTGTGATTGAAAGATTATATCTCGAGTATAGAGGTGATTCGGGGTTTGAAATTTTAGAAGAAAGTTGTAGTACAAGTGTTGCAACAACGTCTACAGTGTTGACACAAAGGAGTAGTTTGGTCTACAATAAGTTATATGAGATGTTTATGAAGGGTTGGAAAATTTTTCAGACAAGCAAGACATTCTAACATGGTGAAAATTGAATTCGTTGAAATCTCCAATTTTAAACAAATTGGCAAGAGATGTATTGGTTATTTCTATTTCAACTATTGTATCGGAGTTAGTTTTTAGTAGTGGAGGACGGATAATTGATTCATTTCACAATTCTTTGTCCCCAAGGAATGTCGAGGTGCTTATTTGCACTCAAGGCTGGTTTCGATCATAAAAAAATCAATCTGTCAACTTTAATAATGTAGTGGATGATATTGACAAATTTGCACAAGGTATGTTTTATATTGATAGTGTTTTTCCTCTATATTTCTTTTATTAATTACTATCTTTTATATATTTGTTTTGAATTTATATTTTTAAGAGATTATATAAATTAACGAGGATGATGAAGTGAACTAGTCGGAAGATGATGAAGTGAACTAGTCAGAACTTAATAGTGATGACAACTTAGAACAATGTATTTATATTTTTATTAATTATTTTTTTTGTAATTACTTTCTTTCAAATAATCTATTCAAAATTGTATCTATTCTTTTGTAATTTATAATTTGAAGTCTGAAGACACTGGACATTACGAAATGCAAGGACAATTACTATTTTATCATTTAGTTATATTTTCATTTTATAACTTTTTCTCTTTTATATTACAATTTTTTTATTTCATATAATTTTTTTTATGGTTTTATAACTTTTTTTTTTGTGGTTTTTATACTTTTTTTTTTTCATTTTATACGTTTGTTATAATTTTTTTAGTTTTATACGTTTGTTTTTTTTTTCAGGGAAGAAAATAGGTAAGCTTCAGTTTTTGGATAGGGTTTCAGTTTAGGAAGAGAGAGAGAGAGAGATGAGAGAAGAATTTGATTATTTTGATATTTGAAAAAAAAAACAAAAAAAGAAGGCAAAACTGGAACCGAACTGGAACCAGAACCGAAATTTAGGTTCGGTTCCAAAAAACTGAAAACCCAGTTTCGGTTCCATATCAAAACCAAACTGAACCTGTTTTTGAACACCCCTAGCTCTGATTCTGTGCTTGGGCTGCAGGTGAAGCATCCTGAGCCTCAGCTCAACCTCTGCTTGTGTGGCTGGGCCGCAGCTTAGCAATCTTGAGCTGCAGCCCAACAGCTACTGCTTGGCGAAAAAGTGTTACCATATCAGCAGTTTGCTGTATAATTTCCAAACCAAGCAGCTTAGTTTTTCCAACTTGTTTCCAATACAAATCGGATCTTCACTTTCTTCTATACAATGTTTCATAAAGTGCCATCTTAATCGTTATTTGGTAACAATTATGATAAGCAAACTCGATTAAAGGCAACATTTTGCTCTAGTTGATCTAGAATTCTAATACACATGGTCGCAACATGTCTTCAAGAAACTGAATCGTTCTTTCTGTTCGTCCACTATTTGAGGATGAAAAGCAGTGCTGAAGTTTAACTTAGTGTCCATGGCTCAGTACAGACTTTTCCAAAAATTTGACGTAAATTGGGAATCCCTATTAGTTACCGCTATGTCATGTAAACGTACTCTTTCCTGTATGTATAACTTCGCGTACTGATCCATAGAATATGTCTTCTTGATTGGTAAGAAATGGGCTGATTTAGTTAGTCTATCAATGATTACCCATATAGCATCGTATCGTTTATCAATTTTGGGTAAACCATTCACAAAATCCATAGATATTAGGTATAGGCAAGGACTGTACTATTCTCATTGGCCACTTATGTTCGGCCTTGACTTGTTGACAGACCAAGCACATTTGCACATGTCTAGCAACATCTTCTTTAAGATTGGACCACCAATAATGTTTATTTATGTCTTTGTACATTTTAGTATTCCCCGGGTGCATTGGAGTAGTAGAGGAATGTGCTTCTGATAAAATCTTGAGACGTAATTCCTCATTTTTTGGAACGTACCACCAGTCTTTGAACTTTACTATACTTGTCTTTGAATGGTAATATTGGTAAGGGTTTTAGATGTTTTGTAAGAACCTAAATTTTAAAGTCATTTTTTAATTTATTTAAAAATATAATTCATCAAATATCCTTGACAAAATGATGCATCCCAAGGTCCCGTCACCCGCTCTAGGGCCAAGAAGATCATTGCTTATCTATTGAGTTATTATTTTATAGGTAACACTAAATTGCTGGAGCTTGAAGAAGAACTATTACATGGAGACAAAGAAGCACCTCGGTACGTACTCATTTGGGAACCGCCAACCCCAAATTGGCTAGGAGTGGTTTCCTACAAGATTGGTGAGCTTGCTTTAAACGAGACCAACAACACTATCTAGATTTAGTTAAGCTTGAATTCCACGTTAATTAGTACTAGTTATTTGGCTAAATTGGGATTGTTTTTGGGGATTATATTTTGTTGATTTTGGATTGTTGAAATGAGGTGCCCGGGTAGGCTTATAAACGGAGCCCTCATGTTCGATTTTTGCAGACTAAAGGGCCCTTTTGCAATTTTCCCTTTTGGTCATTAGGGGAGTATTTAAGCTCCCTTAATGAAACTCTAATGCAGTTTTGAATTCCTCTTATTTGCTGAATCAAAAACCATGTAGAGCTTTATCTCTCTCAACCTAGGTGTTCGGCTAGCTATTCGCAAAGCTGAGAAGGGCCTTCCAATGAACATGTAAATGAACCAAGAACTCCCAGACCAAAAAGGAGGTTGAGTACTTCTATAGAATCTCAAAGCCGAAATGAAAGTGCATTTGAGGAATGGGAGGAAGAAATCGAGAGGGATGAATCCCTTAGTCTGAGAAGGAGAAACCCTGACAAGAATGACATGAGGCATGTTAAGGCCACCATTCCAACCTTCAAGGGGTCTAATAATGGTTGTGACTTTCTAGAGTGGATGGACAAAGTTGATTGAGTTTTTTAATGTTATGATTTTTCGAGAAGGTAAAGATTCAAATGGTCACCTTGGAATTGTCGGGTTATGCTATTCTTTGGTGGGAGGACCTTAAAGCACAATGAAGAAGAGATGGATATGATGATATTAAAAGTTGGAGAACCATGAAGTTGACAACTTCAAAATTTGAGACAAGGCTCACTTTCGGTTGAAGAATACTTGACCGAATTCGAGACCCTTAAAATCCGTTGTTCCATGGAAGAACCTAAGGAGCAAACCATCACAAGATTCATTAAAGGTCTTCAAAGGGACATTGGGGATCTAGTTGAGTTACAACCCTTTAATACTTTGGAAGATGTTATACAACTTGCCTTGAAAATCAAAAGGCAAAACAAGAGGAGATTGAAAGAATCATCAAATCAGCCATTTCAAAAAAACACTCCTCCATCCAAGCTGATTCCTAAAATTGATGAAAAGGTTGCTCCTTTGAAAAGAAATGAAGAGAAGAAGACATTTGGTGACACTTCCAAGCCACGTTCGAGGGATATAAAGTGTTTTAAATGCCTTGGACTTTGTCACATTGCCTCCTAATGTCTGAATAATTGTGTTATGGTGATGAGAAGGGATTCTAATGAGATCTTTAGTGAAGATGAAGATGAAGAAAATTCTTGCTCTACAGAAGAGCCCTCGATGGAGACCTTCTATGCCCAAGAAGGGGGAAGTTGTACTAATGTTTTTTCCCATGATGTTGTAGAGAAATTGGCCGTGGAGACAAACCCTTATCTGAATCCATACAAGCTCAGCTAGTTGAATGATAAAGATCCTATCAAAGTTACAAGACAAGTCTGACTACTATTTATTACTGGAGGTTATGAAGACGAAGCTCTCTTCGATGTTGTTCCTATGGGTGCTAGCCATTTATTATTGGGAAGACCTTGGCAGTTTGACAAAAAGACAGTTCATGACGGTTTACAAACTTCTACTCGTTCAAATTCAAAAGAAAAAATGATAAATTTAGCTCCTCTCCGACCTAGTCAGATAGCCCGTGACTATGAGAGCATAAACAAAGGGAATGCCGAAGCCAATTTGTTCATGTCCAAGAGAGAAAGCTTTGTTGCATTGGGAACCCTTAGTATTAATGGTGTTTAGAGAAAGGATTGAAGAATTGGGAGTCATACCCAATTCTGTTTTGCATGTGTTAAAGGAGTTCGAAGATGTTTTCCCGAAAGAGTTACCACAGGGTTTACCACCTCTACGTGGTATTGAGCATCAGATTGATCTTATACCTGGAGCTACATTACCGAATCGACCATCTTATAGACTCAATCCCGAGGAATCTAAAGAGTTGCATAAGCAAGTCACGGAACTTCTCGAGAAAGGGTATATCCATGAGTCACTCAGCCTGTTTGCCATACCTTCTTTACTAGTCCCAAAAAAGGATGGTTCTATGTATATGTGCGCAGATAGTAGAGCCATCAACCAGATCACGATCAAATATATGTTTCCCATTCCCCGTCTGGAAGATATGTTAGATGAGCTAAGTGGTGCTTCTATCTTTTCTAAGGTTGATCTTAAGAGTGGCTATCATCAGATTCAAATGCGAGAAGGAGACGAATGGAAGACGGCTTTTAAGACCAAGTGTGGCCTTTATGAGTGGCCGGTTATGACTTTTGGCCTATCTAATGCTCTGAGTACTTTCATAAGGGTCATACACTATCATCTGCGAGATTTCATGGGAAGGTTTATCATCGTTTATTTTGACGATATTCTTGTTTATAGCCAAGATTTGTCAACACATAGAGAGCATCTCCGAACGTTATTTGAGGCTCTACGATCAGCATTACTTTTTGGTAACTTGAAGAAGTGCTCCATTGCTCAAGACAAGATGTATTTCTTGGGGGTTATTATCACGAAGGAAGGAATGGAAGTGGATGATGCAAAGATTAAAGCCATTGAGGAGTGGCCAACCCAGCATAGTATTTCAAAAGGAATGAGTTTTCATGGCTTGGCCTCCTTTTATCGATGGTTTATCAAGAGTTTTAGCACCATTATGGCCCCCATCACCAATTGCACAAAAAAGGGAGAGAATTCATATGGTCCATGGCTTGCCAAACAAGTTTTGATACGATTAAAGAAAAGTTGTGCCAAGCTCTATTGTTAATGTTGCCAGATTTTACCAAAGCCTTTGAGGTAGAGTGTGATGCCTCCGGGTTAGGCATTGGGGCTGTTCTTATGCAAGAAGGCAAACCAATTGCATATTTTCGCGAAAAGTTAAGAGGAGTTGCTTTGAACTACTCAACTTATGATAAAGAATTTTATGCAGTCATCCGGGCTCTGGAAGTTTGGTAACACTATCTAATCTCCAAGGAGTTTATTATTCATTCTGACCATCAAGCCTTGAAACACATCCGAAGTCAAGGAAAATTGAATCGTCGTCATGGGAAATTGGGTACTAAATTGCTTTTTAGTACTTCCTTACACCCCCAAACCGATGGCCAAATCGAAGTCGTGAATTGCACTTTGGGTTCATTGTTGAGAACTATTGAGCTAACGTATAGCGGATTGGGATTTATAGTTGCCTTATATTGAGTTCACCTACAATAGAAGTATGCATCAGACGACACAACATACTCCCTTCGAAATTGTATATGGGTTCAATCCTCTTACTCCAATGGATCTTATTTCATTGCCCATGGATGAATATATTAGTGAGGATGGAGCCTCAAATGCCGCGAGAGTCAAAGACCTTCATGAAAGTATTCGAAAGCCTATTGAGAAGAAAAATTCAAATTATGCTAGATTTGCTAACCGAGGTCGTAAGGAGGTGATATTTGAAGAATGGGATATGGTGTGGCTACATTTGCAAAAAGATAGATTTCCGGAGCAAAGAAAAGGCAAGCTACTTCCTAGACCGAATGACCCTTTCAAAGTACTTGAACGAATTAACATCAATGCTTATCGATTGGAACTTCCAGAAGATTATGGGGCCTCTACCACTTTTAATGTCCATGACTTGTCACCATACTTGGGAGAGGATAATCAAGCTTCCAATGAAGGTATGGAGCAGTCTTCGGATTTGAGGACAAATCCTCAATCACCCAAGGAGAATGATGCACCCCAAGGTCTCGTCATTCGCTCTAGGGACAAGAAGATCATTGCTTATCTAATGAATTATTATTTTGCAAGTAACACTAAATTATTGAGCATGAAGAAGAACCATTACATGGAGACAAAGAAGCATCTCGACACGTACTCATTTGGGAACCGCCAACCCCAAATCGGCTAGGAGTGCTTTCCTACAAGATTGGTGAGCTTGCTTTAAACGAGACTAACAACACTATCTAAATTTAGTTAAGCTTGAATTCCAGGTTTATTAGTACTAGTTATTTGGCTGAATTAGGATTGTTTTTGGGATTATATTTTGTTGTTTGGGATTGTTGAAATGAGGTGCTCAGATAGGCTTATAAACTGAGCCCTCATGTTCAATTTTTGCCAACTAAAGGGAACTTTTATAATTTCCCTTTTGGTCATTAGGGGAGTATTTAAGCTCCCTTAATGGAACCCTAATGCGATTTTGAATTCCTCTTATTTGCTGAAGCAAAACCGTGTAGAGCTTTGTCTCTCTCAACCTAGGTGTTCGGGTAGCTATTTGCAAAACCATACACCAAACTGATTCCTCCATTTGTTTCTTGTTCATTCTTGAGGGGGAATTGGCATTTTTTTCTCCAACATCTTCTACTGAGGTTGTCTTCGATGTGAGGAAGTAGAAGAACGTATCAAAACCATGGTGGGAAGGTTCTTTTGTGAAGGACTTGATTCAAATTGCCATAATTGGCCGAGTGAGGGTGTACGGACAACTTGGTGCTCTATTTTTGATTGTTTTCTCTAAAGTTCTATCCTATGATTCTGAGTTGAAGACCAAGAATTATCTGTTGGGGTGATTTTCTGAATGGAAGCTATTGATTTGGAGTTATATATTACAAGTTATGTATCGTTCAAGGGAGTCGAAAACTGCTTTTTTTTTTAATAAACCCTAATGCTGAGCAGGGTTTTCTTTAAGGCACAATTTCGTTTGGGTGACGCCTTTAAGGCTAATTTTTGCTGGTGTTACAATACATCTCTACTACTTGTCCTAAAAATTTTAGGCTCAAAGGCTGTATGCAATTAGAGAACTATTTGATTTAAATTCTGTGCTCGGGTTGATAAAGCCGATTGCTCATTGCTAGTTGTTTTGGCCGATTGCATTTTTGGACTACATCACAAAATCAATCAAAACAGCAAAAAATAGAGTTTGAATTAAATGGAATCCATACACCATTAGTATCAAATCTCATCAGTTATTACAACCAAAGATTATCAACTCAAGATTTATTTCATAATTCTTTGTCTTTCATAAAATTTTCCATGGGGTCATGAATCCTCAGACAACCTCAAGTGCTCACCTATGAAAACCCATCCTCAACTGCTTCTGTTAACAACCTCGTTAATAAGAGCATCTTCACTATAATCATCACCTACATCACGAGGTTCAAACTATGAGTCTAATGCTCAGTAAGTATTGTATAAACATCATGAGCAGATTATAGTCTCCATTTATGTATGCATGTCATATCTTTTTCTATACTAATAGTTCTCTTCCTTTCTTTATCTTTCTTTCTTATGTTCTTCATTTTTCCATGAATGAGTAAGCTTTTCAATAAGACACCCACCACTAGTCTCCAACATTTGGGAGACAGACTCGACATCAATTAAGTCCTCCGTTAGCTGCCATGTACATCAAGGCACGACAACCACAACACCTCCAATAAATGAGCTCTAATATCAATAAGATGCTTTTCAAGTTACCATGCACATCAATGCAGGACAATCTCCACAACCTTTAGTGAGATAGCCCTAACATCAATGAGAAGCTTCGCAAGCAATCATGCACATCAATGCTTAATGACCTTTTAACATAATTGAGAACTAAATAACATGCTTATGTATCTATTGGTCCAACCTCTAGGACAGCCTGTCCTCAAAACTACTATTGTATTTTCTTTTTACTTTTATCTTTCTTACATGCAACATGTGCAAGCAAACATCATACATCAAATACATACAACACATCCTTGAAATATCATCATTTCACTAAAAATAGAATGTATCATCTATGTCATAATTCAAACCAAACAACAAATCATTGAGTCATCATAAATGATAATAGAATACAAGAAAACATGTTCTCCTAACACCTTACGATAATGGCCACACACATATAACTCTACTTACTTCGGGTCTTTGCATATCACCAACAAGTTATCCCTCTCCTTTTCTTGAGTCGAAGAATCTTCAACAAATTTAGAGAAACTGTCTTCTTTATGATAGTTCGTCCCCCTCTTTTGACTTTTTCCTGTAATTTCAATCAATAGGTCCCTAACTAAAGTGAAGAGTTGTTGTCTCTTGCTCCTCACAGAGTGTGTCTTGATATATTCTTAATCAATTTTTTTATCACACCCCTTTAGTCAAGAAGTCGTCCATTTTCATCTCTCAAATAGACAAATTTACTCTGCAGACAAAACGTCTAGAAAATTTGCCACATGTACGTGTACCTTAATCAAGGAAGCGTTTGCTATCGCTGCGGATATTTGCCCCTCAACATAGGTTTGCCAATCACTAAACGCCATGACATCCCATAGACATATTCCTTTCCATAGACACTTACACTCCCCTGGACATGTCATCCTGGGAACACTTTCCCTTCCATCGCAGATGCATTCCCTTTCACAAATACACATAAACAACGGATCCTTCAATTCAAATGACGACGTCTTTCACTTTACTTATCCTTGCGGGCACATTACTTTCCATGGATACATGTCATCAGTGGATTCCTCAATCCAAACAATGACATTTTTCACTTTACTTATCTGATGTGGGCGCATTCCTTTTTTCGAATACATTCTTTTTCATGGACACCAACACTCCCATAGACATATTTCAACACAACGGATGTCCACTTACATCGAACATCCACCATTCTATGAACATATTCCTTTCCATGGACACTTTCATTTCCTCACAAAAGTGTGCGCTACTTACCATTGCAAATATGTGCTCATTCGCTGTGGATATCCATTCCTCTAACATAATCAACTTAAAAATAACTTTTATCCTTGAAACCATGTATATTCCTGCTATTCAATCCAAAATCAACAAAATGACAATTCATAATTTGGACACAAAAGCATTCACCATAAATCAAGTTATGATTTATAAAATTTTTTATCGTTACATGTTTCCTTTGACTTTAGGTTTATACTCTTTTGATCTTTTTCCTGAGCCTCTTTAATTTTTTTCAATATTGTAGGCTGCAATGTAATGGCTGAGAGGATAGATGCCAATGATGTTGAAATCATTTCCAATTCGAATATACTAACTTCAAATTGTAGGGTTATAGGCAATTCCAATCCTAATGAGTTTATTACCACTACCTTTTGATTTAATATGTCTGCCACCACACTTGTCTTTCATGGGTGGTATTTAACTTCACCATCGTAGTCTTTAACAAATTCTATCTATTGCCTTTACGTCATATTCAGCTCCTTTTGAGTGAAAATATACTTTAAACTTTTGTGATCAGCAAAAATCTCACATCATTAACCGTATAACTAATGTCTCCATATTTTTAATGCACAAACCATCACAGCTAATTCAAAATCATGTGTCGGATAGTTTTGCTCATAGTTTTTCAATTTTCTAGAGGCATATGCAACCTATTTTCCTTCTTGCATAAGTATGCATCCCAATCCTGTCTTTGATGCATCACTATATATACAATACTTACCATTTTCACTTGAAAGTGACAGAACCAGTGCATGGGTTAACATTTGTTTCAACTCTTGAAAACTATTTTCACACTCGTCTGTTCACCAAAATTTCACATCTTTTCTCGTTAATCGAGTTAGAGGCATCGCTATTTTGGAGAATCCTTCAATAAATCTCCTGTAATAACCAAACAACCCAAGGCAACTGTGCACTTCTCTGACATTTCTTGGTTGTGACCATTCCAGTATATCTCTTATATCTTGGCTTTGTCTACAATAATTATAACGTTCTCAATCCTCCCAGTACAATATTTTTTGCTTTGAGCCAAAACCCGCATGGTTTTATTCTTGGGGTTAGCCCAAAACACACTGTACTAGGTGGCAGGAGAACTATGCTTATAAACCATGTGTTTTCCATTTTTTCAAATAATGTGGGATTGTGCACCCCCCCCCCCTTCCCCACTAATATAGGTCAAACCCTCACTTGGTCCATTCTTGCTTTTTTAGGGTAGGCTGCCCTAATCCCCCCCCCTCCTCTTTCCTTTTGGGGCTCGATATCCTCGTCGGCCACACTTCTAGTTGAACTTTAACTCTAATATCAAAAATGCATTCCACTGCAGAAAGGAATGCATTTTGTGGCAGAAAGGGATGCATTATGCGGTAGATAAGTAAAATGAGTAAGCCTTCATCATTTAAATCTAAGGATCCATGCAAGAGCAGTGAGTATTGCGAGAGAGTAGGTGTCCGCGGAAAGGAATGCATTTGCAAAAAGGAAGGACGTGATCGTTCTGTGACCAAGGGACGTCTACCCATGCCTTCGCTGCAGGTATAAAAAAGGAATTTATGAGAATCCTAAGAACTGTTTCATTGGAGTCAGCAAATGTAACGCTCTGAGACGTTAAAACCCATTTCATGATATTTTTTTTCCTAAAAATATATCATACATAAAAATCGTGTTTTTAAACCATTCACAACGGAAGTCTTTAAAATAAATCTCTTTTAAAACTCAACATGATAAAACCCACCATAAATATAAATATTTTTAAAATATTTAAACTAAAATCAGTTAGTCAAAACATAATAAAAATCCTTTTATCCTTTTTGTTTTCTTCAAATCCTCACTCACAGGTCAACTTCGCTTCGACAATACTTTAGCTTCGCCGCTTCAACAGCGCTATCAAAGGTCCTTATCATCATCTTCCTTAATATTCCCACCATTACCTACATCACAAAGTTTAAACTATGAGCTTAACACTCAGTAAGAGAAGCACTATATAATATGAATATGGAATGCAGTTTATAAGAAAAATCATGCATTTTTAGTTAACAATTTATCTTTTTCTTTCATTTTATAGTCCAATCGTTGTGGGTAATTCAGTGTAGGGGAGAGAGAGGAACCATTAGGCTCACCTCATGCAGGACTACCAACTTGAACCCTACCCACGACAATCATTTACGTTTATTAAATCTTTTGTCTTTCTTAAATGAATGCATGAAACGTACACATGATATGTAATATCAGTCTAATATGCATAATATAGTAATAGTAAGCAAATCCTCGATTGACATCATCAGTTATAAACATAAAATAACAGACAGTAAACAAATAGCATAACAACAATAGGCATATTCTCAAAACAATAAGACGTATCATGTCATTCAACAGTATATCACACACACCTAAAAACAGTCAAAACATCTTCAAATTCATCATCTTTTATCCTTACGTCACATATTTCTAATCAAGAATTCATAATAATAATCAAAACACATCCTCGAACACAGTTTAAGCAACAACAATAGTCATATCCTTAAACCACATCCCACAGACATCACAATAATTGTAATGACCCGTTTTTCCTTATCATTTTTCATAACATTTTTTTTTAAATCGTGAGAAAAATAGTATTTGATACGTAGCGGAAGCATTTCTATATACCATTCCAAACCATTTCAAAGATACTTTGTCATTCAAAATATTCAAAAGATATTTTACACAACATTATTTAAAACATTTTACAACACCATTTAAACAGTTTGCATAAACTAGATGAGTCATAACCCATCAGTTAAAAGCATCAGGTGATATAAGTGCTCAATGTAGCTACACTCCTTCAGTTGTAGTCCAAGCTATCACTGTACATTTTCTTCATTTTAATCATACTCCTCACCTACATCACAAGATTTATCTATGAGCTTAATGCCCCGTAAGAAATAAAAAAAATATAAACAATGTGATGCTCATGTTATGCAATATCATTAAAACATGTGTTTCATTTCATTTCAGTTTTTCCTTTTTTCTTTTTAGTCACATAACCGTCCAGACGTTGGAGATTCATAGTCCAAGGGAAAAGATACATCCTATGATCCTCTTAGGTAGAACTGTCACTCAATCCCACCATCATCATGTAATTCTCCTAAGTAGGACCGTCACTCAACCCCCTAATCTCACAACGCCTATTTATGTTTATTCTATCCATTTTTAGTTTCATTATCAACATATATGAATGTAAACATTTTCATTTCTTTTCTTGAAATCGTGATGCATGACATGAGTGCATACCATTCAAACCATCAATCACCAATTATTCAACACAATGATTCAATATCTTCTATGACTCATATCACATTAAACATGTGAGAGCATACAATTTACAACATTACATTACACTAACATCCTACAATATTCAATACAAAAAACAAAACCATCAAAGCAATACAACCCTATTATCTTGTGATATATGCCAAAAGACCAAAAACATGCAAAATTCTTACCTTAAGTGGGTAATGTGGTTCCAACACTTCGAATATTTTCTTGAACAACAACACTTTCACAATTAATAACACTTCCATCAATAACTATTTAATGCATAAAGCACAAAAGTATGCAAAAACACAATCTTCTCCATTAATATGTCCATTGCATAACCACTTAGCATTTACTACTTGCACATGATTAAAGTAGCACATTTTTGAATTTCACTCCAATATGCATACATTCTAGGGTTTTTCTTTCAAATTTTTGTCCATCTTTAACTATCCATAACTTTCTCCATACTTCACCAAATTCATTAATTCTAAAACCTATTTCTTCCTTAAGATGTCTTGAATAAAATACTTACTTGGTTTTACTTAAAAATTTTATGAATATAGGCAACATATTTCAAACAACCTAACCACCCGATTATAATATTTTTCTTCATTTTCACTTCTTCCCTCATCACAACTTCCATAACTTTATAGAATTCATAAAAATTATAAATAAAACTCTTGATACTTTTAGAATTTTGAGAGGGAAAGAGAGTTTTCCTTTGAGAGCTTCTTGAAAATGCCTTCTCCTTTTCCTTCTAAGTCTTTTTGGCCTTTTTTTTTCTAATAAGAAGTCCTTCTCCAGCTTCAAGCTAGAGGTGTGCTTCTGCTGGGCATGTAATGGTAAGTCACCCCCTTCATACACCAATGAAAACATAACACTGTACTTAATTCTAGGTGACTTTTCATATTACCAATCGACCACTTTTCCAACGCCGATCGACTGCAAACCTACCCGAGGCTCAACTATCTCATTCTATCACAATTCTGGTCGACCACATTTTCACTATCGATGGACCACAAAACAACTTGAGAGCAACAGATTTCAATCTGTCTTGTTTCCAGTCAATCGCCAACCTAATTCTAGTCGATCGCAAAACAACCTGAGAGCATCCAAATTTTATTGTCTAAGTTCAGTCGATCAAATCAATACAACTAGTCGACCGCACCTGTGTCAGAATAACCATAATATTGAAAATTTCACTCCTCTAAAAGACATAAAACACCATTCACAATACAAATTCATCTATCACAATTCCAACAATCTATATTTTTAACAACCATTCAAATTATATCATTAGCAAACATATTCCATACATAATTCACATTGAGTAAGCTAAGTGTTTCTAGATATTACAATAATAGTATCAAAACATATTACCTTACGCTAGCAATTTGTGATGTAGCCAAAGGCAAAGCACATGTAAAACATCTCTTACCTGAAGTCTATAACAGAATTTGGATTATCTAACTTTTTTGATTCCCTTGAAGCAAAATAAAGAGAATTCGGTTCACAGAAGGAAAAGATAAGACTTTAATAGCGACATACTGTTTCAAGTCTCTGAAGCCGTTTTACAATCACCATCTCATGCTATGAAAATATCAATAGTAAAGGACCTACCTCCAGAGAGTTCGAAAAGAAATCACCTGAGAGCTAAGAGAGGGAAAACCTTCTTGACCTCATGGCTCTATAGTAACTAGGTTTTCAACCTCCAAACATTCATATTTATAGAACTATAATCTAAGGACTTTGTGGGAGAAGATCCCACAAAATCATTTCTAAATTCTATCTTTTCTTAAACAGCTTAAAGATCGAAACATAGCTTGCAACAATCTAGAAAAACTAACTTATTTAAAACTTGTCTGAGCTACAACAAATGAGTGAACAGCTGTAGGGGACATCCACAACATCCCGCTCGACCAATAGCTAACATGCATGTTAGCCCTAAAACTTACATTTGCTGTCACCAAAGCAACCGCAGACGCAAACACTCCTTAGGAAGCCTTCGCAAAAACTTCAATCCGCAGGTTCATCCATCAATCGTCATCTGCCCTGTGTACTTATCTATTGCTAAAATCTTTTCCACAGATGCCAACGCTCCCGCAAACACTAGTGTCTCTGCGAATTCATTAAATCTAATGACGACATTTCACTTTGTCCAAAACTTGTCGCAAACACTAACCTATTTGTGGAAGCTAGTACTTCCATTCTAACACTACTAACCAAGACTTACTAATCCAAACGACGTCATTCCATTACCTAACTTTGCTGCCACGGACATGAACATAGCCGTGGAAACACGTTAAAATGAAAAACGATGATGTTCTTATTTACTTAACTCTCCTAAATGATATCTTTCCCTTCCATGAAAGAATATCCAACAATCTTCCATGCCCAAGTGGCATCCAACTCTTCCGCGAAAGAGTCTTTCTTAAATCTAACGATCTTTTTTCCTTCCGCTAATCTAATCCTACTATCCAGCACTCTCTCACACCCAAATGACATCAAACACTGCCGCAGAAGCATCTTTTCTTAAATCCAACGATCCACGTTTCTTTTGCTAAATCGATCCAACGGTCCAATGGCCTCTCACCTCAAACACTCTCGTAGAAGCATTTTTCTCTGATCCTTATTGATCTCAGTCGTTCCTAAACCTCATCCAACAGTTATTATTGCATCTTGTAACACCTCAACTTTTTTTTTAAGTTCGATAATTATCGGGGTATTACCAAGGACGTGTTTGGAGCGTTAAGTCTAGGGGTAGTTCCGTTACATTTTCCACGTATACGTGATGTAACTTAAGGATGGGGTAGTTAGGATATTACGTTGTGTATTTATTCATGTCATTTTATGACGTGTATTTATGGGGAAAATATTAGGGGATAAAAGTTAAGTGGGAAAAATGTGAAGGAAGGCTGTCCAAAGCATTTTCGGACGCATGTGGACGACATGCGGATGAGTTATATTATTCGCAAGTGCATTGCATGGCGTCCCCAATGCTTGGGATGTACTAGGACAAGAAATTGCGTCCTAATGCGTATGATCTGGACTTTCAGACGCATGCGGAAGACTTGCGGACAAGAGATGTCGTCCACAAGTGCATTGCACTTCACCCCTCAGCCTTGGGATGACTCAAGACATGATTTCACGTCCTAACTTCACTGTGTCACAGACTTTCAAACGAGTCCGGACGTATGCGGACTCGGGTGGCTTTGTCCGCATTGAATCTGTCTGAAACCTGAACACCTTTGAATGCATGCAGACGAATGCGGACATGGATTAGCTACGTCTGAATTGACTCTGTCTAATTTATAGATAGTTTTGAATGCATTTAGATGCTTTATACAGACGCCAAAATGCGTCTGAATGTCATCTGCAGACGGGACAGACAGGACGATGACGCCAGTTCTCGTCCAATGAAGCTATTTAGCCTTCAGGATTTTACTCTTGCGGACGAATATGGACAAGACCAATGCATCCGCACTGATCCAAAATAGCCCAAACCTATGATGGAATTAGGGTTAAATTGGGGGAATCTGTTGTGTAGTCCATAAATGCTCGACGAGGGGATGACGAATCCATTCCTCCCATGCTCAAAGCCACACTGAAGCCATGCCCTCTATGCCTATAGCCATTCCCCTCTCTATCCCTTAGGTGTATGTTTGTCCCCTCTCCAAGTAATGTCTTCCTTCCTTCTCTGCCAATTCCATTCATTCTTCAGCCTTCTTCCCCTTTTTCCAGTGAGAGACCTGCGAGAGAGAAAGAGAGCTTCTTTCCTATGAATGGTGAACTTTTGAGTGTGAGTTAGCCATTGAGGGCAAGTGTGTTACGTGAGTGCTAAGGGTGATACGTGGGTGATTGTTGGAGCTGCTATGAGCTACTGACCGTAAGCCAAGAGCAATGAAGTTGCTGTCCCTGCTAGCGTTCGTCATAGAGGGTAAGGAACTAGGGGTGTCTTGGCTAGTGGAGGCCCTACACCACAAGTATATGTGCGTGAGTGTGTCTCTTTGCTATTGTAGAATGTTAGTGCTCTGTGATCTCCGTAATGTTACTGCTGTTAGTAAACTGTTAGTGGATATTAGTAGTTGATAGTCCCTTGGTTGATCCTCTGCTGTTATTCTTTAGATGAGTACTCTGGTTATTTCCCTTGTTGATTTCTTTACCGTTTGTTGATGCTCTGTGGTATTTCTTTGTTGATAGTCCATAAATTCTTGATATTTGTTATCTACTTTGAATTGCTGTGATAAACGTTTGAGGTTTGAAGGTGATAAGTGTAGAATGACGAGTGTGTGAATGATGAGTAGCATGAATAAGCTAAGGATTTCCTTAACCGTTATGTCCCTTGTTAAATACTTGCTGTCTTAAATTCTCTATATTAATTAAAATGTCGTTTCATCAATTCAACGTATGGATTGTTTGTTAGCATGTTACTCATAACCAATTTAGTTAATTTAAGCATGTAAACAATTTGATTAGTCTAAACATGTGAATTCACTAACTCGTTTAATTAAAATATGCTTAGGTAAGTGTTGTTCCTTTTTGAACATATAAATTGACTAATAAGTAACTACTAGCATGTTTAATTAGTTAACTAGCATGTTTAGATTGATTTACTAGCATGTTTAAATTAACTAACTAGCATAACATGTGTAAATCAATTAGCAGCATGATAGTTAACTAGGGTAACTAATTAAAGTAAGTAATTAGACTTGAGCATGCTAATTAGCTAGCGTAATTAACTTAATTAGGAATTGAGCGTGTTTAATCAACTAGAATAATTAACTACAGTAATTACACTCAAGCATGTTGATTAATTTAGATAATAATAGAAGATAACTTAATTGTAGATTACTTGAGTATATGATTTATTAGAATAATTAGCACATTTAATTAACTAACCAGCATGTGGATTAACTAGGTATGTCATGGTTAATTAACTAATTAACTATAATCAATCCGAACATGTTTAATTAACTAAACTTGGGCATGTAATTAATTAGAATGATATTAGCATGTTAATTAACTTAGTCATGCCATGCTCAATTATCAACTAGGTTTGTTGGGTGAATTGATAGTACTATGCATATGTTAAGTCCTTTGATGCATGTCTAATTAACCAACTAGCATAAAAGCATGTTTAATCATCTAGGATAATAACTGAAATTCTTTTTGGAGCATGTAAATTGACTGGGGAATTAACTAGGATAAATACCATGTAAATCAATAACATGTTCCGTTCAAGCATGCCATTCATTATTTTAAAGCAATGTTTGTGTTTTGATAATATGTGTGCCTGTAATTATTGTTTTCCCTTATTGTTTGTTGTTGATTTCCTTATGTGCTTCGTTGTTTCTAATTTAGTAATTTAATGGTTCTCCAATACGCGCTTTCAATTCCTGTTATTCAATTACTTTCTTTTATATGCGCACTTCAATTACTGTTAAAGTTATGTTATAATGCATCATGCATCATGTTAGGTTAAGAATGTATGGTCATGCATCATGTTAATAGAAACTAATAGAGAGTGCCACCTTGGTGGTGGTACTCACACATGCATTATGTGAGGTAAAATGTTAAGAAAAAGAAGAAAAGGGTAGTTGGGGTAAATTAGTAGTACGGATCTAGTCTGGCAGCTAGGATACACCCCTACCTTGTCGGGAAAGGGACTAGTGTGCACACAGGAGGTTAGAAGCCGACCAGACTATGCCATTTCAAAGGACAACCCCCAATCTCCAGCTCGATGTACGAGTAATGAATGAATGAATGAATGTAAAGTAATGAACGAACGAATGGCTTAAGGACATGATTGGTTTGGGTGGCCCTCATTCCAAAAAGGACTAAAGAGAGGTATATCACGTTGCATTAAACCCTTTTTCCTTTACTAAGCCTTTGGGCTTACAGTTTATTTGTGATGTAGATGTAGGTATTTGTATGCGAAAATGATGAACAGATAAGGAACAACACATAATAAAGCAGGGATGAAGGATTTGCACGCCCGAGGGAGCCCGTGGCTGGCCAGACTAAAAGAGTAAAATAAGGAACAATTGTAATTAAATTAAGTTTTATTGTATTGAAATTACTAGTCAAACTATTTACGCTTCCACAGCACTTTCACAAAAAAAGGGTTAGTAACGGTCCGGTTCCGCACTCTGATATTATTTTAAAAAGGAGTCTTTTAAAATTTTTAAATCTCTCGCATTTTAAAGGATTTACAAAAAATCGGGTCGTTACACATCTGCTCTTCCTACACTATATTTTTCTTAATTCCATAATGTAAAATAATAAACCAACACTTAAATCTTTCATATTCTATGGATTATTATATATTATTCTTTACTAATTCTAATACACTCGGTCTTCCTAATTCTTCAATAATTTATATTTTATTTTATTTTTTATAAAATAAATAATTTATTTTAACTTTTCTAATTTCAATAAATAATATTTTAAATCCTTCATAAAAATTCATAAGTCGTGACAATAATTAATCTATTAAATTCTAAATTATCGTATTACTTAATTAAAACTATTCATATGAAAAATCCGGGTATTACCTTCCTTCCCTCTTAAATAAATTTTGTCCTCAAAATGTTTCCCACAAAAATGTGTCAAATATTCTAACTCTATAATCTAAATAAATAGTTCTTTCTAGAATAACTCCCAAATAGGTAGCAACTACAAATTACCTAACACATCAGCAGGCTGCATGAGATCATCGTCCATGACAAGAGAAAAGACTCAAGGTGCAACCTTCTTCTGATCCCTACCTGAAGTTTGGCAATTTCTTGCTATGTGACCCAACTCATTACACTTGAACCACCGCCCAAAACTAGCTCTACACTCGCTCGTATGATTCCTCTTGCACTTGGGAGCATTGAACAACTTGAGGAATCATAGTTTCATTTTTGTCAACCCCTGGTCCTCCCATGACACGCTTTTTAGTTCCTTGTAGTTCTTCATCAGTAATGGGCCTCTTTGTGCTTCCAACATCGGGTTGACCTTCCTCTTTCTGTTGGTTCTCTTTCAGGAACTTCCTTTTTGCTTCTAAATGTTAACTTGCAGTTCTGCTTCTTCTACCTCCAATGCGTTAGTCATGATCATCGTATAAGGTATTCCTTGAGTGCCAAATATCTTTACGTCTCTACAAATCTCAACATTTAGACCCTGAACAAACTAATACACTTTAAGCTCATTAGTGGCCGCCAGATGCGGTGCAAATCAAGACAAAGTCTCAAAATTCTATACATAATAAAAAAACAGATCCAGTCTAGCGAAGCTGAGTGAACTCTACTAACTTTTGTGTCCTAGCAACATGACTGAAGTAGTGGTCAGAAAATAATTCTCTAAATTTTCCCCACATCATGGTCTTCACGTCATGAGTGGTCTTAACTGAGTCCCACCAGAATCTCATGTCCTAGCTTAGCAAATAGGCAGCACATGAAACTCTTTCTTCCTCTTGTATCTTAGTATACTCGAACATGTCTTCCAGTATTCTAATCCATTCCTCAACTTTGGTTGGATTAGAGGAGTTTGCATGAAAGCAAGGTGGCTTCAACCATTAGAACTTCTCCCATCCAGCTTCGACTTGAATATGTCGTAACCTTCCTTGCTCCTCTCTTTCTGCCATATGCTCCAGGTATTGAAAGTGACGTTCCACCAACTCATACAATCGATCGATTGCCTCATCCATGGCGTCCATATTATTCCTAACCTCTCGCACCATGTTTTCTTTCTAGAAAATCCAAATACCAGCAGATAAAAAAATATAACTTGGTAAAAATTTTATCTGCTAAAGTAAACATACTTACAGTTGAGGAAGCTTTCTCATGTGGGAGGCTTACATTGTCAAGCAGTCAACAGAAACGCCTTAACTATGGTGCTCTAATACCATTTTGTAATGCCCCGAGACGTTAAAACCCTTTTCATGATATATTGTTTTTTCTTAAAATATATCATACATGAAAATTGTATCTTTAAACCATTCACAATGGAAGTCTTTAAAATAAATCTCTTTTAAAACTCATCATGATAAAACCCATCATAAATATAAATATTTGTAAAATATTTAAACTAAAATCAGTTAATCAAAACATAATAAAAATCCTTTTCTCCTTTTTGTATTCTTCAAATCCTCACTCATGGGTCAACTTTGCTTCGACAAAACTTTATCTTCACCCATGAGAATTCCTCTTCAATCGCATTATCAAAGGTCCCTATCATCATGTTCCTCAATATTTCCACCATTACTTACATCACAAAATTTAAACTATAACTCTAACACTTAGTAAGAGATGCACTATATAATATGAACATGGAATACAGTTTATAAGAAAAATCATGCCTTTTTAGTTAACAATCTTTCTTTTTCTTTCACTTTATAGACCAATCGTTGTGAGTAATTCAGTCTAAGGGAGAGAGTGACACAATTAAGTCCACCTCATGCGGGACAGCCAACTAAAACCCCACCCACGACAACCATTTATGTTTATTAAATCTTTTGTTTTTCTTAAATGAATGCATTAAACATACACATGGCATGTAATATTAATCTAATATGCATAATATAGTAATAGTAATCAATTCTTCGATCTACTCAATCAATTATAGACATAAAATAACAGACAGTAAACAAATAGCATAACAACAGTAGCCATATCCTCGAAACAATGAAACGTATCATGTCATTCAACAGTATATCACACATATATGAAAACAATCAAAACATTTTCAAAATCATCACCTTTTATCCTAACGTCACATATTTCTAATAAAGAATTCATAATAATAATCAAAACACATCCTCGAACACAATTTAGTGACAACAATAGTCATATCCTTAAACCACAGCCCATAGGCATCACAATAATATCATCAAAACATATTACCTTAACCTAGCACTCTATGATGCAGCGCAAGGCCAAACGCATGCAAAACATCTCTTACCTAAAGTCTGTAACAGAATTTGGATTATCCAACTAGTTTGATTCCCTTCAAACAAAAGAAAGAGAATTAGGTTAACAGAAGGAAATATGAGACTTTAAACGTGACATACTGTTTCAAGTCTCTAAAGTAGTTTTCCAATCACCATCTCATGCTATGGAAATTTCAATACCTCTAGAGAGCTCGAAAAGAAATCTTTTGAGAGTTGCGAGAGGGAAAACCTTCTCGACCTCGCGGCTCCAGAGTAACTAGGGTTTCAACCTCCAAATATTCATATTTATAGAACTATTATCTGAGGACTTCATGGGAGAAGATCCCACAAAATCGTTTCTAAATTCTATATTTTCCTAAATAGTTTATAAATTGAAACATAGCTTGCAAGAATCTGGAAAAACTAACTTATTTAAAACTTGCATGAGCTACAGTGGATGCGTGAACAGCCGCAGGGGATGTCTATAATGGCCTACTTGACCAATTTCTAATAGCCATGTCAACCCTAAAACTTACATTTGCGGTCACCAAAGCAACTGCATACATAAACACTCCTGCAAAAGCAAATACTTCTGGGTAAAAACTCCAATCAACAAGTTCGTCCATCTCTCGTTGTCTGCCACATGTACTTATCTATTGCTAAAATCCCTTCCATGGGTGCCAATGCTCCCACAGAAACCAACGTCTCTGCAAATTCATTTAAATCCAACGACGACATTTCACTTCGTCCAAAACTTGTCATGGACACTAACCTATCTGCAAAAGCGAGTGCTTCCATTCTAACACTACTAACCGAGACTTACTAATCTAAATGACATTGTTCCATTACCTAACTTCGCTGCCACGGACACAAACGCAACCGTGAAAACACGATAAAACATAAAATGAAAATGTTCTGATTTACTTAACTCTCCCAAACGACATCTTTTCCTTTTACAGAAGAATCTTTTCCTGATCCAATGGTTCACGCTCCTTCTGCTAAAACCAATCCAATGATCCAACACTCTTCTGCATCTGAGCGGCATTCAACTCTGCAGCAAAAGAATCTTTCTTAAATCTAACGATCCTTGTTCCTTCCACTAATCTAATTCTACGGTCCAACCCTCTCTCGCACCCAAAAGACGTCAAACACTCCCACTAAAGCATTTTGCTAAAATCCAACGATCCAAGTTTCTTTTGTTGAATGCATAATCTAATCCTATGATCCAGCACTCTTCTATAGCTACTCGCTCTCCCCATAGATGATGCCCTATTGACCAGCATGTAAAGTGAAAAGAATTGAGAAAGAAAGAAAGAAAGAAAGAAATACTGCATGTTTTATAAAGTTACATATCCATTATGTTATATGTTCATTATATTATGCATTACTTGCTAAGCCTTGGGCTTATAGATGAACCTTGTGTTGTAGGTGAGAAAGTTAATGATGAATTACCTGATGAAGGAATAAGTTGATGGACATGCCTGTGATGGGTAATCAATGTTACTGGGACTTTAGACATGATGGATATAGCTCTTAAAAATGAAATGGTTTTATATTTTAAATGGTGAACTTTGGACTTTAGAATTTTATATTGTAATACTTTATGGATGTTTAAGATTTTTAGATATCGCATGTTCTCAGTGTTGAGAAACGTCTTCTGCTGTATTTATTTTTAAAAAGAAATGATGATGCACCAGCAGAAGGGTAAGAAATATAACCTGTAAACATTGGAAGAAGTTGAAGAATAATCTATTGAAGATGTTTTGATCGACCGTAGGTTCAAATAAGAAGAGAAGTTGTTGATCAATGCGTGAAGGACATCGACTGGGAATAAGCAATTTCGATCAGCTAGAGATTTGCAGTTAGATGGGGCAGTCGATTGTCAATGTACAAAAATAATACAGATTCAAGAATTTTCTCGAGCGGTCGATCATCAATGGTGAAGGTGATCAACTGGTCCTTCAGATTTCCTTAATTTTTTCGCAAAACATAATATGCAAAGTCCGACTTTGGAATTCAATTGCTCCCTCATTTTTTAAGTTTTTCCTCTGAAAATTGGGACACGTCTCCTTGAATGAATAGAGAAAGAACTTCTTCAAGAATAATGGAAATATCCATCACGGATTAGGAAATATTCTTGCGAGAACTTGAGTTGCCAGAAATCGTAAGTATTACCACTTGCCACTCCTGTATGGATGACTTTGTCAATGAAAACCTTCTTGATGGTTGGACACCTCTTCACACACCCTTTCTCAAAAGAGTAAGAACACAGATGCCAATAAGAGAACTTACTCAACTCCAAGCAAGTTCAATCTTGTGATGCAACACACACAACGATAACTTTGGATATAACTTACCAAAGGTTGAAAAAGGAATTACTCTAATTTCGAAAGAAAGTAAAAACTTTTTCTATTCAAATTTCACTGTCTAAATAATTACGTGAGGTGGCTTTTAATAGCCAATTACAAACTAAGGATAGTAAATAACTAAATAAGTAAAAATAACACAAAATCGGCTATAGTATAAACTTGGCTAATACTTTACTTAATAGTTACTTGGTAAATTAACTAAAGAAATATTTAATTATGTTCTTCTTTTCTTCTTCTCCAAGTCTTTATGTCTTTGGTAGCTATTCCTTCTTGAAATGGTCCACTTGAATGGTTTCCATGTATTCGTACGCATTTTCGTATCCATTATCGTGTTTGTTTCCGCATTTGTATCTGTATCCGTATCTGTATCTATATCCGTTTTCATTTCCAAAAACTCGTTTTCGTTTCTGTTTTTGTTTTCATTTCTGTTCCCATTTCAGTTTTCGTATTTGTGCTCATATCATTTCTGTATCCATTTTTGTTTGCATTTCTGTTTCCGTATCCGTATCCTTTTCTCTTTTTATGTTCTTTTCTTTACTTTTCTTTTCTTTTCTTTCGTTCCTGTGCCGGGCTTGACCTACCGATCCACAAAAACCTTTATCTTTTCTTTACTTTTTTCCATGTGCCGGGCTTGACCTACCGGTCCACAAGAACCTTTTTCTTTATCTTTCTTAATCGTTCATTTTTACTTTGTTTCATTTTAGTTTCCTTTTCAAAACTGTGCATGAAAGCCATTTTTGTAATCTTTGAAAATCGTGATGCATGATGCTCGTGAATGCATACAATTTCTAGCAGTTAATAAGAAAATATAAATAAACACCCAATTCACAGAACGTGCTCAATAAAGTGGTAGACATGCTATTTAAAACGATAGACATGCTGATAAAATAATAGACATGCTTATAAAAATAGTAATCAATGAAACGTGCCATTAACAACTGTAGACATTCTATAAAAATAGTAAACAACGAAACGTGCCATTAACAACTATAGACATGTTATAAAAACAATAAACAACAAAAACGTGCTATTAACAACTATAGGCAAAAACAATAGACATGCTCAATAATCTACTAATCTAATAAAGTGGTAAACGACAAAACGTTCATATCCTATTCTTGCAATGTAGGGCCCTCAGGACCAAAGCACACACATATCACTTACCTTGATTGCATAAAGCGCTCAACGCTTATTCGTTATCATTTTCTTCCTTCTTTAGTACCTTAACAATTTAATAACGTTTAATCATTAATCTACTTGATTAATCAACTTATTAATCTCACCATCTTTTATATTCTAATTTCTTGTACGTTACCTACTAGAGTCTCCTAAACAAAACTGCTTCATTAATTACAACTCAACTTAATCAATCAATCCTTATTGATAGCATTTAGAAACTTAGTTCAACACATAGCAAAGAACAACGTGATTCCATCCACATATTACAAATCCATAAAACTAACGCTCAATAGTAATAACAGAATCGAGACATTAATCTACATTAATCCAATTTCCATAATATATATATTTCGATTAGTGAACCGAATCCAAAACCAATAGATAACCTTATAATTCACATCACAGAATCGAGCAACAGAACAATAAACTCATACCATGAACATGTTTATCCATAGTGACTGACATGAATAGCTAGATATGATTAATAGAACGATATGATTCAACACTGTCAATCAAGCTATAACCAAACTATAGATTCACAACTTATTTCATAGGACAACAACAGTTATCACAGTACATCCAAACGTACAGAGTATATGCTTTGTAACTCATCCAGACAATCACCAACATATTATCACATCCAACAAAATTATCCAACAGAAGCATACATCTAATTATTATCAAAATCTATAATAGAATAGGGTTCATCTAGAGAGCACCATCATCCAAAATATATTTCCTGAATGAATCAAATTAAAGAAGAAAACACTTCCAGCAAAGTAACATTCTATCCAAAAAACTCATTCAGAAATCCATAACAATTGAATATCTCAAAACTAACTAAAGCAATCCAAAACAACACCCAATATCACAATCAGACTCAACACCCAAAACAGATTCCAAATGACCGAAATAGCCGAAAAGGAAACCTCACCAGCAAACAGAACAGACCCGAGAGCAACAACTCCTCCTCTTTCTTCCTCTGCCTTCTTTCCTTTCTCTCTTCCTCTTCTTTTCTCTTATTTCTCCTCAAGCTTTCACTCCCTCATACAGCTCTCGTCTCAACTTCTCCAGAGTGTTATCACAGAACACTATTTACTGCCTTCCCTTCCTTTGCATTTCTACATCACCAGAGAGGAACACCGTGTCATGCCTCTGCCACCCACGCCATGCCCAGTCATCACCACAACCTTGTCTTCCACAAGAGGTTGTCTCCCACTTCTCCATGATTTCACATTATCACCCAAATGGATGCCAGCTGGAAGAAACGTGGAGAATTCTTCACTGCTAAACACACTACACACAGACCCGTTCACATTGCTGAACCAACCGATCTGTTGACAGACCAATAGCGTGGTCTGTCAATCACCATTTCAGCCACCCGCCACAAATCCAAATGCAGCAGCAACAAATGATAGGAAATCAACCGTGACTAACCTCGGTTTAGAAAATCGCAGCTTCAAGGTTCCGATTGGTCCAACCCATGCCTTACAAACTGCGGCTATTCCGAGCCCTAGCCCATCGATGCCAGCGTCCCCGCGTCGCTGCCATAGTTCGTACGCCTAGAGTCATACACCGGACTCCAGCTCCACGTCGCAAGCAGCCACGCTCCCAAGCTCCCTTCACGTCTTCTTCTCCCTCTCCCTGTTTCTCTCTGTCGGTTCTTTAGCTTGAAATGGCTGAAGGCCAAATCTAATTTCCCTCCTTTCCTTTGCCTCCAAACTGAACCAGCCACAGCCCAAACCGGTTCTCCTGCTGAACTGGTTCTCCTCTTCCAATTTCCATTAAATTTCCTTTTATCTATTTTATCCCTTAAAATTCTAATTCCATTTAATAATCTTTCTAACTAATAATTCACATTTTCATTTTGATTAATTCCTCATTTCTTTTCCTTCTTTTTAACTAAAACTGAGTCACTTAAACATTTCTGGACCAAGCTGAACCAAACTGGTTCAGTCCATATGTAATACCCCGATAACGTTTTCCCCGTATACACGATGTAATCAATTTTTGGGATAATTAATATATTACATTGCGTATCGATACATGCTAAATTGTGACGTTTTTACTTATGGGAAAAATATTATGGGATAAAAATTTAGTATGAAAATATGAGGAAAAGTTGGAATCGACAAATTCAGACGCAGGTGGATGACATAGGGACGAGGAATGTTGTCCGAAAATGCGTGGAACGTCGTCCCAGCATTTTGGGACGATGCAAGACAGAGCCCTTGCGTCCTAATTTGTCCCTTGTGTCTAACTCGACTTTTTTGACGCATGCGGATGACTGCGGATGCTTGGGGACGCTGTTATTTTGAACCTGTCCAATTTCTGGAAAGTTTCGAACGCATGCGGATGCTTGATTCAAACGTTTTCCTTCATCAGAATGGCAAATTCGGACGAATGCGGACGAAGGCAAGGACGTCATCCTTCGTCTGAAAACACGATTCTGTCAGGAAGAATGGTGATTTCGGACGCACACGGACGATGCAAGGACGCACTCCCTTGTTCAAAATCTCCTGGAACTACGAATAAAATAGGTTTTAAATGACGAAATGTTTGTCGTTTTGTCATTTAAAATGCACCCAGGAGACAAGGAGATGAAGCCCACGCATGGACCACTCCCTCCACCACGTTGACGCATGCCTTCCTTCTCTGGTTGGTGTACATTTGCCTCTGTCCAGGTATGGCTTTACGATTTAAGCCATCTCCTTTGCATTTCCAGTCCAGTTTTCCCTCTGCGAGAGAGAGTGTTCCCTGCTTGAAAGAGAGCAACCTTCCTGCGAACATGAGAGAGAGCTTCCCTTGTGAGAAATTGTGAGTCAGTGTGTTACGCGGGTGATACGAGGCTCTGTAAACTGTGGATGTAAGCTAAGGGTTAAGTTGGGTGCTGCTACCTTTGTTGTCCGTGAGGAATTTCTTCAACAAGGGTAAGGATTGAGTAGAGGCTTGACCTGTGGAGGTCCTACCCACAAGTAGTGTGCGTGAGTTGTGTTAATTCCTTTGTTGTTAATTCCTTTGTTGTTAATTCTTGGAATTTCCTTTACTTCAATTTCTACAATTCGATGCTATACTTTAATGGAGAAGATGATAAATGCTTACTGCTTTATGCTTGAATGATAGTCTCTGACGTTAAACCCAATTGTATAGAAGGATGAACTGAAAATCATATTATGTTATGATAACATGAATGAGCTATGAGTTATTCCTTTGATGATGATTTTGTTCTGTTATATGTATGTTAACTACCTTAGTTGCTGCCACGATAGAATTAATAGTGCTATACATACTGTCCTGCCATTACTATTGTTTAAATACTGCTGTGTTAACTAGAAGTTATGGCTTCCTTGATCTGAGCATGTGTAGATAACTAGGTTAATACTCTATTAATCTAATCTGTTAATGCGAGCATGTGTAGTTAACTAGGTTAACATTCTGAAACAATGACCATGCTTTACTTAAAAATGTACGATACCTTATGTATAATTGATTCATGTATTTAGCTTGTATCAATTTGTTAAGCATGTTTCCAGTCGTATTCAATTATTAAGCATGTTAAATTCACTATAACGTTCGTTGTTTAATTCGTTATTTAAAAGCATGATAATTAGCTGCTATGTTCACTGTATATTTCCCTTTAGAAACATGTTAAATTGCCATTTTCTTGGAGTATTCAAGTATGGTATTCATATTAACTACTATAATTATCCGTTTAATTACTGTCATTCCTTTATATGCATTGTTCAATTATCGTTCTTTCCTTTATATGCACTATTCAATTATTGTTATCGTTATGTTATACTGTATCGACATGCATCATGATAATAGAAATAAGTTGGAAGTACCACCTATGGGGTGGTACTCATATGCATTATGTGAGGAAAATGATAAGTGAAAAGAAAAGAAAAGATGGGGAGATAGGGGACGAACGGGTATTACGGATCTAATCAAGTAGACTAGATAGGTCTCCTCCCTCGTCGGGAATGGGACCAGCTACCATAGGTGGTTAGAATTCGCTCAAGACTATACCTCTAAAGGGGTTCCTCTAATCTCCCGCTCGACGTACGAGTTATGAAAGAAATAATGAAAGAACAAAAGTAAAGAAAAGACTGGTTTGGGGCGGTACCCATTCCAGAAAGAACTAAAGAGAGGCATAAAGCATACTGCATAACTTCAATTCCTTACTGGGCCTTTAGGCTCACGTATTACTTATGGTGTAGGTACACATACGAGAAAATGATGAACAGATGAATGAACAGTTGATGAAGGGTTTGCACGGGCGGGACTTGTGGTTGGTTAGGCTAAGGAAAGTAAAAGAGAAAAGTAATTTGTAATTAACACGTAATTGTTTGTTTAGTATTCCTTAAATGAATTTCTTATACTTTCGCTATGTTTTGATAAATGATTTTATAATTGTAGCTTTCCAATACTTATAACAATTTTCATAACGAGTATAACAGAAGAGTTTTGAAGATCTGAATTTTTGAAAGAACTCTGATTTAATTAAGAAAGTTTTAATAAAGATTTAGTTGTTTTTATAAAAGTTTTAAATTTAACACATTTTTAAAAGGTATGAAAAAACTGGGTCATCACACCATATTTCTCCCTTTGTTAATTCTTATTTTCATCCGATAAATTCCCATAAATTATAATCTAACGAATACTTCTTTGGTAATACCCGAATAATTATTCAATTAATCAAAATACCTCCAATTACTTTTCAATTATCCTTATTAAATTCTGATAAAAAAAGTCGAGGTATTACAGCAACTCTCTCATGTAATGGAGAGAGTTTCTCTTTTAAAAAAATTGTAATTTAAAATAATTATATATATATAATATTAATTACATCCAATTCAAAGTTCGATTCAAAATTCGACTCATTCAAAACACTAACCAAAAACAATTCTTTAGTCAAAATAATTTATTAAATTAATTTCCTCGATCAATTTACCACTTGAAAATACCTAATTTGACCATTTTTTACTATTTGACCAAAAACTCACACGTTGCCACTATGCAACAAAATGGGTCAACTTTTCAATGTTTGACCAAAAATGACGCAAAACATTTACACATGGAAATTTAAAATTATAAAATTTATGGGTTTTACACTCCCTACGGCGAGAAAATTTGGCGTATAAATCCTTTATTTAACAACTCTTCAATCTGTGATTTTAGCTCTTTCAATTCCACTGGCGCCATTCCATATAGATTCTTTTGATATAGGAGTTTTGTAAGGGTATACTCAACAATGAACTCAATTTTGCTATCTGGTGGCAGTCCTGACAAATCGTTAAGAAAAACTTCAAGGAAATTTCATACCACTGTAATCTCATCTATGACCATATTGTTCTTCATACTAGTGTCAATGACACTTGGCAGAAAACCAATGCATCCATTTTCCAAAAACTGTTGTGCTTTTAAGGCCAAAATAATAGGTATCTTAGAACTACTCTTTATACCTTTAAAAGTATATTCTTCGCCATCCAGGGGGTTGAAAACATACTGTTTTACTTCTACAGTTTATGGTGCCAAAATTCTTGAATAACTAATCCATCCCTAGGATAACATTATATCCTTTCATATCTATTATGATAAGATCTGCATATAAATATTTGTTGTCTATATCAACTAAACAATCTTTTAAGACTTGTTTTGAGTATAAACACACTCCTGATGGCAACATTACATTATAGCCATGTTCAAATATTACAGGAAAAATCTCAATTGAATACTAAACATAGTTAATGCAAATGAATGAGTTGTTCATGAGTCTGTTGATGTATAAGCTACTAAGCCACTAATAAAAATAGTACCTGAAACCACCTCAAGATTGTCCACCCCCTCAGGCTCCATAAAAGAAAAAAAAACTTTAGATATAGCCTTTTGTTGTTCTCCTACCAATGTTGGACAATCATGAGCAAAATGGTTGAACTCCTTACACTTGAAACACTGCCATGTTCCTGCTTTGCATTTCCCGTAATGATTCCTTTTACACTTCGGGAAATGAGTGGTCGGGTGCACATTACTATTGTTCATCCCAGCTGAGGGTCCTTCTTGGATATGTTTTCCTTTTTCCTGCTGACTCCCTCCCTCAATTGGTCTTTTGGTACCTCTAATGTTGGGTTGCCCCCATTTTCTTTGTTGTTGTTGTTGAGTTTCCCAATAGTATTTATGGGTAGCTTCTCGTTGTTTCACGTATAAAGCCTCTGCTTCTTCCACGTCAAGGGTTTTCGTCACCATGATACCCCTTGTGTTCCAAATATTTTCACTCCCCTATATATTCTCACCTTGAGGCCTTGAAAAAATTGGTGTAACTTATGCTCGTTAGTACTCACTAAATGTGAACCAAAGCAAGATAAGGATTCGAATTTACGAACATACTCCACTACTGATCCTGGAGAAAGATAATATATTTTATCTTCTTTTATTAACATATATAGTAATAAAAATAGTTCAACCAACCATTAACCTGTAATAATAAAAACTTCCCTAGTACCCTTATGATGTAGGGAAAAGTCAATCGCACACATATCATTACTTACCAAAGACTTTACACTTGTTACAACAAACTAACCAATTACTTTTTGTTGCATTAAATCACCTAAAACACTTAACTATCATATTAGTATCCTTGCATGCATACTTTTCTTAAACCATGCATAACTCTCAATGTACTCTTTCAAATTCTTTAATTCCAAGACCTATCATTTTTGTAATGCCCCGTGTTATTAAAACGTTTTCTTTTTTTTCTTAGTCATATAAAATTTTTCTTTAATTTATTTAAAACGTGTATGAAGAAAATAGATCAGAGTAATTTAAGCGGAAACTAATAATAATTTCAAAACATGGTTTCAATACTTCCAACAAAAGTTCATGGTTTAACAAAACATTTACCGAAATTTAAAACCATAATTAACTGTTCAAAACAACTAGTGTTACTTTCCATGAGCCATAACCCTCAGTCAAACTCGGCTGATAAACCAAAAGCTCATCTTACAACACCTCCTCCCCCACAGGTATATCGCTGATATCATGACATTCACCTACATCACAGGATAAAATAATGAGTCTAATGCTTAGCAAGAAATAGAATGAAATGCAATGCTCAATACGCATGCGTGCTTATGCAGTTTGTCTCAAAAAAGAACCTATCATTTCTATCTTTACATTTTGTTATCAGAGAAAGGATACATCCTATGGTCATGTAGTTTAACCATCCCTCCAACAAGGAGATACATTCATTAGGGGTGTCACCACCTATGCCCATCACCAATCTCTTTAGTTCAAGCATTGGAATTTCGATACAAGAGAAATGATACATCCTATGGTCCATGTGGCTTAACCGTCACTCCCTCCCTACGTGGGATGAGTTGCATCCATTAGGGGTGCCACCACCAATGGACCGTCACCTATTCTCCCGAACCCCCACACGCCTATTTATGTTTATTCATTCATTTCATTAATATGTCATCCATATGTCATCATTTTCATAAGCCCTAATCGTGATGCATGTATGTCATGCCATATTTAGTGCACAAAAATATATATAATTTACAAAGAGGAAATATAGCATTATAACAGTGATATAATAGTATGGCTCAAGCTAAGACAATCTCTTCTATCATCTAACAATTTATTAGTGATTTATAAAGAACAATTCAGGGAACTAATGCATTAGAAAGGACTGTTAAATAAACCATCTATTTATTATCTTAGAATAATTCACTAAACACCATGGAACAACTTATCACTTAACAGGGCAAAGAAAACTGTTGGGAAGTAGCAATCAAGAAAGTGTAGATTACCAATAACTCCCTCTTTATCCTTTTTAAATTTTCTGTAGAGTGTTATTTCATAACTAATCAACATGACATTTCCTATATTCCTCATCGGCTAACTCCTCACAACCCATAATAATCACAGAGTCCCAGTCAACAATAAATCACAGTAGCTAGAATCGTTTAATAGCAGAGTAGTACATCTCAGCAATTAAACCAAGCAGTATTCAATCAAAAAATATCCCCTTTAATTTTCTACAGAGTATTATTTAATCTGAGGTAGTAATCCAAAAGAACAGGGTAACACTTTTCCTAAGTAACCAACACTTCTCGATCAATAATGAATCACAGAGCATTTTCCTACTTTTCCATAGACTATAATTAAGAAGAACTCAATCATTCATCAGCAAGACAACACATCACAACAAGAGAGAATATTTCATACAAGAATCCATGGCAACATTTAACCAACAACAAAGACTTGAGTAAATCACAATGCATTATCCAGCTTCTCATCCAACTATATATATATATATATATATGACAATAGCTAAATCATCTAACGGTATAGCAACATTTCATAGCAATTCACCAAGGCACTATTCAATCAAAAATACATTCTTGTGATGTGGGCCTCCACTAGCCACACATCCTATTTCTTACCTCTTTGCAAATTATTCCCGCAGAAGCTCCACTTCATGCCAATAGCAGCTCAGAAGCCAGACAGAAGAAATGGCTCACTCTAGAAAATCCAAGCAGCAACTTCCTTCCCCTCTGTGTAATATGAAAATCCAGAATAACTCCCTCTCCTTCTCTTCCTCTCATGCGTACCTTGGTCCTCTAACGAAAACAGAACACTTTTTCTCTCCCTTTTCTCTCTTTTTGCTCTCTGTAATATAAACGTCCAGAGTGCTTCACTCTACCCCGCTGCCTTCATTTTATAAATAGATAAGAAGCTTCACGGGGAAGCTAAAGCTTATGGACATTCACCAACATCGAAGGAAGTGGTCCAATACACAACCACCACATAATATTGTTAGCACTTCGGGAAAGGAGTCCATTGGGTGAAGATTTGCCGCAGTTGAAAATCTATTTTTTTTTCACAAAATGGTGTGGGAGGGGTCTAGCACTCAGTTGTGATTTTGCAAAATATCTCATTACAGGTTGAGTGCTGCTTGACCTGTCTGCCTTCAAAATTTGTTTTCTCCAAGCTGCTTGACCTCTCCCATGGAAAATTCCAATTTTACCATTGCTCGACCTCTCCCACATTGCTTAGGCATCCATTTTAAATTTCAATTTTAATCTGCTCTTCTCTCTCCATTTGTATCCTAAATAATTTAATACTTCTATTTTTCACTTAATCCACTCCAAATTAATCCTATAACTTAATTATTCCAACAATATTCCTACCTTAATTTTCATTGCATTATATTAAGTGTACCATACATATTTCAAAACGTATTTTCTTTTATCAAAATCTCTATTCTGAAAAAATCCTTTTTACTTAACTTATACCCATTTTATCCGTAATTACCGGATTAAGGTACCATACATTATTTCGGATCGCGTTCCCATTTATCACCACATATATTTTTAATACCCCAATTTTTTGTTATGGAATTTAATAAGATAATTGGGAAATTATTTGGATTATTGGATTTGTTGGATAACTAAAATTATTAAAATTCGTTAAGTGGAAATATTGGTTAAGGTTTAAATTGGGAATGGCTTAAGTAATGGGAATGTTAAAGGAATAAAAATAAAAATAAAAAGGGAAGGAGCACTGTGTTTTGGAGGAAGGGGTTTATGACGGACGTCCCTCGAGCGAAAAAGGACGTCCATTGCAGGAAATGGGAACTAGCGGCGTTATTCGTTATATACATCGTCATTTAAGGAAGCGAGGGATGTCCCTAGTGGAATGTGGGACGTCTGTGATGAAAGATAAAAGGAATGGCGCTAATATTAAGTGGGACGGCGTCGTTTGACATCGAAGAAGGGAGTCATTTTTGGAAGGGACGGACGTCCCTTATAGACGAAGGACGTCCAAAATCAAGGAGTCAGTGATGGACATTGATGGATGGCAAATATAAAGACCGTGAATGCCCCTTCGTAATGGGACGGACGTCCCTTACGGCAAGGAAATTGACGGGCATATAAAATACGAAAACAACGGATGTCCCTTATCGTGTCTAGTGTCTGATATTGCACAGCTTTGTGAAAAACCTAATTTAATCCTAGTGTTTTGTCGTTTACAAATTAATGTCCCACTCTGGTTACAAGGCATCAGCTCACCCACATCGCGGCGACCCTCCCCATCTTGATTGGTGAACGACCATCACTCCTCTAGGTAAGCTTCTGAGTTATTCTCTACATTTTTTCTTCTCTTCTCCATGTGTGAGTGAAACCCCTGGTGTGTGAGTTCTGCGAGAGTTGAGTTGTGAGAAGTGTGTGCTCTTTGAAGTGGTACATTGTGCGTTGGGTGTGAGGTCCGTGAACTGAAAGGCGAGGTTGGGTTGAACAACTCGCTGCGGTATTTTCTTCCAGTATAGGAATTCTTCAACGATTAGCAATCTAATCTAAGGATTGGGTAGAGTCGTTGGCCTATGGAGGCCCTACCCACAAGTAGTGTCTGTTTGTTTTCTTGTTAATATTCTATGTTTCCTTTACTACAAATTGATACTTTGTTAGATAGAGAAATTGAAAATGTTTCCTGCTAAGGTTTTGGTCTCTGTAACGACTCGGATTTTTCTTACTTAGAAAATCGCTTAAAAATAAACCTTTTTAAATTGTGATCAGAGTTTTTTTTCAAAAATTCAGACCGTTAAAAAACCATTTTCTTAGACTTGTTATGAAAATCGTTATAAACAGTGGAAAACTATAATTATAAAATCTTTTCTCACAACGTAGCAGAAGCATAAATAATTCATTCAACAAGACAGTATATAAACTGGTATTTTACATTTATAAAATCCTTTTCTCTTTTACTTTACTTAGCCTAACCAGCCACAAGTTCTGCCGTGCAAATCCTTCATCAACTACTCATTCATCTGTTCTCTTGCGTGTACCTACACCATTAGCAAACTGTGAGCTTGAGACCCAGTAAAAAATGAGATATGCAATATGATGTATGCCTCTAACTAATTATGTCGAAATGGGTACCGCCCTAAACTATTCTTTTCTTTACGTTTCATTCATTCATTCATTCCTCAGACATCGAGTTGGGAGATTGGAGGAATCTATGTCAGAGAGAATAGTCTCTTTGTTGGCTTCTAACCACCTAGGGTAGATAGTCCCGCAACCCAACAAGGGAAGGGCTTAATTCTTCCAGTCTACCTAGTTAGATCCGAACTACCCCTCCCTCCTCCAACTCCCCTTTTCTTTACATTTCATTCATTCATTCATTCCTCGTACGTCGAGTTGGGAGATTTGAGGAATCTGTGTCAGAGAGAATAGTCTCTTTGTCGGCTTCTATCCAACTAGGGTATACAGTCCCGCAACCCCACAAGGGAAGGGCTTAATTCTTCCAGTCTACCTAGTTAGATCCAAACTACCTTTCCATCCCCCAACTCCCATTTTTCCTTCATTCATTTTCTTTATTCATTTTCCTCAAGTAAATGCATATGAATACCCCCTCCGACGGGGCATTTCTTACTTGTTTCTATTAGCATGATGCATGTCAATGAGAAGTAGTAATCATAACAATATAAAAGTATGAGACATGAATTAGTAATCACAACAATATAAAAGCATGAAATATAAAAATCTACTAACATACTATACATGACGATATACTCTAAAACATGCTTGGCAATTTAAAGGAAATAATAACAATATAGGCATGCTTGGTAATTTAAACAAAACAATAACAACATAGACATGCTTGACAGTTTAAAGGAAATAATAACAATATAGACATGCTCGGTAATTTAAAGAAAGCAACAACAATATAGACATGCCTGGCAATTTAAAGGAAACAATAACAATATGCTAACATCCTAAACATGCTTAGAGATTAAATTAATAACGTGTCGAACAGCATATGCTTAATAAATAAGGCAGCATAGTAGAAACGCTAACAAACAATCGAATAAAGACACTGCTTATGATGTAGGGCCTCCACAGGCCAACGACTCTACCCATTTCTTATCTTGGAGCTTTATCGTGTATTAGCACTTAATCGTTATCCTTCTTCACTTTTTCAATACCTTCATGATTAAAACATTTACTCATTAATAATCATAACTTTTTAATTTCATTCTTTTCCTATCTTTAACTACATAGTAATTCTAGGAACCCCTTTGACAATCCAAAACGGAACGTTAATACTTAACAATTCTAACATTGACAACTTAACAACTTCACCATTATCTATACCTTTAATCTTTATTCATCACTTGATAATGTTTCATAATCCAAACTTAATATCCATTTTCTAACCAATTAACAAACCGCGCACGTAAAGATGCAAAACAACATTTATCCAACAGAGTGCAATTTTGCAGGCCAAAACTAACTTCAACATTTCATGCTTTTGGAAATAACCAACAGAGGGCATATATTCACAAGTCAAACCTCACAGAATATTAACCCAAGCAACAGAGCACATATTTGAACTATTCTTCAAATAACCAACGACAGATTAACAAATCCATTCACAGAACCAAGAAGCAGAAACCCAACAGTGGCATAATTCCAAAAATCGAGCAGCAATATCCAACAATAAATCACGGTGTCTACTAAATCTTTTATCTTCTCTATTTAACCATAACCATCACTTAAATACATAACACAAGAGGGGGGAGTTACACCTCACAAAAGACCCGAGAGCAGCCTCCCAACCTCCCTACAACCCAACTTCTCCAAAGGCTTTACATCCTTGGTTTATAACCCACACCCAAAAGCTTCATCAAGTCACATAGAGAGCTTAGCTGAAATTACAATTCCATAAACCAAAGGAGGAGGAGGACATTACCTAGAGATAGAAATAGACCCAAGAGTTCCATCCCTCTCATCCAAAGCCTCACCCTCACACTTTGTCTTTCTCAGTTTACCTTATTCTTCTATCATCAGTCCACAAAGGAGCCTTCTCTGTTCTTCAAATCTCCAGAGCACTCATCCACACCTGAGAGCACCCAGCTCTTTCTCACATTTTCTCTCCTCTTCCTCTGCATTTCTAATTCACCAGAGAGGCATACCATTCCTTGCCTCTGCCACAGACACCCGTGGGTATCCCCAATCCTTGCCCCGACATCACCATTCCTCACGCACATCCACGCTGTCCTCTTCATCAGAGCAGGATAGACAGGTTTGGACTAGCCCACAAAGCCGGACCACAAGTTCTTCAGTCGTTTCTTCGCGAACCGTCAGCTCCCTACCACCGCCAATCCGACTCGTTATTCACCGCCTCCTCGTCGTCGCCATTTCATCATCACCGAGCATCACCAGGCACCCTAAATTGACAGAGCATCAGAGCTCACCACGACTCGACGTTCGCAGCGAACCATCTCGTGAAGCAGCAACCTCGAGCCCTAGCCTGAAATTGCTCACCCAAAACCACTCGCCGCTCACTAGACAATGCGTCTGACCGGAGTCATCCTGAGCCCCCAAGCCCGAGCTCCCAATTCTCTCTCACATCTCTTTCTTGCTCGCTGCAGATTGGCCGCTCTCCCTCGGTCCCTCCTTTTCTCTTCAAACTGAACTGGTCCACAAGGGAGAACCGGTTTACACCACTATTTAATCCCCTTTATTTTAATTCCTCCATTCTAGGACATCTGCTTACCATTTATCCTAAGGGGGACATCTGTTGTCTTCATATTTTATTCGTCCGTCAGTTTCTTTGCTACAACGGACGTCCGTTCTTTATGAGGGACGTCCATCGCCTTCACATTTTATTTGTCCGTCAGAGATGTCTGTCAAACCCAATGGATGACCTTCTTCTTTGCCATGAGGAACGTCCATTTTCCTATAAGGGACGTCTATCCCTCCCTAAAGTGGCTCCCTTCTTCACTCTCAAACGACGCCATCCCACTTAATATTAACGCCGTTCCTTTTTCTTCAATCACAGACGTCCTTTGTCCATAAAGGACGTCCAGAGCTTCCCACAACGACGTTATTCTACTTACATACTAATGCCCGCCTTTACAAAGAACGTCTGTCCAGCCAATGGGCGTCCATTTTCCCCTACAACAAATGCCTGTCCCTCTATAAAGGACGTTTGTTCCACCACTAAGCGATGTCCACCCTTCCACAAAAGCATCTGCCGACTCACACAACACAAGGGACGTCCGCCATTCACACAAAATCACCACGACTATACATTAGTCACACCCTGCTCTTCTCTCTCTTCACTTCTAATTAATCCAACAATTTAATCACCATAAATACCCACTTAAACACTCCCAATAATTTCATCTAATAAATCTTTAATGATTATCCACCTAATCCAATTACCCATAATTAATTCCCTAATTATCTATTACTTAATTCCAGTACGGGAAATTGATGTATTGCAGTCTCTAACGTTTAGTTCTATAATACAAAATGATGAACTGAAGATTTTTTTATGTCATGTTACGTATGAATGAGCTATGATTTACTTCATTGATAGTGATTCTATTTTGTTGGGTGTGCTGTACATTATCTTGCTTGTTGCTATGGTAGACCCGATCGATGACTACTATCTAATCTTTGTGCTAGATGGGAGCTGGTATTTCCTTTGATATGACCATGCATAATCAACCCCTAACATAACTTGTTTAATTTTCTGTAACTATAAAATAGGTTGTTAGCTCTAATTGATGATAATGCCATTAAACCATGTTCTATCAATTCAAATGTACCTTGTCTCTAGTCATTTGGTTGTGTTCAATTCATGTCATCAACTTATTGATTTACTAAGCATGTCTCCATTTACTCGCTATATCCATGTTTATTTCACGTCATCGTACTATTGTCTAGCATGCCTAATTCTTTTGAGTATCTTGTTGTAATTTACCATTTAATATCAGCTTAATAGCATGTTAAATTTGTCATTTTCTTTGCTGTTATATTCTGTAAATTTAGAACATGTTATTTCACTGTTTTATTCATTGTTACTTCCTGTTAGATTGAATTGTAATCATGATTGTAGTATTGCATAGACATGCATCATGATAATGAAACAAGTAAGAAATGTCACATCTAGGGTGCTACTCATATGCATTTACATGAGGAAAACGGATAAAAAAAATGAATGGAAAGAAAGAAAAATGAACGGAAGCAAGGAAAAAGGGGAGTGGGGGATGGAGGGGTAGTTCAGATTTAATCAGGTAGTCTAGACAATTATGCCCTTCCCTTGTCGGGTTTCGGGAGTCTGGCTACCCTAAGTGTTTAGAAGCCGACAAGAGACTATTCCTTCCAACACAAATTCCTTCATCTCCCAACTCAACGTATGAGTAATGAATGAATGAATGAAATGTAAAGAAAAGAACAGTTTGGGGCGGCACCCACTCCGAAAATAATGAGTTAGAGGCATACATCATACTGCATACCCCTTTCCTTACAGGGCCTTTAGGCTCACTGTTTGCTTGTGGTGTAGGATATTGTCAAGAAGTAGTGATTTTAGGAGCAGAGGGGGATGCATTTTCCATTGAGCCTACAGGTTATTCGGCTGAATCAACCTGAGAAAGTTATGGCTTGCAAGAAGAAGAAAGGAACAAGCTATTTTGAAACAGTTTAAAAGACACTGTTTTGTAAAACTAGTAACTCTTACCTTAACTCACAAACCGTATTTTGAACTTAGTTATATTTTCGCTTTTTCTCTGATTTAACCATGCACCTTAGATTTCCACGCTTGCCTTAAGTTTTATTCTCACTTGTTTTTAACAAATAAAAAGAAAAATTTTTATACGGTAATTAAAAAGGAAAAAGTTAAGGAAGAAATTGACGTGGGGCATCACAATATTCCATAAAATTCTTTACATTACATTTATAGAGGAATTTATCTGGGTATAAAATTCTCCCCTCCTTAACAAAATTTTAACCACAAAATTTAGCTAACGAAATAGCTCCAATACTTGGCTTCCATGTCCTCTTTTCTTTCCCACGTAGCTTCTTCTGCTGAATAATTCTGCCATAAGACTTTGACTAATGGAATCTGCTTATATTGAACTTCTTTTACTCTTGAGTCTAGAATCATAATAGATCTTTCTTCATAGCTTAAGTTTGATTGAACTTCCATATCAGCAGGAGGTACCATCTGAATTGGATCCCCTAGGTATTTTTTTAGCATTGATATATGAGATATTTTGTGTTCACCCTCCATGGAAGCTAGTAATTGTAATAGGTACACCACCTTTCTGATTCATTTTGTGATTGTAAAGGGACCGACATACTGCGGACTCAACTTCCCTTTCTATCCAAATCGCATGACTCCTTTAACGAGCGATACTTTTAGAAACACCATATCCCCATCATTGAATTCCAAGTCCCTTTGGGGGTGATCAGTGTAACTCTTCTAGCGACTTTGAGCGGCCAACATTCTTTGTCGGATAATTGCAATCGATTCGAGGGTTTGTTATATCATATATAGGCCGTAAAACTCAGCTTCACCAACCTCACTCCAATATAATGGGGATCTGCACATCCTGCCATACAATATTTCATAAGGAGTCATTCCAATAGTCGCCTGGTAGTTATTATTGTAGGCAAATTCTACTAGAGGTAGCATCTTTCCACATTCGATTTGAAACTCAAGCACGCAAGCATGCAACATATCTCTAAGGTTTGAATTGTACGTTCACTTTGGCCAACGGTTTATGGATGAAAGGTAGTACTGAACTTCAATTCCATGCTCATGGCCTTATTCAAACTCTTCTAGAATGCAGAACTGAATCGCGGATCCCGATTAGATACAATGGAGACCAAAACTCCATGCAATCGTATGATCTCCTTAACATATAGATCTGCGAACTGATTTATCTTGTATGTCATTTTTACTGGTAAGAAATGGGCAACCTTGGTTAAGCTGTCAATAATTACCCATATCGCCTCATGCCCTCTAGCAGTCCTGGGTAATCTAGTAACAAAATCCATGGTGATGTTCACTAATTTCCACTCTGGTATCGGTATCGGTTGAAGCATTCCACCAGGTCTTTGATGTTCCGCTTTACTTGTTGACTTACCTGGCACAATGCTACATACTGAGCAATATCGAATTTCATCATTGGCCAATAATAGTGAACCTTAAGGTCTTTGTACTTTTTGTTGCGCCCAGGATGGATGGAAAAACTTGAAGAATGGGCTTCCCTTAAGATTGCCACCTGCAGTTGTGAATTGTTAGGCACATACCACCTATTCTTAAACTTAACAATTCCGTCAGCCAATATAGAATAGTCCCGAAACTCCACCAAAGTCGGGTTCAGCTTGAAATCTTCACATTTGTGACATCTCGGTTATTCTTACAATTTAAAACTTATGATGTTGAAAAAATTTTCTTTTTAATTTACAGCAGAAGACTTTTTATTTGAAAACTAGCTCAGTTAAGAAGTATATAATTAAACTTTTTTTCATTAAATCATTTATTACATAAAAACATATCATGAATTAAAACTTCATAACTTTAAAACCTTTACAACAGCAGAAGACTTGTATTTACAAAACCAAAAGAATCGGAATACAATTAAAAAACCTTCTTAATAAAACAATTACTATAATTAAGGTTCACTTTCTTTAAAAACATTATTATCAATCATTACATTTCCTTTTTAAGCTTTTAGCCTAACCAGCCGCCAAGCACGCAACGTACAAATGCCTCATCAATTGCTTCAATCCTCAATCCTATGCATACCTACATCACATGACTTAACTATGAGCCTAACGCTTAGTAAGCAATATAAAAATAAAAGTGCGTATGCAATATTCTTTAAAACACATACATTTTTCTCAATATTTCATTATTCGATTACTCTTTATAGAACAGTGATGAAATTTTTACTATAGCCATGAACTTATATTCTGGCAGTGAACTTGTGCCAATTGGTGAACTTAAACCAGATCGGTGAACTTATATTTTAGCGGTGAACTTGTACCTAACTAGTGAACTTAAATCAGATCTGTGAACTTATACCGCAATGGTGAACTTGTATCATGATGGTGAATTTATTCCATCATGATGATCTTAAATCGTTTCTGTTTCTGTTTCTGTTTATCTTTTACTTATTTTTCTTTTACCGTTATTTATTCTGTGATTCGTTTCCACGTGAGAGTAACCTCTTCAGCCTCCGAACTCACATAAAAACTAACCATTTATGTTTACGTTTATTCGCAATTGGGTAAGAGCAACTTCTTCAGCCTCCAAACTCACCCACCCGTTGAATGAGAGGAACCTCTTCAATATCCGAACTCACTCGCACGGGTTTGTTTCCTCGTTTATTCACAATTCAATTACATTTGTATTTTCGTGTGCATTAGGAACAATGATGCAAGCATACAATTCTATCTACGTCTAACGTGTTCATGTATAGTATCCTCAAATGTGATTTATCCCTAACTAATGAACCAAACTTAATGCTAATAAACAGACAATTCAAACAATCAAGCAAGCAAACAAACAAACCCTAATTCTTGTGATGTAGGCCCTTTCGGACAAAACACATGCAATACTACTTACCTAGAATCCTTAGCTTTAATGAGTTAACGCTTAAAGTTTTCCTTCACGAAACCTATTCATAATTAACACACATACATATTAATTTCCAATAATAAAGTCCCCTAGCTTCAACTAACAAGCAGTGAGTAACCTTCGTCTAACACCATCCAATAATTAACTTAACAGTTATATTGATTCCAGACAATAACTATCTTCATATTTCCATCTACATGGAATAGCTTCACAACATAATAACCTTGTTAACAATTTACACATCTAGTATTTCCATGACACAGCAGCATAATTTGACAGTATGTCTTAACAACCAAACACAATAGAGTATTTCTATCCTGAATGTCTCTAAGAAGAAACAGGGAATGACCCAAGAATAAATCTAGATTAATAAACAAATCCAGCAGAGAGAAATTTCCATTCAATAGAGACTTAGTCCAATCACTTCCAAAATCTAAGCTGTGATTTGTACAGATTGATTCTTTATCAACAGGATATTAATTTCAATTAACTCCTCTCCACATCTTAATAAACAAAGACAATTTTAGATGTCACAGAGCTTCAATAGGGCTTATTTTATCATCATCAAACTTTATCCATGCAACTAAACCATATAACTTTAAACAGACTCTTAACCAACAACATTTAGAATAACAAAAGCAAACATCTCCCAAGGAAATCCTTATTTTTCATGTGATCAAACTTCATACCTCAATTGTTAATCCTTCCCTATGAGTCACACAACGTTGTCTTTCCTTTCATTGCCTCTCCTCATTCTCTCTTTTCATTGTAGCATTTCCTTCACTACCTCACTTCACAGCAAATTCTCCTTCCAAGCTGTCTGCTTCCTTTCTCTGTAATTTCCTCCAGCAGTCTGCACTCGCCAAATTACTTCTCCTTCTCACACAATACCCATTCGGCTCACCAAAAACTCCAAAAGCACTCAACCATTTTCACAATTTCTCACTCACTGGTCCACACTCAGTTTCCTTTCACTCTAAACTCTCAAACCCTTTCCTCAAGTTTCTCACACTAGAGCCATTCAAGAACAGAAGCAAGAAACTCCACCAGCAAGTCCTCTTCTCCAGAACCTTACGGTTATGCTCAACATTTCAGTAGAGTTTCCCCATGATTTTCTTCTTTATAAAATTTTTGTTCCCTCCCCTCTCTATTTATAAGCCACAACCTCGACCTTCATTGTCCAAATGAAGATGGAAGGCCAAAAGGAAGGATACCATATCATCCAGACACTTCAGATGATGAATCATTCCATCTTTGGGTGTCAATTTAATATTTTCAGACGACTCATTAATTTGGTAGTCGATCGATTCTTCTTCAGACGATCGACCGCCAATCCATTGATCAGCCGCACCAAATTTCACCAGTCGATGAATAGAACGATCGACGCTGTGGACAAGTGACCACCAGATCACCCACCACATTCATTGATCAATCGCCAATCAGAATATTCACGTGAATATATATTCTATAATATTATGTCTTCAACCTCCATTATATATATATATATTATACTCTTAATAAATTATAATTCACTTTCCTAAATTATCCCTAATTTATCCTTTGATACGTAAGGATATAAATTGTCCAAGATTCTTTCTTCACATTATTTTTTTACTAAACTCAATATACTCATAATTGTTAACAACCTTATTATTCTCAATCTCACTATATCCAATATATTTTCTCTTACTAAAAAGCTTTCATCCATTATCTCCAATTTCACTCACTATCAATCACTAATTCAGTCCTTTTTTTCCAATTTCATTTCCCTTGACTAACTCTTAAATTATTAAAGTCATTTTCAATAAATTCATAATCATCCTCCTAAGCTTAATATGAACCTAATTCGGGGTATCATAATTCACTTCTTCCAATATGTGTCTCTCGACCAACACCTTAATCATCCATTTAAGCTCTAATATCCTCATAATCATAATTTAAGCCTTGTGCTTAGCTCCACGAAAATTTGGGATATTACAGCATTGGTCGTCTTTCTGTTGGGATTCTTTAATTCTCTCTTGTATAGAAGGCTTTAAGGTTAGTGATGACAAAAGAGCAATTAACGACATAGGAACCATTTGTACATCCAACTCTTGAACATCCTTCCGAAGTCCCAAGGGCATCTCTTCATATATCATACTCATTATTGCAACCTTTCTGCATAGAGCGTCAGCTACAACATTCGTCTTTCCGAGATGGTATTTAATCTCACAATCATAGTCTTTTACAAATTCCAACCATCGCCACTACCTCATGTTCAATTCTTTCTGCGTAAAAATATACTTCAAGCTTTTGTGATCTGTGTAAATCTCACACCATTGCCCATACAAGTAATGCCTCCATATTTTGAGAGTAAATACAACTGTAGTGAGTTCTAGATTGTGAGGAGGATAATTAGCCTCGTGCGGTTTGAGTTGTCTCAAAGCATACGCAATCACTTTTCCATTCTGCATAAGCACCCCACCAAGTCCACTCTTGGACATATCACAATAAATATAGAAATTGTCTTCTTCTTCAAATAGGACCAATACAAGTGCTAACATCAACCGGTGTTTCAACTCTTGAAAACTCTTTTCGTATTCACTTGACCACCAAAAATTGCACATTCTTCTTTGTTAGACTAGTTAGAGGCAAAGCTATTTTTGAAAATCCACTTAGGAACTATGTATAGTATCCTGCAAATCTGAGAAAACTTCTTACATTGCCCACGCTCTTTGGCTATGCCCAATTGACAATCACCTGAATTTTTGCTAAGTCAACTGCAATGCCATTCTTAGAAATCACATGGCCGAGGAAGCTGACTTCATCTAACCATAATTCGCACTTCAAGAATTTTGCATATATTTGGTGCTGGTCCAGAATAGACAGGGCAATGTTTAAGTGTTCACAGTGTTCTTCTTATGACTGAGAATAGACCAGAATGCAATCAATGAAAATGATAATGAACTTGTCTAGATAATCTCTAAAGATCTAGTTCATCAAGTCCATGAAAATTTTTGGGGTATTGGTCAGCCTGAATAACATCACAAGGAATTCATAATGCCCATACCTCATTCGAAACCTTGTCTTAGGTATATCGTCCGGTTTAACTTTCAACTGATAATACCCTGAATGAAGGTCAATCTTTGAAAACACGCAAGCACAGTGTAGCAGGTCAAATAGATCATCAAACTGAGGCAAAAGGTATTTGTTCTTGATCGTCACTTTGTTCAGTTCCCCGTAGTCTATGTACATCCTTAACGATCCATCTTTCTTTTTCACAAACAAAACTGGCGCTCCCCAAGGTGAGAAGCTTAGATGGATAAACTCTTTGCTGATTAACTCTTCCAGTTGGATTTTTAACTCACGTCATTCTACTGTCGCCATTATATACGGATTCTTCAAGATGGGTTCTGTAAAACCCATGAAATTTTTAATAAGAAATTCCACATGTTAATTTTTTGCATTGGAATCGGTCAAGAGTGTAAAGTTTTACCTGATTTGTCGCGTAGCGGCCACATATGATTTTTCAGTCAAATGGTCAAAATTGGTAAAGTTGGATAGTTACCAAATGGTGGAAAAATCAAAGAGGTAAAATTGGAAAGTTATTTGGGTTAAAGAATACATTACCGGTTATCGTTGGGAAAAATCAGAATTTGATTCAGAAATTGATTTGGTTTATTTGATGAAGGATCTGTGTGTGTGTGTGTGTGTGTGTGTGTGTGTGTGTGTGTGTGTGTGTATTTATTAATTAAATAAAAGGAATAAGTTCTGCTGGCAGTTTTGAAGAATGGAAAGAAGAGTAGCGGGTTGCGTGAAAGAAAGAGGTGAAGAGGAATGAAGAGTGAACAAAGTACAGATGTAGAGAAGAATTGAAGAGAAAATGACATCACTAGGCAATGGGGGGATGCTGCTGAAGCATGTGGAAGCTCGAACGAAGTCTTGGCCATCAGATGAGGGATATGGAAAATCGGATGAGCTGTGGAATGTCAGATCAAGATGGAGAGGCGATGTGGAAGATCGGATGAAGTCTTAGCCGTTGGACGAAGGCTATGGGAATCGGATGATCTGTGGACCATCAGATCAGGACAGAGAGACGTTCATTGAAGCTCAGGACGTCCATAATAGGCTAACAATCGATATCATGTGCGAGGCACGTGTTACTTGTGATAAATAAAAATGTGGGTGAAGTGTCAGCCATTGGATGAGAAGGAATGATGAAATTAGGGACGTTGGATGACTATGAGGGACATCCATTCTGAGGAGGGACGTCGGTCATAAAAAAGAATTGTCATTCCTTTGGATAAGGACATCCAAAATAGATAAGGGATGTCCGAAACCGGCTGAGGGACGTCTGAAATAGAGTGAGGGACGTCCAACAACATAGAACCCTAGAAACCAAGTATAAATAGGTGCGTTAGCTAAGGGTTCGGGGCTATTCCTTTTCAACTGTCGAAGACCCTTCCATTAGAGAGGAGTCACGAGAGGGAGAGACTTCATGAGGGAGAAGTTGACCAAGAGAAATTTCATGAGGGAGGTGCAACGATGACCCATGACATTGTCTGAGAAGCATTCCATCTAGGAGCTTTCTGAAGAGACAAACCACGGGAAGGTTAGTTTTGCTACGGCTGAACACTTTCTTCGATTAAGGTAAGGTTTCTCTCCATTTTGGACTCTGTTTTATAGAACTCCCGATTTTGTTTTCCATTTCTGAATTGGATGATGCATTATGTCTCTGTTTCATTATGGTATTATTGATGAAAAACCGAGGATAATGATTTTGTTACTGCTGTTTGATGCTGGATTCTGCTTTGGGTTACAGGTTCCGTTTTGTTGTTGTTTTGGATAGAAATTTATGATAATATTACCATGCTTTTGCCATGGACTTAACAGATGAATTTGGGGTTCTGTTTTGATTTCGGTGATGAGTTTGGTTTCAGGTTTCTATTCTTGGATATTGATTTGGTTCTCTAATGTTGTTGTGTTTCATTTGATAACCTGAGGACTAGTTGTGTTGCCAATTAAAATGCATTGTTAAGGTTTACCAAGTGTTGGGCTGTGGAGGTTTTGTTTTGCTGGCTTGAATAGATGGTACTGATTAAGTTGAAAAGGAGGACTTTTAAGGGTTTATGATACCCACTGTTTAGAGAATTTTGTCGGGGTAATTAGATAAGTTACTTACACTTCAGTTGTGCTCCTATCTCTGGTATAGGACCCTTCCACTCATTCTCTTGGTGTTTTTTATTGAAATTCCCATGTTTGATGCATTTGTTAAACTTTGACAATTTTGGCGAGTGTGATACAATTCCCGAGGAGACTATTGCTCTGCTCAATAAGAAGGAACTCTGAAAAGGTAGGGATTTCTATACCTTTTGCGTTATATTGCATCCCATTTTCAAAATGATTATTTTGTGGGATACCACACTTGAAAAATGATAGGGTCTGTTTTGGCAGCACGTTGGTTTTTATATATATGTATGTTTTCTCACATTTATTTTCCCTACATGATTTGAGATTATTGTGCATATATTGGAAGATGAATCCTCTTGATGCTTTAGGCACTCTAGCGCTAAAGCATCACGAGACTATCCCATGAAAACCTTCTGCTATGTGAAGATTGATTGTTTATACGTGCGAAAAAGGGGATTGGGCATTGGTGACATGTCCTCAGGTTTCGAGCCTTAAAAGTTGAAAGTGGAGATGGGAAGGTGATGACACTTCCTTGGGTTCGAGTCCCTTGGCCAGGTTTTATCACACAGAGTTGACAAGTTGTTTAACACTAAGTTTTGCCTATCCTGGTACCGTTTCATTTAACGGGTGGCGTGACGGCTTGAGCTTGCTCGTCGGCAACACTCGTTAATTTGGAACCTTGAGGTATTTAGTTGAGAAGCAATCCATCAATGACAACCTCATTCTGGGTATATGATCGTACGAGTTGTGTCATTGCTGACTGGTTTACCGACAACTCGGGTGACGTGCTGGATTTACGGATTGCCGTCATTGTTACTTCTTCAGCCTCATGAGGTGCTGTCATCAATGGGTGACCACCTATTCTATGATGAGTCTCGGATGGATCCTTGAGTGACCATCCTGTTTCACTGATAACATTTTCGTACGGAAAATGATGTTGGCATATTTTTATGATATAGTTGTCTATGTATGCAGTGGGGTTTTGATGCAACCACATCGAGGGCCATGGGTCGGTTTGATAAAATGATAAAGAAATTTAAAATGATTTAATTCCATATCGGGTAAAAATGAGAAACATAACATTATTTACATAAATAGAGAAAACTCAGTTTTGTATGAGGTGCGTCTAGTATAGCTATACTTTTCTAAGTTAGTCACTCACCCCAACGACTCCAAAACTTCAGATAAATGAAAGAGTGGTTGAGGACGCAACGTTGAAGAATCCAATTTACTTTTTATTTCCTGTTTTAGTGATTTAAGTTGAGACTATTGTTTGGTAAGGATGATTGTAATTCTATTTGGGTTTGTAAAACTTAATACTGTTAGATTGGATTTGTTGCATAGTACTTTAGGTTTTATTTTAATTTATGTATTGTTATTTTCTCGTGATCACTATACGGACCAAGGCACATATCTTTTGGGCCACACATATTATAAAAGTCTTCCGCTAAAACTCACGCCTTGGGCTGGGTGATCGGGTCCTCCACAACTGTAATACCCCAAAAGTATTTGTCTCTGTTCTGTTGATGTATTAAATTTGGATAGTGAATATATGTGCATATCATATCATATTTCGTGATGATATACGTTAAATTATACTTGGAAAGTATAAGGTTAATATTAGAAAATAATCTAAGTGTGAGATTTAAGAAAAAAATGTGCACAGGTGAGAATTCGGATGCGTCTTATATCGTCCAAAATCGAGCGCGGACAACGTGGACGTTGTTGAGATGAATCTGTATTCAATTTTATGACTTTTCGGATGCCTCTGTCTTGTGCGAAATCTGGCGCGGACGACGTGGATGAGATGGGAACGAATCTGTATTCAATTTTATGCGTTTTCGAATGCATCGCTCTCGTCCGAAATCTATTTCGGACGACTTATAACGTCCGAAAAGTCAAAAAATCTACGAAACCCATTTATATTTCACACTTTCTCTTTTTCGATTTCGTGTTTTACACGATAAAACAGACCTGCTGCGACATCTAGTTTATCCTGGAGATGTGGAAGCTTTTCCACATGGCTCTTGCTATGTGGACCTGTCCTCCTTGAATTGGGAAATGTCGGCACTCCCCTTCTGCAACTTGCAGCTTATCCCCTACTGCAGCTCACTCTTCCCTTCTTCTATAAATGGTAAGTCTTGTATCCTTGTTCACTCTGGCAACTGGGAATTTCGAAATTGTGGTGAGTTAAGTGTTGACTCATGTGTGAAGTAAATTATGGTGAGTAAGGAGTAGTGAGCTTGTATTGGATGACTATATTGCTCTGAAGGACTTTTGTGAGGATTCCACCGAAAAGGGTAAGAGTTAATCTTGGAGTTATTGGTCTGATCATGATTTCTGATTTAGATTGAATGAGTAATGAGCATTAAATTTAAATGCTATCTTTGCATAGGCATTACTAGAAGTTTGGAAGGTTAGAAACATTGGCTACTGTTGATAACACTTTTGAAGTTTCTACTTGTGGTTAGCTGCTGGAAAACTTGAGGTAAGAATTGGGATTTGTTGTTGGCCAAAGGTGGCCCTACATTACGGCTTGGATTGTTCAATTTGCTGTATGATTGATTGTTTAGTTGTTGTGAAAATTGTTGAGAATGATGTAGTGTTCAATGTTCTGTTACGTTATACTAGTTGACAAAATGTATATTAGTTGCTGAAGGGAGACATTAGCACGCTAAAAGTATTGCTGCATAGTTTAAACTGTTAATGGGAAAAGATATACTGAATCTACGAATCACAAAAATCTGGATTGGGTGATTTGTCTTGGACTATATGAAATTGCTATCAAATGAGAAAGGGATAAAAACCATATGTTGAAAGTATAACATCTGTAGTTAAGAATTGTGTGTCATATTAATTGTTTGAGGGTATGAAATATCAAAGTTAGGTTACTGCCAAATGTGGACTGGTGTGAAATCCAAGAATTGAGAATCATTTCCTCCATTGGTATTAGAGTCCTTCAATTGTAAACATGCCTTAAATCAGTTGGAGTTATTGAGGTTAAACCCTGTTCGTGATTAGAATCTGAACATGTATTCCTTGCTCGAAACGGGTTAAAGATGACTAAAACTTGCATAGTCTTGTTTTAAATTTCTACGTCAAAATTGGTTACCATGACACAATATAGATAGCTGCAGTGTTTATAAATAGAACTTTATCTGTGAAATACATTTGCCATGATTGCGTTCTTTCGTGCATTACTTCTGTGATTTATTCATGGCATTCATGCATCACTCTAGGATTTATGAAATTGCTTACATATTGCGTGTCATACCTAATATATGTAAATAGTTGTGTGGGGGTTTGGGATGACTGGTAACATTCCATACGGTAGGATGCTTCCATGTAGGGAGCAGTGTGGTAGGAGTTATCTACGTGAAATCTGGGTTCATCTTTCTCCCGTTCTGAAACCCCCCACGTCTTTAACAAAAAGTGTGATACCGGCTTGTGGAACACCCCCGATGGATAGATCTCCTCGTCGGAGTGAAATGGTTCAGCCGCATGACCCTGGGTGTATCTCACTTTGGCTTCCAGAAGAGATACAGCTCTCTTCTGTAATGCCTTATGTGGTCACGCATCATTTGCATTGCATTTAAATTCTGATTCTTGCTGGGCGTTTGGCTCATTGTCTTCTCCGTAATGTAGGTATATGTGCGAGAACAGGTCGTAGCCGTTGATGGAGTATTTGCACGATGGATCTTGTGACTGATTGGGTTAAAGAGTGTAAGAAAGAGAGTAACTGGTTTTGTAATTTATAAAGTAAACAGTTTCATAAATGTTTTATTTTATGCTTCCGCAATATTTTTAAGAAAAGGGATCTTTACAAATGAAAGTTATTTTGCTGTTAAATTGATTTAGAATTTTAAGTAATAGTTTTAACACTCGGTTTTAAAAGAAAAGTCTTATTTGAATTTCATAAAAGAAAAGTTTTAGATTTTACGCGATCTTAAAAGTAAATGAAAAAAAAACCTGGTCGTTACAACAACGATCGGGTCACCTGACCTGGCGATTCTATTCGGCTTGTTTTCGAGTCATGACAGGTTCCGTGTCGGGATGCAAATCAGTTACAAACTCAATTTCCTTATTAAGTGGTAGCCTAAAGAGATCATCAAGGAAAACCCCTGAAAAGTCTCGGACCAATGCTACTTCATCTAATTTTGCTCTCGGTGTTGTCTTGGTGTCCATCATGTTCACAAAAAACCCTTCGCATCCGTTTTTCAATAGTCGATCTGCCTTGAGTGCAGAAATAACAATCAGCTTACACCTTTCCTTAACTCCTTGGAAGATATGTTGTTTGCCACCAAGAGGGTGAAAGCGGATTTCCCTTCTCCTACAATTGATAACTAACTGCCTGATACTGAGATAACCAGTCCATGCCCAGAATAATGTCATACCCCTTCATGTCCATAGCAATTAGATTAGCATGGAATGCAATTAGATTGGCATGGAATATACGGCCATTTATTCTAACTGCATATGCTTCTAGAATGCCACTAGCAATCAGATAATCTCCAGAGGGTAAAAACACCCTATACCACTTTTCATAAGACCAGGGAGACAATTCATTTTCCCACAAAGTTCTGTCAAAATGAATGAGTGGGTAGTTCTAGTATCAAATAAGACATATGCAACAATATTATAAGCGTAAATAGTAACTAAGATGATCAGAAAATTCATTTATTCTTAATGAAGAAATCTCTAATGCTATGAAAGAATACTCAAATATCATATAAAACACATAAATGATTACTTCATAATATCATGTGCACCTAATACAACCACCGGTAGATCCTCTTCTCCGCCGTTCCCATATAATGCAAAAACCCTTGGAGCCACCCCTTCTGATCCTCCCACCAAAGTTGGACAATATCTCACCACATGCCCGGGCTTCCTACACTTAAAACACACTCTTGAGCCTAATCTGCATTGCATGTAATGATTTTTCTTACATTTTGGGCATTGGTTGGATGGAGCAACAGTTGTCTCAACCATGGGGGGCTTGTCTCTTCCTTGTTGCACTTCACTTCCCGACAGTCTTTTCATCCCTCGATTCGCAGGCAGAGCACCCTATTGCTGTTGGTTCTGGTTGTTCCTCCATACCCGCTAGTTTATTTGCCATTGTTTTGTCGCCATTAACTCCACATCTTCCACATCGAGCGCCTTAGCAACAACTTACGCATAGGGAACACCTCGAGTACCAGATATTCTAACCCCTCTCAGGATCTCCATTTTAAGCCCTCACACAAAGTGATGGACTTTGTGCTCATTATTGGCTATCAAATGTGGAGCGAAACTAGATAATGCTTCAAATTTCCAAATATATTCAAATACTATCCCATCTAGCGCAATCGCACGAACTCCTCCAGTTTCTTAGTCTGGACCACGTAATTAAAATATTTTTCATAGAATAGCTCCTTGAAGTTCTCCCATGTAAGATTTTAGACATCTTGTGTCACTTTGACTGAATCTCACCAGAACCAGGCATCTTGGACTAGTAAATAAGCAGGACACATCACTTTCTCGGCCTCCTGTATTCTTGAGTACTCAAACAAGTCTTCGAGGGACTGTATCCATTCTTCAGCTCATATGACATTGGAAAGATTACCATCGAAGCTGGGAGGCTTGAGCCGTCGAAACTTTTCCCAGCTGACTTCCTCAAGAATAGCCACGACACCATGATTCTCATTGCCATTTTCCCTCTCTATAAGCTACTCCACTATAGCGATCAACCGGTCAATGGCGTCATCCCTTTTATCCCGATGTCCAGCATTCTCATAGCCAGCAGCATTTTCTTGGATGCCAACTGTCTTGTTCCTCTCGTCATTAATTCGCACATTGGCTCTTACTCTTCTTGCCATTCCATAGTCCTCTACATTTTCACTTTAGGAAATAATAAGTTTAAATAAAATAATTTAAGAAATAAAACTGAACTTACACTCGAAGGAGTATTCCACGATGAGTCTTGCGTTCCAATAGTCTACAAAACCGCGTTTGACCCGATTATGCTATGATACAAACTGTAACGCCCCATATTATTAAAATATTTTCTTTTTTTTCTTAGCCATATAAAATTTTTCTTTAATTTATTTAAAACGTGTGTGGAGAAAACAAATTAGAGTAATTTAAGCGGAAACAAATAATAATTTCAAAACATGGTTCATCACTTCCAACAAAAGTCTATGGTTTAACAAAACATTTATCGAAATTTAAAATCATAATTAACTGTTCAAAACAACCAGTGTTATTTTTCATGAGCCATAACCCTCAGGTCAAACTCAGCTGATAACCCAAGAGCTCATCCTGCAACGCCTCCTCCTCCACAGGTATATCGACGATATCATGACAGTCACTTACATCACATGATAAAACAATGAGTCTAACGCTCAACAAGAAATAGAATGAAATGCAATGTTCAATGCTCATGCGTGCTTATGCAGTCTATCTCAGAAAAGAACCTATATTTTCTATCTTTACATTTCATTATCAGAGAAAGGATACATCCTATGGTCATGTGACTTAACCGTTACTCTGACGAGGAGATACATCCATTAGGGGTGTCTCCACCTATGACCATCACCAATCTCTTTAGTTCAAGCATGGGGATTTCTAGTACAAGAAAAATGATACATCCTATGGTCCATGTGGCTTAACCATCACTCCCTCCCTACGTGAGATGAGTTGCATCCATTAGGGGTGTCACCACCAATGGACTGTCACCTATTTTTCCGAACTCCCACACACCTATTTACGTTTATTTATTCATTTTATTAACATGTCATGCATATGTCACCATTTTCATAAGCCCTAATCGTGATGCATGTATATCATGCCATATTCAGTCCACAACAATATATATAATGCACAAAGAGGAAACATAGCATTAGAACAGTGATATAATAGCATGGCTCAAGCTAAGACAATCTCTTCTATCATCTAACAATTTATTAGTGATTTATAAAGAACAATTAAGGGAACTAATGCATTAGAAAGGACTATTAAATAAATCATCTATTTATTATCAGAGAATAATTCACTAAACACCAAGGAACAACTTATCACTTAACAGGGCAGAGCAAACCGTTTGGAATCAGCAATCCAGAAAGATCAGATTACCTCTTTATCCTTTTTAAATTTTCTACAGAGTATTATTTCATAACTAATCAATAGGACATTTCCTATATTCCTCATCGGCTAACTCCTCACAGCCCACAATAATAACAAAGTCACAGTCAACAATAAATCAAAGTAGCTAGAATTGTTTAATAGCAGAGCAGTACATCTCAGCAGTTAAACCAAGCAGTATTCAATCAAACAATATCCCCTTTAATTTTTTAGAAAGTATTATTTAATCCGAGGCAGTAATCCAAAAGAACAGGGTAACACTTTTCATTAGTAACCAACACTTCTCGGTCAATAACAGAGCATTTTCCTACTTTTCCATAAACTTTAATTAACAAGACCTAAAATCATTCATCGACAGGACAACACATCATAGCAAGAGAGAATATTTCATACAAGAATCCACAGCAGCATTTAACCAACAACAAAGACTTGAGTAAATCACTGTGCATTGTCTAACTTCTCATCCAACTATATATATATATAAATGACAGTAGCTAAATCGTCTAACGGTAGAGCAACATTTCACAGCAATTCACCAAGGCACTATTCAAACAAACATACATTCATGTGATGTTAACCTCCACGGGCCACTCATCCTATTTCTTACCTCTTTGCAAATTCTCCCTATAGAAGCTCCACTTCATGCCAACAGCAGCCCATAAGCCAGACAGAAGAAACAACTCACTCCAGGAAATCCAAGTAGCAACTTCCTTCCCCTCTCTATAATATGAAAATCTAGAATAACTCCCTCTCCTTCTCTTCCTCTCACCCGCACCTTGCTCCTCTAACGAAAACAGAAAACTTTTTCTCTCTCTTTTCTCTCTTTTTGCTCTCTGTAATATGAACGTCTAAAGTGCTTCACCCCACCTTGCTGCCTTCGTTTTATAGACAGAGAAGAAGCTTCACAGGGAAGCTAAAGCTGATGGACATTCACCAACATCGAAGGAAGTGGTCCAATACACAACGGCCACATAATAATGTTCTCGCTTCGGGAAAGGCATCCATAAGGTGAAGATTTGCCGCAGTTGAAAATTTGTTTTTTTTTTTCACTGGTGCTCGACCACTCGGCCGTGATTTTGCAAAAATATCTCATTATAGGTCAAGCAGTGCTCGACCTGTCTGCCTTCAAAATCTGTTTTCTCCAAGCATATGCTCGACCTCTCTCATGGAAAAATCCAATTTTTCCCTTACAGTTTGAGCATGGCTTGACCTCTCCCACATTGCCGAGGTTTCCATTTTAAATTTCAATTTTAATCTGCTCTTCTCTCTCCATTTGTATCCTAAATAATTTAATACTTCCATTTTTCACTTAATCCACTCCAAATTGATCCTATACTTTAATTATTTCTACAATATTCCTACATTAATTTTCATTGCATTATATCAAGTGTACCAATATATTTTGAAACGTATTTTATTATAACAAAATATCTATTTTGAAAAATCCTTTTTACTTAACTTATACCCATTTTATCTATAATTACCGCATTAAGGTACCATACATTATTACGGAACGCATTCCCATATCACCACATATATTCTATAAAGTTCTTTACATTACATTTATAGAGGAATTTATCCGAGTATTATAATTTCTCAAGAGATTCTATAACAATGTATCATACTCGGGTAAGAATATTTCTAAGCTCAAGCAGATTATATTGAACTAATTCACCATTAGATCTTCTATTTTTCTTCATTGCACAATTCTATTTTCAAAAATTTGGAACTTTTACTATCTAATCCAATTCATAAAATTCTAGAGCCCAAATCTTCCTTAAGATGTGTATCATAATAGTTTAAAATAGTTTTGAACTTGAAATTTATCAGAGCATGCAACCAACTTATAATCCAAAATAGTACAAATTGTTACTTTACTTAACCCTTCATGCATAAACATGCTTAACTTCAACAACTTTCATTCCTTGCATAACATACACAATTCTTAAACTATTTCTTCATAACTTTTAAAAAGAGCAACCATAATCAAAATCATAACTTAGCATCCAACTATTCTCACTCAAATTTTATGAGCATTAATGGGAGAGCTCAACTTACCTTTAGGGAGACACAGAGTTTTCCAACTAGGTGTTCTTTAGCAAGAAAGATGAGGGTCTTCATCATCAGTTCACCTATATTTAAAGCATGAAAAGAGAGAGAAGGGAGGTGATCACTCAAGTAATGAATCACTAGCTGTGGATTCGTGCCCTCTTTACCCTCCAGACACCTAAATCTACCAAGGTTCAAGCTCGTAGATGCAATCATGGAATTTTTGACATTGTGATCCTAGCTTTATTGGTGGCTTATAATCATCCAGTTAAACGTTAACTATTCCCGAAGGCCAATTTAATAACAAACATTTGTCGTGGATATTCATACTTTCACAGACGCCTACACATCTGTTGTGGATATTCACTGCAGATATCCACCTACCACTCATGTCCACCAAGTGTCCCATGTGACAAAAGTAAAAGTTTAGACTTCAGCTTTTAAAGAATGACTTAACTGGATTTCTGCACAATCGCAAAACCTACGTGTTTGTTGCAGATATTTGCTATATACTTCATATCACACGGACCCTAAGAAATTTGTGGCCACGTGTCCTTCTGAAATCAAATATCCATAGATGATTAACTTTTTACAGACACCAATACTTCTGCGGCAACGTGTCCTTCTGCGAACACCAACTGTAACATCCTGTACTTTTTCCCATTCATTTATTTAACATTTTAAAATGATCATAAATTTTTCGTTTTCTAATTTACAAAAAATGTAAACTATCAGAGTAAAACGAGCAACTTGTCATAAAACAATTCCCCAAAATACTACTAGTTAATCATAAAAGTTTCCAAAACAATCCGTTTACATTTTCAAAGGTTTATAGATAGCCTACTGATATACTAGCAAAATACACATTTTTCAAAGTTCTGTTATATCATTCATTCCAAACCAAAATACCAAATTCTATCTGTGAAAGTACCATTATATCAGACGTCCCAAAACGTACTACCAAAATCCATCTGTGATGCACCACAACCAACAGGTCAAAATGGCTGATAATCCAAAACATCATCCTGGAATACCTCCTCCACAATATGATTGTCATCCAATGCATTACCTACATCATGGGGGAAAACAATGAGCCTAACGCTTAGCAAGAATTAGAATATAATGCAATGTAATGCAATGCATGACCATACAATGCAATTAAACCAGGAGTACATACATGACAAACACCGTAGGGCCATGAGGAAGATTTGATCAATTTCCTATAAACATACATATCATGGTCTTCCTCATGCCGTATGTACTCTTTTGTTCTGAGAACGTTGGGGATTTCAGAACGGGAGACAATGCACACTCGATCCCATGCAATTAACCGATTTTCTTTCTAATCATTTCATTTTAAACTTTCCTTTTAAACATTTCATTGTAACTTATTCATGGGATGTCATTGTTATTCCCGAACCCCCACACGCCTATTTACGTAGATTGAATATGTCATGCAATATGAACAAGTTCATGAATCCTAAGTGATGCATGTATTTCAACAAAGTAATTGAAAAGAACTTCACCACATCACAAGTGACAAATATGTAACATGGTGGACATACCTTTAATTATTACATAATCTACCAGCACTAAACAAAATTACATAATACAAAATTGTCTAATACTGTTTATCCAGCACTCTCAATATAAAACTTTCATCCATTTTCACAATCAATTGATAATATGGAATTTAACTAACAAAATGATCAATACAAAGAAAAGCAGCTAACATAGCTTATCATGCTTATTACAAAGTGAAATCTAACCTATACAGAACTCATTCATATGAATTAAAAGAGCAGTTTATGGTTAGAAGTAATGCTTCTACTTAGGGCCAACATATCTGTTATCTCTTTTGTCAATTCTTTTCCTCTATGTTATTTGTTTCCCATGAGTTCAATAACATAAAACATACAATAACCTCATTCTTCAATCTTTAACCTCACAAGTTATGGAATCCAACTCAACAGATAATATAAAGGTAATTAAAGCAAAGCGGGTCCAATCTTTTCTAATTTTCCTAGGGAGGAACATAACAAACAGTCAATGAAGTCATACAAACCCCGTGATGTAGGCCTCCACTGGCCACACATCATTCCAATTCTTACCTATTTTGTGCAGAAAATCCAAAGCTTTAACTTCTTCCCAGCAACAAAAATTTCAGCGTATCACAACCCACTTCTAGAGTGAAATCAACAACTTGTGTGAAACAAGACTCACCTCTTGTTGCACACTCACCTAACCAGAGCATTTACCACACCCAACTTGCAGATTCCTCCCCATAAACAACACTTCAAACTCATATATAGAGAAGAGGAGGAAGACCCTATACAACACATATCTTAACGGAGATGAAGCCGCGTGGAGTCGCTTCCACTTCCAAGGGAGTGAGGTCTAACCTCCTAGAGCCAGGTGGACTTCCCCACCGTTGTCAAGGACGTGTCTCCAAGAGAAGAAATCGAAAGGAATTGGGAAAATGAAGGAGAAAATTTTCAGATGTAAATGGGTTTTTCGAACAATTTTGACCTTCCGAATGCGGTGTGTCATCCGCAGTATCGTCTGCAATCATCCAAAATCAATTTGGGATGAGAAAATGCGTCCTTAATCATTCGTCCATACCAATCCGTAAACCCAATTCGGACGATATGAGGCCTCCGCATGATGCGTCTGCAGTCATTCGAATTGTCCCAAAATTTTGACAGAGTCATTTCAGACATTGTCCATCCTCGTCCGCAAGGGTCCGATGTTCCTAGAATTTGTATAGATTCAAAGCGGACGGTTCTGCTATCGTTCGCTGCGTCCGTAGTCGTCTGCACTTTGACAACCTGGAGTTTGGGACACCAAAATGTCGTCCCAACTTGTCCCAAACTTCAAGTTATGTGTTTTCTTTAACTTTTTCTACTACATTTCATTTACCACATAACATAAACCATACTATTACATCATATGATTTTATCACAACATGATACATGGATTATACGGTAAATTTTAAATTTTTGGGACATTACACCAACACTTCTACATCCAAGAAGTGTTCAAAGCTCGAACGTCCGCACTTAGTCATGGACCCCCACAACAACGTTCTAATTCCAATTCATTCTTTTCTTTTCCATCTCACCAAATTTTCAACAACTCCTCTATTCTTTGTTTTCTTTATTCCTAACCACATATTAATTGGTCAACAACTATTAATATAATATTATTTTATTACTTACAATATTACACAAAAAACCTTACAAGTATTACACTGTGTCTTCATCAAGAAACCAAATTTTGAGTCTCAAAACACGAAGTCATTGGTCAAAATCATTGTATGTAGGTCGATTTTGTGTTAGGAACACACTGGTATAAATTTTATGATGAGTTTTGGTGTGAATCAATGAGAAAATTGGTTTTTCAGACCAGGGGACAGAAAAACACTATTTAAGCCACGACGTTGCTTCGTCCGCGAAGGCGAATGGGCATGCACCATATGGCACATGTGTTAGGGCCCTGTGTCGCAACGCTGACTTTGTTTTGGGTCATTTTTACCCATTTACTTAGCTCTCAATTTTGGGGCATTTCTTGGGCATGTTGTGGATTGGGTATATTGTTTAGGCCTGAATTTTGTCATAGAGGCACTCCATTATTATGAGATTCTGACGTCAGATTAGTTTTAGGTTCTGACAAGTTTACTAATTTCGTGCATGTCCCTGAGAGCGTTGTTCTGACTGGACAGAAGGGCAATCGTCATCAAGGTAGGGGTTTCTTTACTATACTGCATATGCATCATGTGTAATATCCCAAATTTTCGTTGAGCTAAACACAAGGGTTATATAATGATTTTGAGATGATAGGAGCTGAGTTGGACAATTTGAAGATATTGGTCAAGAGAAACGTGTTTGGAATAAGTGAATTGTGATACCCATGTTCATAATTAGTTTAAGAAAATGATTAGAATTATTAGAGAATAGGTGATGATACTTGGATTTAGAAAAGATGATATCGAAAAGATGATATCAGAACTGAGTTAATGATTAGTAGTCAGTGGATTAGTAAGAGAAAATACACTTGAACATAATAAGGTTGAAGTTATAAGGTCTACAATATTTTGGAGTGTATTGGATTTAATAAAAGAATAAGATAAAGGAGGAGTTATGGAATATATACTTTGATCATAGAAGGATAAATTTATGGATAGTTGGATAATGCAAGTGTTGAATTGGATAGGAGGTTTGCTTATGTGGTACAAGAATAAATTGGAGAGTTAGTAGATGATATTTAGAGTTAAGAGAAATAATATTATAAGTAGTTAATAATAGGGTTATATTAATATAATTATATATATTTAATGAGAATAATAAATATAGGTATTATTTACTTCACGTTATGACAAAATATTCGTTGAAGGTGGATTTACACTGCGGATAATCTCGGCGGTCGCATGGCTCATCATCGATCGAGCAGTGAGATCAACAGCCAATTGAAAATGTGAAATTGGCAGTCGTTTGGATAGAGGTGTGGTCGATCGGCCAATGAAGAAATGTCATCAACCGCCATTAAATTTTGTCTTCTGGATTGCTAAACAAACATGATGGTTGGTTGTCTGAAACATCTGGACGTCGATGAGTTGCTGAAACGTCTAGATAATTAATGGAGCATCCACTGGCCTTCTATATTCCTCCAGACATTAAAAGGAAACCAACGTATGTCCTTCTGTCTTCATGCATAACATGAGGAAATGTTATTGCCTATAAAATGAGTTGGATTACAGCAAAGTTTGAGAGAAAACGTTGGAGTACGGTGGGGTTACTCTGTCAAAGTCTTGTGAGCTTCTAGATGAGTGATTTATGAGGGTTTCGTTGTGAAAGAAAGGGAGAGAACATGAGTAAGATTTCTGCAAGTGGATGAGAGAGAGAAAGTGAAGAGTTTGAGAAAGAGCTGGCGTGGGTCTTGCTTCTGATGTTTATGAGAATAAAAGAAAGAGACAGTCTAAAGAAGAGAGAATTTTGTCTTTTAGAATGAAGATGTGTGATGTATTTTGGATAAAGAGGAAGGTTGTGGGGTTCTCTTGCGGAAGGAAATATTGGACAGTGAGTGATGATGAGCTGTGAAGTTTTTGGAGGAAAGGAGGAACAGTTTTGTGAGGAGTCTAGAATTGCGAGTCTTCTGGTAAGGAGTTTTACTCACGTTTCTTTAAGGCTTTATTGCATGGAATAGTTCTAGCATGGTTGATGATGAGTGGGTTCTTTGAGTTTTGTACTGCTTTTATAGTTTCATAAATTATGTTATTATCAGGTAAAATAAAATATTGAGGGAATTATTTAGAGTCAGAAATTGATGAAAAGCCACATGTCATTCTATGCCCTGTAATTAGTATGGGATTTGATTATTGAATATAAATATGTTTGGTTCATATTCTTATGTCTACTCTGGTGAATTAGAAATATTGTTAGGATTAGTGAGTTTTAGCTCATGCTAATGATGATTAGTAAGTTATTATGATTAATGAAAAAACTGGAAGATGAATTGTTTATAAATTGAACGTGAGAAATAGGAAGTCCTGTTTATAACAAATTAGAAACACATTGTTAAATTAGAAGTACAATATATGAGAGTGTTGAATACTAAGGTTGGATTTTGGATGGACTCTTTGGCATGATAAGTTTAAGGAATATTGTCCTACATATTAGTTGTAGAATTGTTATTAATTTAATATGTCAATTATGAATTGGTTTTTGTGAAGGACAATATAAGCGATAACTTATTAAAGCTAAGGAGTTCAGGTACGTAGTACTGCATGTGTTTTGTCCGAAAGGGCCTACATCAAGGGAATTAGGGGGTGTTTGTTTGATGTTTGTTTATTATGTTATATTGGAAATGTACCGTTGAATGATTGTTTATATGTTTATTAGATTTAAGTTCGGTTATTTAATTAGGATATGATGCACTTTATGAGATGACGATAATAGACACGAAGGATAGAATTGTATGCTTGCATCATTATTCCTAATGCACATGAAAGTACAAATGAAATTGAATTACGAATAAACGTAAATGTAAATGGATAGTTTCTACGTGAGTTCGGAGACTTAAGAGGTTGCTCTCACATGGGAACAAGACACAGAATAAATAATAGTAAAAGACAATTAAGTAAAAGAATAAGAAGAGTTTGTTCTCGATTGAAGTCAAAACAGACCAGCTAATGGTAAGTGAGGCCATTAGTGTTGATGCACATGGCTGCTAGTGCGTTCTCAATTGATGTCCGAACCGATTGTTGTACATTAATGAGTACAAACGCTAACATAGCTTTTGGTTGATGCCGTAGCTGCTTACCGGAGGTGAACTCATTTGGGTGAGTTCAGAGACTGAAGAGGTTGATCTCATCCAATGGGTGAGTGAGTTGAGAAACTGAAGAGGTTGCTCTCACTCAAAGAAATGTTTAAAGGAAAAATAAAAAAGGGAAAACTCAACAGAAAAAGGAAAACGCAATGGTAAAAGACAGATAAACAAAACAGAATATTGTATGTGTTTGAATAGTATTGTATGAGCACGTTTTACTTTTATACTACGTACTAAACGTTAGGCTCATAGTCAGGTCCTGTGATGTAGGTATGCAAAGGATCAAAGATGGTAGCAGTCAATGAGGCATTTGTACGTTGCAGGCTTAGCGGCTAGTTAGGCTAAAAGGTTTAAAGAAGTAATGTAATGTTTGAAAAGAATGACTTTATTATGGTGTTTTGTTACATTAAATAGATTTTTAAATGATGTTAAATTCTTTAAGTATTCGAAATATAAGTCTTCCGCTGTTGCAATGTTTTAAGGTTTTACAGTACTAAATGTTTTAAGTGATAAATGGTTTAACAAAAAGGAATTTATTTATGCAATTCTTATTTAAGTTAATTTTCAAATGAAAAGTCTTTCGCTGTGATTTTAAAAAAAAAGTTTTTCAAAAATCATAAGTTTTAAATTGAAAGAATAACTGGGATGTTACATTATGGTTTTCAAAACTCTTATTTTGTCAGCTTTTGCATGTAAAACTGGAACATATTCTATTTAACAAGATGTCAGTTTTTATACTATATGATTAGTTTTACACATTTATCCTACACATGTAACACCTAAACTTTTCGTATGAATAATTTTAATAATGTAATGTGATGTTTGAAATTTAATAGAAAATATTTTAGCGTCACAAATTTGGGAATTTTACATATTGAGCATTTTTAGGATTTTATTATAAATTACAAAGTAAAAGAAGCATATTTCAATATAAGGTAGATGTCCATAGAAGGAAATACAGCCGCGGCGACTGAGCTAGAGGATGAACGTCGTCGTTTTGTGTGGAAAATGCACACAGCAAACAAATGGAGAAATGAATGAAATGACAACTGTTAGATGAAATCAAGGAACGGATGAGATCAAGTTGGATGGAGAAAGATGCTTTTGTGGGAGTGTATGATGCTGCTTGGATGCGGGAGATTATTGGACTATTGGATTGAATTTGAGAAAGGAGCGTGGATCATTGGATTGGAAAAAGATGCTTCTATGGGAGTGTTTGATGTTGCTTGGATGTGGGAGGTCGTTGGATCATTGGATTGAATTTGAGGAAGGAACGTGGATCATTGGATTTGGAAAAGATGCTTTTGCGGAAAGGAAAAATGTCATTTAGAAGAGTTAAGTAAATAAGAATGTCGTCATTTTAGGTAATTGCACGGTTCTGCGGTAGCAAATGTGTCAACAACAACATATTTTTGAGAAGGAAATGGCATCGTTTGGATTAGTGAGTCACGGTTAACAGTGTTAGAGCGAAAGAATTCGCTTCCATGGAAAGGCAAAATGTCTACTGCAATTCTATGACAATGTGGAACGTCATCATCTAAACTGAAGGATTTGGCTAAATGTTGGTGTCCATGGCAACGTGGGCTTCTGTGGAAGGAATGGCATCCACGGTAGTGTTGGCGACCGCGAATAAAATTGTAAGGGCTAACATGGCTGACTGTCATTGGTCGAATTGCAAGAAACAGACGTCCCCTACGACAGTTTACACGTCTACTGCTCTGCGGATATATTTCAATGAGATTATTTCAAGATTACATGTGAGCTACAATTCGATTCTCTAGACTATTAGTAAACAATAATGCTTGGATATGATTTCCACGGGATTTTATCCTGTGGGATCCTCCGTTGGACAGTCTATAAATATGAGTATTAGGAGGTCAAAAACCTAATTATTCTAGAGCTGCATAGACAAAGAAATTTCTCTCAACCCTTAGGAGAATTTTTTCAAGCATTCTGAAGGTAAGCTTTTACAGTTAAAAAAAAAAGGTGACAGGTAAGGACGTTGGAACTGTTCAAGTTTTAAAGTCTCTTCTTTCTTATTATGACTTGATCTTTCTTTTATGTAATTTCAAGGGAGTAATCTGTTGGAACAAAGAAACTTGGGTACCGTGACTTCATTAAAGACTACATGTAATGTGTTTATTGTGTTTGGCCTTTGGCATACATCACAAAGTGCTAGGGTAAGGCAAAATTATGATGTTATTCTAAGATGCCTATTGGTTGTTGTTAGAGGATGTGTTAATGTTTGTTATTTGCTTGTTTACGTTGAACTGTGAATCGAGGATACGTATATTGCTGGTTGTTTAAGGTTTATGTTGAAATACTGACAAATAACATGCTACTATCTGTTATTTGATTTATGTTTATAACTGAAACGTCGATTGAGGATTTGCTTACTAATACTATGTAGTATATTATGCATGTTAAATTGATGTTACATGCAACGTGTAAGTTTCATGCCTTCATTTAAGAAAGACAAAAGATTGAATAAACATAAATAGTCGTTGTGGGTGGAGTTTGACTTGGCTGTCTCATATGAAGTGGACCTAATGGTGTCACTCCCTTCCCTAGACTAAATTACCCACAACAATTAGACTGACAAGTGAAAGAAAAAGAAAGACCGCTAACTGAAAAGACATGATTTTTCTTATAAACTGCATTTTATATTTATATTTTATATGCATCTTTGATTGAGCATTAGGCTCATTGGTGAACTTTGTGATGTAGGTTAGGATGAATTTTTTGAAGAACCTGATGAGACAAACAAATAGTTATGGCGATTGAAGATGTATATTCATAGGAAAAGCTGGAGCGTTGTTGAAGCGAGATTGACCATGAGTGTTGAATGGAAAGCAAATGAATTTCTAAAAAGAAAAACTCTTCTTATTTATACTTATTTATGTTTTCAATATTTAGATTTAATTACACATATTGATGTTCATTTAATTGGGTTTTGCTATGTTTAAACTTTAAATGAGAATTCATTTAAGACTTTTGCTGTATGATTTTAAAAATACGATGTTAAAAATACTATTTTTATAAATTGAATTCAAAAAAATGATGAGAGAAGGTTTTAACGCTTCAGGGTACTACAACACATCCATGGTATTTTAGTTTATATATATATCATATGAACGTCTGGTTATTTTGAGTCATGATTTAGGCCTTTCATTTGTTATACACCTTCTGTTGTGTGAAGGTATACACAAAGTGGTATTGGGACAGTGATGATGTGTTCTTGGGTTTGAATCCCTAAAACTATTAGGTTATTTATTTGTTACATTCGATAGGCAATTGACTGGCCTTCAGACAGTTGTTCTTTCTCTCTTACGCGATTGACTAGTCTACAGACAGTCATTATTCTTTCTCTCACACATCTTGTGGACATTCGATGTGCGAAGGTCTATGAGTGAGTTTACTTTCACTGGGGTTTAAGTTTATCAATGGGACAACGAGTCTCCTCCAAACTTCTTTGCATTCCATCCCCTACAAAATATAGAGAAATGTAATAATTTGTTAGTCTCCTTGCTTGAAACCTAGTGATAGGTCGGTGTGGCACGTCACATCTATGCACAACAACAAAGCACCTTCAGTTGGTATGTCTTGACATCAATTGAAGGCAAGCTAACAGGCTTGTGTACCCATAGGTTCACCTTTGGAATTGCCTGACCTTCAAACTCATTTACATATATTCATCATCTTTTTATCTTTCTTATGTGCAATGTCCAAGACAGATGCAAAGAATCAAGATACAGAATAGCACATCCTCAATAACCAACTATTACCGTAAGCAGTAAACAATATCTTAACACAACAAACATGTAGTCTCTCAATACAAACAAATAATAGTGTCTCAATCATCATAAATATGCTGGAAAAAGATCTTATCATCTATCATCACAATTAACAAAGCGACATGGTTGATGGACTATGGGTCCATTCCATTATTAATCAAGTTTCCAAGATTGGCATGAAGAGATTCAAGGTCAAGCATAGGTGGAAGTCCAAGGACAATTGTGTAATATTTGATGGACTTTCCAAAACTATATACTTCCTGACCTTTGATATGTTTTTGACTATTTTGGCATTTAAAACGATGTTATTTCAAAAAGTGTGTTTCATGAAGATTGTAGCTGACTTCCTAAGCTTTCTAAAATGGGTTGGATCTCTAAATTTAGAGTTTTTTTGCTATGAAAAAAAGCCCACGGAATCGAGAGTAAAGATTAAGGAAAGTCCAAGCGTTCAAGCTTGGAGACCAAGGAAATCTCTATACGGAAACCATCCAAATGGCCGAGCACCAACATGAATTAGCTGCCAAATACATCTAGACTTGGAGAAGAAGAAACGACGATATTAATTAAATATTCTTTTAGTTAATTAACCTAGTTTCTATTAAATAGAAAATAGGACAACTCATACTATGAGTCGATTTAAGGTTATTGTTGCTTAATTAGTTTACTATTATTTTATAGTTTGTAATTGGCCACCTTATGTACATGTTTAAGGGAGTTGAATTTGATAATAGAAAAGCTTTAGCTTATTTTTGAAATTGGAGTGATTCTTTTTTCAACCCCTTTAGCATGTCACAACTGAAAGTTATCCTTGTGTGCGTTATATGACAAGATTGACTCACTTATAAGTTGGGTAAGTTCTCTTATTGGCATCCGTGTTCTTACTTCTTGGAGGAAGAAGGTGTGAAGTGGTGTCCAACTTTCCAAAGGCGCGTAAACAACAAACCATCTTTATGGGAGTGTTCATCGCAATTATTTCTATTTATGGCGACATAATTTCTATCAAACATATTTCCTAATCTGTGGCTGATATTTACATATTTCTTGAATGATTCTTTTCTTATTTCATTCAAGTTGGCATGGTCCAAATTTTAGCTCAAAAGCTTCTAAAATGAAGGAATTACAAGCTTCCAAAGTTAAACTTTCCAAAAGTGGGTCTCAACCAAAATAAGAAAACTGGAAATTCGGTCGAGCAGCTCAACTGCCAAGTTGACCGCTTAACCTACCACCCTTCAAGAATCGACTCTGTCTTGTTTTTTGGTTGATGATACTCGACCACTTCATCGACCGATCTATTGACCAGATTCCAAGGGTCGCCACTATCTTATTTTTCGGTCGACTTACTCGACCGCTTCATAGATCGCCCTGTCGACCGCCGCTCTTGAAAACAGCCACCTTTGGTTGGTCAACATACTTCAACACTTCAACAACATATTTTCAGGTTATATTATAATTCCCTTCCGTTGGTGCATCAGTGATCCTCAAATTAACTTACGAAAATCAGTCTCAAATACAGATTGTCAAATCCTCGATCCATTGAATATAAAAAAACAGTCATAGAACACAAAGCATCATATCCTTGAGACAATATAATTAACAAAGTAAAATAAATTAAGCACAACTTCCTAGCACCTCGCGGTGTAGGCTGGTTGGCCACACACATGCAATTTCCACTTACCCGGATTCCTCGTAATACCCTCTGTAAATCCTTATCTCCCTTGAGTCACAAAATCCCTTTGATCAATATAGAAAAATCCCTCTTTTATTCAATTTCTTCTCTCTGCCACTTAAACTTAATCTCTTTTCCAAAGAGAATAAAGTTCTCTCTTTTTCCCCTTTTAATCCGAGTGTGTCTCGGTACACTTTTATGGGTATTTACTCTCTAGGCGAAACTGCCAGATGGCTCCTCAATCGCCAGTCAAACGAAGTGGCCAGACCTTTCCTTTAAATCACAGCACTTTGGGAGCGAGAATACAAGCTTCCGCATCAGATACATGCGTGTCTGTTGCGAATATTTCTAGTGAATATTCACCCCATTCCGCCAGTCATTCAACGCCACGACATCCTTCTGGACGAGTTTATTTTTGCGAACATCTTCACTTTCATGATTTCCACTGTTTCTCATCCACGGACATCTTCACTTCTGCGATTTCTGCTGTTTAGTTGATTTTCTTTGTTAAAACAACGTTGTTTCCTCGCTTTGTTTGTCTGCCGCAGTTGCATTTCTTTCTGCAACATACGTTCCTTTTTTTAATATGACATCGTTTCATGCTTTATTTCTCTACCTCGGATGTGTTCGCTTTTGCGGATACTGACACTTTCGCTATCCTAACATATCTTCTACTGCGTGAAAATATTTTGTTTGTGCGCTGTGTGAAAATGGGTAATAGGGCGGTGAGGGTTTATGCGCTTTTGTGGATATTTGTTTTGGGTTGTGTCATCTCTGACTGATTCACTAGCAACCCTTGGGAGGTGGCTTGATCTTTGGATCGCTCTCACAGTTCTTCCTTCAGGCTCATGAGGTGTTGCTATCTTCGGATTGCCACCTTTCCGTGTGATTGCATAGGAAGGGTCCTTGAATGACCTTCCTTTTGCACAAATCATTGTTTATAACTTGTGAAAATGATGTAGGCTTATTTTACTATAGCTAACCAAGTATCTAGCAATGTTTTGATGATTGCTTCATCGACGGCTCATGAAGCCTGTTTTGATGATAAAAAAATATTTTCAGAATGATTTTAAATCCATGCACAACATTGTTCTTTTTATCATGGTTTGATGAGAAATGAAAAAAACCAGTTTTACATGTGCATTACATTTAGTCTAAGTTTTCTACTGAGTTAGTCACTCACCCCAACGACCCCTTCATCCCAAGTTTAGATGGTAGTGGTTAGGTGCTGTCCGAGGATTTGGTTTCATTCTTGGAATTTTCTTGTTGTCCTTGGTGAGGATTTATTTATTTTATTAGTTTGTAAAGTTTGTTGTATGGTGTTGAATGATTTCATTTTTTGCATAATATTTTCTCTTTGTTTATTATTACTCTATCTGTAACTTTATTGATCACTCTTTCGACCTTAACCAATTTATTTTGGGTTTTGGGCTTAAATTTATGTAAAGACTTCTGCTGACATCCTAATCTTGGGCTAAGCGATTGGATCCTCTCCGAGGATCAGGTTGTTCTACCTGGCATTTCTATTAGGTTTGCCTCCAGGTCGTGACAGGTCCAAATCCCTAAACCTAGTCAGGGTGTTTGTTTATACAATCGATTCACATTTGATTGGTCTACAGACAGTCCCTTCTTTCTGCCTTATGAGACATACTAAATCTTCAGATCGTCATTATTCTTTACTTGCCTTGTTGGCAATTGTCCTGTTGGGACCCATGAGTGGCCTCTTTTTCATTGGAATTATTTTCTATGAAAAACAGTGAAGACTTAATTTAATATAGGTACCTATGTATGCGGAAATATTTTCGATACTACCTTACCGGTGGCTCATGGAGTTGGTTTTCTCAAAACAATAAAAAAAGTTTTGACGAATGTAAATCCATGCACAACATCTTATCTAGCTCATAAATTTAGAATGAAATGATAAAACTAGCATTGCATATAGTATAAGTTCCCTGCTGAGTTTGTGTAACGACCTGCCTAAAATTTAGCCCCAAATTGAAAATTTTAAATTTTGCCCAAAATCGATCCTCGAATTCAACACAACTGAACCATTCAAAACCCTAAACAATTCAACTACAAATCAACAAATGCGGAAGCGATAATTTGACATTAATTTGTTTTGCTTACCTCATCCTATAATTAATAACCACCATCAATCTTGAAAATTAATTACTCTTAATTCCATCTATCATAAAATGAACACATCGAACAACAAATCAAAAAATATATATCAAATTCCCAATAATAATCTCCAATCAAAAATCAATTAGGGTATTTCATCTAGTTTCATCTATTTTTCCTACTTTTTAATATACTTAATAGAAAGGAAACCCTAAGACAACGTTTAAATGAAACTAAATAAACAACTTCTTTAGTCAAACTTGTTTAATTCCACTTTCTCTATATTCTCTTCGCCACCATTATTTGTATGCTCGCTTACATCTGGGAGCCCCTTGATCAACGCTAGTTTCTCATCAATAAGAAACTCGGCTACATCACAAAGATTATTGTGAGATATACTCAGTAAGTAAAACTGAGTCATCGTGAAAGAAAACAAATTATCAATCTCATTTATTATTTATGTTTCGATAGTTACCCGTAGTTACAGTTGGATTCCTTCGCCCAATAGATTACTTGTCGACCCACAGACCTCACTATCGCTTTTGGGCCCCAATAGTTTTTCCGTCTAAGACAATCCAACTACTCACGTTTCTTCACCCTGTAGGCTACTTGCCAACCCACGGCCTCACTATCGTTTCTTGGCCCCAGTAGCTTTATCGTTTAAGGCAACCGACTAATATCCGTTAATTCTAAATTTTACATGTATTCACACAATCACAAATTATATAATGACTTTTCTATTATATTTTAACCACAGTTATATCCAACACAGAATTATCACAATATATATAACAAATCAAAGAACATCCAACTATATGAAAAGAATAGCACAAAAGAAAACAAGTTCCAATAATACAATAAAGATATAAGTAAAATAAAGTTTTATACTATTGCTTTGTAATGTAGGGCTTAAGGCTAAAAGATATTTATAATGTAGGTTTGGGTCGGATATTTGACCTGGTTGGGTTCAGCTCTTGCCCGGTTCGGTTGGGGCTTTAATCGGGTTGGGTTTTGTGTATTTCACCCGATTTCCTACACTAGTCTCCTTTTCACAGCACAACAATTTTCTATAGCATCGGTGACGATTTTTAACTTGTTCTCGAAGAATTTCGAATCAGAAAAACGCAACGGAGAGAAACCCACTTCGTTTTTGGTTGAAGCCTCGTCTATGCTTGTTGTGTTTCGTCGATGTTCGCTGCACATTTGCTCGGGTTTTGTCACTGTTGGTTGTTTGTGATTTTTGCAGGTGAAGATTGAAGGGAACGTTGGTGTTGGGGTTTTGCTTTGAGAGGGAAAAATGATTTTGTGGATAGGAGGTTTCCGCTCTGTCAAAGGCGGTAGAGAAGGGGGAAAGGAAGCCTTGAGGTACAAAATTTGGGTTACTGTGGCAGCGTTTAGGCTTTTTTTGTTTTTAAATAAATTCAAGATGGAAAATTCTTTCTTTCTTTTTGTTTAAATTACTTACATTACATTTCGAGATGGTCAGGAGCGATGATTGAAGTGAAGAGCTTCCCATTTCTCTATTTCACTTGAATGTTTATTGAAGTGAAGAGATAAATTGAATGATGATATTGGCGCATTATCACTCTTCACAATATTTCCTATTGCAATATTTTTCTTGTGACCGCTATGACAAATCGAGAATCGAGTCGAGTCGTCATCTACAATGTGCATTTTCCCAAAAACAAGACCATCATATCTTCTTCCACCATGCATTTGCATTCAAACTAATAATAATCACTAACCACACTCACTCTTCGTTCTTTCATAATTTCCCACTAATTTTTGTTTTGAAGAAGTGGAGTCCATCACTACCCCAACATTGGTGAAGATTCTTGATTACGATAATTCAAACAATTCAACACGTGCAAAAGGATAAAAAAATCGTTATAGGCTATCAAGTTAGAGTCACAAATGTCACTCCTTTATACACACAAATTTTTTGTAGTGTTTGTATGTATGCATGATATCACCTTGGGCATGTCTACCTGATATTCAAATCAGAATTAATAAAAAAAGATGAACTTCATTGAAAATATGACCATTTACACGTGATTCTTGTCATCGTCTTCACCGTCGTCTATGAATCTCTTCCAGAACCAGTGTTGCTTCCATACTTTCTCCGTCATTTCCTCAATGGGTACCCCCTTCGTCTCCGGCAACAAGAAGGTGACGAACAAAGACATCACCAGAACGCAGGCAGAAAAGAAGAAGAAGATCCCGTACTTCATGTGACAAAGCATGGACAGAAAAGCTTGGGCGATGATGAAAGTGAAGAGCATGTTGACGCAGACGGTGATACTCTGACCGGCTGACCGCGTCTCGAGGGGGAACGTCTCGCTCGGAATCAGCCAACCGAGTGGGCCCCACGACCATGCAAAGGAGGAGACGAAGGTGCACACCATGATCACCACAAGCACCGCCAGCCCGTGGCTGAGATGGTTCGAGTTGTCCTGCAATTTGGCTCCCAGCACGATGGCTATGATCATTTGGGAGAAGAACATTTGAACTCCAGCTTCCAGCAGCAATATTCGACGACCCAGTTTGTCCACCCAGTAAATTGAGACCAAGGTGGAGAGAACGTTCACGGCGCCGGTGATGACGGCGGAGTACAGCGAAGCGTCGGATCCGAACCCGAGCGTGTTGAACAAAACAGGAGCGTAGAACATGATCGCGTTAATTCCGGTGCATTGCTGGAAAACCTATTGACGACAGAATGATTTTACCAACTATAAGACGAAGACGAGAGAATATCTATGAAGAAGAAGCAGCTGAGAATAATCACTACCTGCAGTAAAATGGCGATGACCAATTGAGGCCGGCTTCTACGTTTCAAGATGTTTCTGAAAGGGTGCTTCACTTCTTTAGCGATCCGGCTAGCTTCCACAATCTCGTTATATTCGGGCTCGATGTTATCGGTGCCTCTGATCTTTCTCAGGACTGCTTTTCCTTCATCTAAACGACCCCGTTGGATCAAACTATTGGGTGTGTCGTCCACCACTAGCGACCCTATTGTCAGCATCACGGCCGGAACGCCGGCCAACGCCAGTGACAATCTCCATCCCCATCCTCCTTCGATTCTGATCACCCAAACACATAAAATTTTTTAGTCAACTACCGTCGTTGAACATATACACGACAGTTAATTCATCGTAATCTTACTTGGCGGTTCCATAGTTGATTAGATTCGCGAAGAGAATGCCGATTGTTACGTTGAGCTGGAACGTAATGTTTAGAGCTCCTCGTATTCTGGTCGGTGCTATCTCGGAAAGAAAAAGCGGGACGGCCTGTTTTGAATGGGATTGTCAATTCGCACCATTCTCTGAAAACCTAACGGTAACTGCAAAAGCTTAGACCGGACAGAGGTTTAAGTGAATGAATATACCTGGTTGGCGAAACCAACTCCACAGCCGAGTGAGATTCTTCCGATGATAAGCATCAGAAGATTAGCGGCTGCAGCATTGAGAATCGTTCCTACTATGAAGAAAATTCCGGCGATTAGCATTGTTAGTTTCCGGCCAAGCACTCTCGTCGTATAAGAAGCAAAGAAGGTGGCAGTCAAAGCCGCTAAATACAGAGACGATGTGAACAGTTGAAGCCATTGATTATCGTATTTACAGTAATTGCTATCTAACCCAGACTCCTGGGTTCGTTTATATACAACCGGAAAGAACTCCTTCAAGAAAGATGGCATCGACGTCACCCCACCGGAAATCCCGATGTCGTAGCCAAACATGAGGCCTCCAGTCGAGGCCAGTATGCATGATATGATGACTACAGGCGTGATCTTTGCCTCGAACTCCACCCCGGACGACGCCACGACAAACCCTCCTGCCGGCATGATGGCAAACTGTTAAAAAAGACTAAATTTGACGATGGTAATGGGATGGATGAGAAAGACTCCGACAGAAGGATTTGATGAAGAAGACGAAGGGTTTCTGGTTTTATATAATGGAAGAAGGAGCTAATTTCTGTGGATTGAAAGAACGTCAATGGAGGAAGTTGGTTGTAGATTTAACTGCGAAAGCTAAGTTAGTCAAATAAAACAAATAGATTTAGAGAATAAACTCTTAAAATTAGAATATTTTTGTTATTGCTGCGTAAAATAAAGCAGTAAAATCTGGAGACAAAATGGGTAATCTGGAACCTCTCTCTCTCTCACTCTCTCTCATCCTCGTCCTCATCCTCATCTTCATCTTCGTCCACGCACGCATGTCTGTTTTGGATTCGAAAATCGAATGTCTCGTTCGGTCAAAGGCAGCGAATTTAGATCCTAAAATGGCGGAATTTAAGGATTTGAATGTAACTGGCTTATCGTTTTAGCTTTTTGGGCATCATCTCCCCTAATTTCAGCCGCTCTCGTCATTGAATTAATTAAATGTGGTCAAAATTTATCATTCAAATTCAATAAATGTATTTAATAGATACATTTTTATAAAAATAAAATATTTATGACTAATATTTTAAATTTAATAGTTCTTTGTTCTAATATCATGGTTTAGAATAATAACTTCAACTTAAATGGGTGTCTAAGTTCGGACAATTGGATTTCCCTTATCAATACTTGTAAAACCTGCTATTTTCTGAATAATAAATTTTACGTGTAAAATTTTTCACGTATTGTTTGATCGGTTTTGTCGTGTTGTGGCCACGTTGAAATTTTTGGTCAATTGATCAAAATCAGTAAATATTGATGTTACCAAGTGGTAAATAATTGAGTAAAACAAAATTTTGTAAATAAATTTGGCTAGCGTTTGGAATGAATCAAAATTTAAATGAGATTTATTTAATATATAAAATATATTTTATTTATTAAATAAATTTTTTAAAAAAGAAATAAAAGGAAGGGAAAAATCCCTTTATAATTGCCAACAGAGAAGAAAAGGCATGCAAGAGAGAGTGAAATCAAATCAGAGAGTTGAGAGATTTCAACCACGAATTTGTGTTCATTACATTGAGGCCATCAACTTTTGTGCATGTAGTTGGTAAGTAAATCTGTTTCTCGTCTCTGATATATAGTTTAAAAGTGGGTTTGCTGTTGGTTTCAGGTTTAAGCCTATAAACTTAAATTCGAGGGACGTTTCTGTTTCGCCGACAACCCCTATGAGAGGTTGGATCTTCAGATCGCACTCATAGTACCTTCCTTTGGGCTCATGAGACGTGGCCATTCTAAGCTGTCTTTTTGTGGTTTGTTTTGGAGGTCCTTATGTGACTCTCCTTTTTCACGGATCCTAGTTTTGATTAATGAAAAATGATGGAGGCTTATTTTATTATAGTTGGCTATATATTCAATTGGATTTCGATGATTTGCCTTATCGGTGGCTCTTGGAGCTAGGTTTTAATAATAATTCATGTTTCAAATGATTTTAAAAAGTACATGCATTGCATTTAATATAAATTACGTAATGAGTTAGTTACTCACCACAACGACCCCTTCCTCCAGGTAAAGGCACGGGTTAGAGTTAGTTGTTGAGTGGAGAAGTGTTATGAGTTAGCCCCTTTTATTTCGAGTGTTTAGTTGTAATTTCTAGTGAGGATTGTTGATTTTGGGCTTGTATTAACATTTGAGTTTTTGTTTGGATTTCCTGTATGGATGCACAATGTTTGTTTTGGATTATATTATTATTTCTCGTATTACTATGTGGACCTGATCCCATTTTATATGGGCTATGCTTTGATATTTGTTCGAATCTTCCGCTGCGAACTAAGTATTGGGCAAGGTGATCGGATCCTCTCCGGGGATCAAGTCACCTGACCCGGCGTTTCTGTTAGATCCGCCTCTAGGTTGTGATAATACTAGTGACAAGCTGAGCTTATGAGCGGACTCTAGTAAAGTATTTTTCATATTTAACAAAGTTTGATAAATTCATTACTGAAATAGGCTAGGCTCAACTTAGAAACTCGGATGAGTGAAGTATGAGGAGAAACACAGTTAAAATTAGATAAATGAAGATGGTGAATTCGAATATGATAACAATCCACTTTCTCTTTCATAATCTCCTAAATTAAAATTCATGTTTATTTCTCTCACATATGAGGAGTTATGGATGAAAGATCCAAGCAATGGAAATTGGACGTTGGAGAATAATTTCGGAGATATTGATGTAACAACGCTTAGGAAGATTATAAATTAAGTTATTACATCTGATTATGTCCAACATGTGGTATACACATGTTAGATTTAACATACAAAATAACGTCAATATCTAAATTGTTGACAGCTGAGAAATTAATGTTCTGTTTGTCAAAAAAATAGTTTAAGTTCTAATCTGTAAATTACCCCAAAAGTTAGAGTCTAAATTTGTAACGTCCCCTAGTGCTCCTAGTACAATATTGTCCACTTTGGGCCGAAGCTCGCACGGGTTTGTTTTTGGGCTTAGCCCAAAACGCGTTGTACTAGGTAGGAAGGGGCTTCATGCTTATATACCATGCTTTTTCTACTCTCCCAAACGATGTGGGATTGTGCCCCCCTGATATGGCCCGGAGCCACAACTGGGCCTTTCCTGGCCTTCACAAGGCGGGATGCCACAATCTCCCCCCCTTGAGGACCCGACGTCCTTGTCGGCCACACTTCCGGTTGGGATTTCGCTTTGATACCATTTGTAACGTCCCCCAGTGCTCCCAGTACAATATTGTCCGCTTTGGGCCGAAGCTTGCACGGGTTTGTTCTTGGGGTTAGCTCAAAACGCGTTGTACTAGGTAGGAAGGGGCTCCATGCTTATATACCATGCTTTTTCTACTCTCCCAAGCTATGTGGGATTGTGCCCCCCTGATATGGGCGGGACCCACAACTGGGCCTTTCCTGGCCTTCACAAGGCGGGATGCCACAAAATTGGACTTTTTACTCTTATTGTCACAACCCGAAGGCAGGCTGAGACAGAAACACTAAATTAAAAGACCCGATCCGTGAAGAGAACCCGATCCTTGGAGAGAACCCTATCGTCCAGTCCAAGGCTCAGTTTACACTAGAAGACTTAATAAAAATATAAAGTCATAGTCCACACAAGATGAGTAGAAATCCACTTAGTAATAACAAAATAATAAGATAGTGCAACAAATAATCTAAAGAAATGTTTTGTAGGAACTAAAGTATCAAACACTCAATATAATATACAAACCATAAAAGAAATAAGAAATCCTCACCAAAGTAGAGGAAAGATAATAAATACTTCAAGAAAGAAAGTAAAAGAAACGAAACTCCATGACGATCAGCTACTCCTGCCTCCACAATCTTTACCTAGGTAAAAGAGGAAGTCTTTTGGGGTGAACAAGTAACTCAATGGTGAATCTTATACTCTACCTAATGCTTGTGAAAAACTGGTTTTATCATTTTATTTTAAAAAACAATAAGCCAATGAGAAAAATGCAATGCGTGGTTTCCATTCATCAAAATCTTTTTACCATTTTAAAAAAAAAAATTCCATGAGCCATCGATGGGGCAAATTTTGGAAACAGTGCTACAAACATAGGTAGCTATATATAAAATAGCACCACTACCGTTCTCTGAAGAAAACAGCCTAAACACATGCTCATTTGGGAGGCCAATGGCAATTCCCTGGATTTGAATTTAAAGACCATTGAAGAGGGACAAGTAGTTAAAGTTCTAAAAATGGAAGCTTAGCAAGTTTAAAATATTTAGTTGGTGTTATTTTGTATTTCTTGTTAACTTTATTGTATAGATTATGAAGTTAGGTTTTAATCACTCGGCTAGAGAGTTTATAGTCGAGTGGATTTTATTTTTTTTAAGGGGAGAGGCTTTTTGGTCTTTTCTCCCTAGGGCTTTGCCGTAATTTGTAGGGTATATGTCCCCCTTTTGTGGATGGTGAAGGGGACTTTTTGAAATCAAACTAAACTAAATTATTTTGCTCAAACCGTCCATTTCTCTTGGTTCTTTGTGGCCGATTGTGGAGTTGTTGTTTTGCCATTCGTGAAAGTTGGATAAAGAAACTTTTTGTTGGCCTAATTGATATTAGGTTATTTGTTTTGATGATGATTGTTTAATTGATGAATAAGTTTTTTATTATAATTATGTTGAATCATGTAATACCTTACTATTATTTATTGGAAATACTTTTAATACGGATATTAATGGTTACTAATATGTATGCCTAAGACCATGTAGCTTATAGGTTGATCATTGGACCTTAGAAGATTGAAAATGGGCAAAACACGGAGTATAGGTCGACTAAGGCACTATGGGTGGTCGACCAATTTTAAACAAATTGCTTTGAAGCTGTGAAGGCGGTCGACCTATGCTGAACCGGTCGACCGAATCAAACTGATTCAAACCAGTTTTGGAGATTGCCTTGAAGGAGTCGACCAAAGATGAATAGGTCGATAGGTGTAACTATCATGACCCAAAGGCGTGCCTAACAAAACCACCGGGTCAGGCAACCCGATCCTCTTAGAGAACCAGATCACCCAGTGCAAGGCGTAGAGTTTAGTGGAAGACTTTTTATAATATAGCGCGACCCATGAGTTATGGGCCTAGATCCGTATAGTGATCACAAAAAAATAACGGTGCATAAATATAAATAAATCCAAATATTGTGCAACAGGTCCAAACAAGAGTATTTAAGTTATACAAACCATAAAATTTATCCTCACCAAATAATAGTTTCAACACTCTAATCAAAAAACAAGGAATAAGGGGAAAATCTGCAAACTCTTAGTCGTTAGCCGCTCTTGCCTTTGCTTGGAATGGGAGGTACCTTTGGGGTGAGTGACTAACTTAGTAAGGTATATCTAGACTAGATGAAGTACATGGGAAAGTTGGTCTTTCTCATTTTTTTGAAAACCGTGTCATGCTTCTCTTTTACCATACATGGATTTCAATTCGAAAACTCTTTATCATTTTATAAATGGACCCAAGGCCGTCAATGAGGGTTTTATCAAAAACATGTTGTATACAAAGACATCTATACCTCAAAAATAAGCCAACGCCTTTTTCCGATCTGAAAACGTTATCAGTGAAAAATGATGGTCACTCAAAAACCCATCCGGCACTCATCAGAGAATAGGTGGTCATCTATTAATGACAACACCTCATGAGGTAGAGGAAATAAAAATGACGGTGATCCGGAGATCCAACGAGTCACCTAAGTTGCCGACGAGCCTAAAGTTCCAAGTTGACACAACCCGTAATATCAAATAAAACGGATAAGGTTGCTCGCGATGGATTGCTTCTCAACTAAAATACCTATAGGTTCTAAATTGATGAGGGTTGTCGACGAGCAGAGTTACGATCCGTCACGCCATCCATCAAATGAAACGGTACTAGGGTTGGCAAAACTCAGCGACTGACAACCTTCTGATCCGTGTGACTAAACCCTGGCCAGGTTCTGGGGATCAAAACCCAAGGACGCGTCATCACCGTACCATCTTCATTTCGACTTCCGGGGCTCGAAACCCAATGACATGTGTAACAACTCGATTTTTCTTACCTTTTAAAAGTCACATGAAATTTAAAACTTTTTCTTTTCTTTTGTAAAACACTGGAAGACGATTCTTTTATAAAACCCTTTTTACAAATGGTAGTGGAAAGCTTTTAAAAAACCAATCATTTAAAGAATACAATAAATAAGCCTTTGACATTAACTTTACAAAACCTTTTACAATCATTTTCCTTTAAATGTCTTTAGCCTAGCCAGCCACAAGATCCGTGCGTGCAAATTATTCATCAACTGCTTCTTAACATGTTCTCCTGTGTGTACCTACATCGCAAGACTTAACTAATGAGCCTAAGACTCAGTAAATGATATAAAAGAAAATTGTACAATGCACATGTCATGCAACTTTTAAAATCTCTTTTCGTTTTCTATTTCTATTTGTGTTTCTTTTCTATCCTTCCTTTTCTTTTTCTTTTACCATTTTCTTGATATTCACTTTACTTTATCTTCACTTTACTTTACTGTTCTTTTCTTTACTTGATCTTTACTTTACTTTACTTCACTTTGAAAGGCGTTGGAGATATCTAAACTTGACGAGGAGGAGCAACCAACTCAATCTCACATCCCCAGACGACCCCTTTATATTTATCTTTGTCTTAATCTCGACTTTACTTTATCTTGAAAGTGTTAGAGATGTCTAAACTTGACGATGATGAGCGGCCAACCCAACCTCACATCTCGTCACACCCATTTATGTTCATTTCTTTACATTTCATAACCATTTCATTTACTTTATCTTGAAAGCATTAGAGATGTCTAAACTTGACGAGGATGAGTGGCCAACCCAACCTCACATCTCGTCACATCCATTTACGTTCATTTCCTTACCTTTCATAACCGTTTTGTTTCTTCTTCGTTTCCTTTTCAAAACCATACATGAAAACCATTTTTGTATCTTTTGAAAACCATGACATGTGTCATGCTCGTGAATGCATACAATGTCTATCATATCATTACTATAATCTTTAAACATGTTCATCTATTAAATATATCATTAAAAGAACCTAGTTCTAAACACCCAACAAGCAACAGTACAATTCGCGAAACATGCTCAATATCTGGCTTATTCTAATAAAGCAGTAAACATGCACAATATCTTACTATAAAGCGGTAAACAATCAGCATACAATTCCTAACTCTTGCGATGTAGGGCTCCAAAGACCAAAACACATGCGTATCACTTACCTGACGGTCTTCAATGCAATTTACCATTTTATCCTTTTTCCTTAATAGCTTCACAGTACCTTCACAAATCAATAATATTTATTCATTAATATTTACCAATTAGAACCCCCAACATTGACACTGTTATTCCTCATTCATTATTTTATAATTCGAGTACAACTTAACGATTTCCATTAACTTATATTCATTAATTTAATAGCCAATAAAAGAGTAACCTTAATTTCCAGAACCTTCACTTACATATTTCCTATCGCTTATTGTCATCACTTCATTATTTATCAAAATAGAATTAAACCTAATCACCAAGAGCATTATCCTTAACCATGATTTTATCAAGCAATATAGCAGAGGCAAATCCCAAACAATAGCAGATTTCATGACTTAACAAAGATCACAGTTTCACCATCCACAATAAATTGCAGAGAACATAAAATAACTCAATCCAATGATTTATCCACTAAACAGTGAAGTACATTGCTTCTATCATCTTACAGCCAACATGCATGCAAACAAATAATTATGTCCATTAATAGAGCATCAATTCCATCGAGCAATAATATACACATAGCATTTTCCAATAACAGAGTGTATCCATCAGAGTTGTAAACACACAGAGAACCATACTCTTTATTCATTTACTTAATAGGATTTCACAATCCAAATGTCATTTAAGTCACTTAACCGAATAATAGAACAAAATCCAAATCCCCATCAATATCTTTCACAATCATCAAAGCAATGAACAGCAGGGCATTATCCATCAACAGATCACTTCTTCATCAAAATCGTCCAACTACAGGGGAAGAAACCATTACTGCAGAACACATGGCCGCGAAGGATTCCAACAATCCACATCCACGGTTCACCACAAACCCTAGACACAGTAGACCATACCAACAGCAAGGAACCAGAGTCCTTCATTACCAACAAAATAACAATCCACAAGCCATCTTAGCATCCATCATAATCAGACAACAGAGGGCTTAACCAAAATCACAAGATCCCCAAAGTCTAAGGAGGAGGAAAACTTACCAAAAGAATCGAAGAGATGACCCAGTACCTCCTTACCTTCACAAATTTTTCTTTAGAATCCCATGGTTCCCTCTCTCACACTCTTTATGCCTTTCTCTCATTCCCTTTCTCACTTGCTCTCTGTCTCACACAACTCACCAGATAACATTTCCCACATTTCTCTCTCACTCCTTCACTTTGGCTCTATAAAAAAAATACTGAATACCTCACCTGCTTTTATTGATTTATAGCCAAGAAGCTTTACGGGGATGGACAATCACACACACTAAGGGAGGGGGGGTCCAATTCGACCAAGCCATGTGGAAAGTGCCCTATCCATTCAGAAGAGGGGAAAGAAAGTTATTGGGGGAAAAATAAAAGAATGGCTGACTGAAATAAATTTTTCGTTTAAAATATACTTTTCGGTCAAGAAAGCCGATCGAACCCTCGACCGCACCATCGACCAAATACCCATTTTGCCTATGTTTTGTTTTTTCGATCGAACCTTGCAACCACGTCCCGACCAATGACTCGACTACAAAATTGACGAATTTGACAGATTCAAAACTTGTTGTTTTTTGGTTCGCGCATCACGTCCGCACCCTCGACCGCACTATGTCTAAAAACCACAAAATGTAATATGGAATGAATTTCAGTCGAACCTCTTGACCGCACATTCGTCTGCTACCTCGACCGAAATACCACTGCTTCTCACTCTCCCCTTTTTCCTTCACTAAATCAATAAACCCTTAAATAATACTAGCCTAATTAACCCTAATTATCTTCTAACAAATCTTCTAAACCTAATCCACTAATTATCTCTAATAATTATCCAAATATTTCAATTGTACCCAATTAATTTTTCAATGATCTTTACTTAATTCCTTTATGGGAAATCAGGGTATTACAACGTATCACTAGTGCCCTATTATCCTTTCGCACGTACAAACAATCAATCTTCTCGCAATAGAAGATTGCACGAGATAGCCTTTTGATGCTTTAGCGCTTAAGTGCCCAAAGCATCAAGAGGATTCATCCTCCCAACATATCCACAGATAATAAAAACAGATTACCATGTACGGAAAGTAAACATGATAAAACATACATATACATAAAAACAGACGTACTGTCGAAACAGTCCCCGTCGGGTTTTCAAGTGTGGTATCCCACAAAATAGTAGTTTTAAAAACATGATGCGATGCGATGCAACGCAAAAGGTATAGAAATCTCTACCTTTATAGCGTTCTCTCTTGCTGACTAGAGCAACCGTCTCCTCAAGAATTGTGTCACAATCTCCAAAATCATCTGACCCTATATAACAAAAGAAAATCTAGGTATTCTCATCAATCAAACAAACTGGAGGGTGGTAAGGTCCTAAACCGTTGTTAGGAACCCAAACCAGACGACTCAGTGAATAAAATTAGAAGAAATTGCACTAAAAAGCATAAAGCAGTGCCTTCGCAGACGGTAGAACGTGGGTTCACGAAGTTCCTTGCAAAAACCTGTGGACGATATAGGGTCCTTCCATGGAACTTAGGGTATTCTGCGGCACTATTCATCGCAGAATGTCCCTTGTCAATTCTGTCTATTTCTCGGACACATGCAAACCACGTGGTCTTTTAAGTTCGTTTCACCCAGGAACATGTGTCGTTCCATCTCCAGATGATGGTCCTCTCGGATCGTTCACTCCCCCACTGAATGTTGGACTTCTCGGCTCATTCCACTGTGGAACAATATTTTTCCTATCGTGGAACCAACAACTTTCCGCTAAGGCCCAAATCCTCACTAGCACCCAACTCCGGCAGGCGATCCCTTGATCATCCACTATCTAGACCATACTGAGAGGAAGGAGGTGGTCCTTCTCTTAGCTGGATTTCTGCCTCTCACGACTTTAACCCGTGATCGGGATTCTTGAACTTACGAGTTCGACTCCAACCTAACACAAATCCAGATTTTAGGGTTTTACCTTAGCTGATTCCACACAAGAATCTCCTTCGTGAATTATGTGGGTCATTGTTCCGGCAACATGGATCTTCAGTCAAAATTTCTCCTCTCACAACTTCGGTGTTTGCCCTCTCGCCGTTCCTTCACTCCTTCTCTCTTGGCTTGTGAGGATGTACCCGCGAGAGGAGTATTCTCCTAATAAAAACCCTACCCCGCTTCTAGTAAAAATTATATTTTATTTCACTCAATTATTGGATAACACTATTTTTCCAAATTTACCAAAAACTCAAGATTCTATCCTTTCACTCATTGACCAAAACTCTACATTCGGGTATTACACGGTAAATCAGTCAGGTTCGAACGCTGAACCGACCCGACGCCTAAAATTCAAACATGTAGAATTTTATTTATTTAAAAATTTCACGAGTTTTACAGTGACAGACCGAAGCCAAAATTGGACAACCAAATGCATAACGGTTATATTCTAATGGTCAGGATGCGGTCGACCGAACTGAAGGTGGTTGATCAGTTGAGAAGATTTCTATATATTATAACACTCTGAATTGAAGATTAATTAAGAGAGAATCATACCAAAATGCTGCCAAAATTCCTACACAAATTCTCTTTACATTTCTGCAATTGTAATTCAAACATCAAAGGTGATGTCCTAAGAAAAGTCATTGTAAAGGTTGATTGGCACCCGTTAAGCCAATTATCACTGACCTAGGAGGTTAGTGGATTAAGGATCTCTAAGTGGAAAGCTTGGAGCACAGGCGTAGGCGGCATTGCCAAACAATGTGAACAAATTAGTGTCGCTCCTCTATCCCTTCCTCTTTATTATTGTTAATGATTGTATGCTTTGTTTGAGTTAAATCACTTAAGGATAGATTAAATAATATCGCATGAAAAAGTTCACGTTCCTAATTCACCCCACCCCACCCCCCTCCCCTCTATAGGTTTGTATCGATCCTACAATTGGTATCAGACAGGGATTAATAAATTTTTTGTGTGATATTGTGTATATTGTTATAAATTTGTTGAATTTGCATCTATTGGCTTAATTTTTTTGTTTAAAATTATTTGGATAAATTTAATTAAATTCTTTGGGTGTATAAATTGCTATGTCCTTCAACATGCATGTTGAAGGACAATTTTTGGCTAGACCTCCTTATTCTGATGGAAATAATTATTTGTATTTGAAGTCTAGAATGAAAATCTTTGTTCAATCTATAGATTATGATTTGTGGAATGTGATTGAAATTCGACCTTATGTTCCCACTAAAATTGAAAATGGTGTGGATGTTCCCAAATCGTATAATGAGTATAGTGAGCTTGATAAACAAAATTTATGTATAGATGAGTTCAATAGGGTACAAGCATGCAATAGTGCCTATGATATTTGGAAATTGCTTGAAATTACACATGAGGGCACTAATGAAGTCAAAGAAAATAAATTAAGCATGCTTATTCATGATTATGAATTGTTTTCTATGGATAAGGATGAAACCATTGGTCATATGTTTACTTGATTTACTAACCTTTCTAATGGTTTAAACGTGCTAGGTAGAGTTTATCCCAACGAAAAGTTGGTGAAGAAAATTCTTAGGTGCCTACAAAGATCTTGGCAACCAAAGGTAATGGCGATCCAAGAGGCACGTGATCTTAGGGTATTAACGATGGAGGACCTCATCGATTCCCTAATAACGCACGAGATCACGATGATGAGAGCAACAAGAAGAAGGAGCAAAAAGAGAAGGAAACCTACAAACCAAAGAATATAGCTTTCAAAGCCTCCTCAAGCACACAAGTAGATTCTGGGGAAGAGGATGATGATGAGGACATAAGATTCATAACCCGGAAGTTCAAAAAGTTTCTCTAACGAAAAAAGAAGAACGGAGAAATGGTAATAATTTGATTTGGACGTGGAAAACCCTGACACGCCACTTATGATTGTCCCAAAACAAAGAAGAAGTCAAGAGCCTCAAAGAAGAAAGCTTTCAAGACCATATGGGATTATAGCAATGAGGATTCATCTTCCGAAATTGAAGAGATATCCAATTTTTGCTTCATGGCCAAGGAGGTAAAGGTACACAATTCATCTTGTGATATAGATGATAGTATTGATAATAATGATGAATTGTTGGATGCCTTTAATGAATTATTTGATAAATTCAATGTGCTTAAACATCAATAAAATTTGTTGAAAAAGGAGAATGACAATTTGATGTTAGAGCATGTTGAAAAGGTTAAATCTTTTGAAAATCAAATTGTTGAGTTGAAAAGCATGAATGAGAAATTGAATGCTACTATTAAACCTCTTGAAATTGATATTAGTGAATTGAGAGTTAAAAATGATAATTTGAACCCTATTGTTTTGAAATTCACTAATGTAGCAAAAATTTGAGCATGCTTTCAGGTAAACAAAGGGTTACATTTGACAAAGCCAGAATTGGCTATCAACCCTTAGCTAAGAAAAAGAATTATAAAAATTTCTTTGTTTGCTCATCTATTTGTAATGCATGTAATTGCACAGGGCATAAATCATTTTGTTGGCCATTGAAATTAAATGGCTAAATGGTTAGTTCTAAACTTGTATGAGTTTCTAAAAGAACCAAGTCTAAAACTAATGAACTCAAAAAAATTTGGGTTCCTAAGAAAGGCAATTGAGTCTTGTTTTAGGTTGGAAGTTCTCCTACCTTATATGATTGGTTTTGATTGTGGATAATGAGAGACTTACTAGGACATGCATAATATGTCTAGTGGAACGATGAAATTGAACTCATTAGGAATATCAATAAAAGTCTTCAAAAAATATCGATTCTGTGAAGGAATCGGTCGACCAACCTTTGATAGGTCGACCAAAATAAGGAAAATTCTCCTCAAATTTTTAAACTGGAGGAATAGGTCGACCGACCTTGAAAAGGATGACCGAAATGGAATAGGTTCAATTTTCATTTTTTCACGAAGGAATCAATCGACTGCTACCAATACGGTCGCCCGCTACGTCGATTTTAAGTTAGTTTGATCGACCAAAACCCTAGACCGCTCAAAATTTTCTCAAATTTTCTCTCAACTCCGGCGAACCCCAAATCAACCGACGACTCCACTGTCCTTGTAAAGACCCGAATTTTTCATACCTTTAAAATACGTTAAATTTTAGTAAAAATATATCAGAGTGCATGCCTGGCCATTAGGAACGCTTAAAACATTTCATAAATCAATTGTCTCTCACTTTACATAGCCTGGCCAACCACAAGCCCACTCACATGCAAAATCCCTCATCATCTGTGTCGAATCTATACGCTATCTTCTCCTGAGGGTACCTACACCAGGAGTAAACTGTAAGCCTAAAACGACTTAATAAGGAAAGGGTTAAAATAAAAAAAAATACAATTTAAATAACTAAAACAAACAAGGAATAGAATGTAAATCACACGAACAGAATAGTTAAGGGAATACAAAACTCAAGCATTTGCAGCAAGTAAATAAACAGTAAGCTGTCACCCTTTCACGCATTAACCATCCATTTTCTTTAACAATAATATTCATTATTCTTCGTCAATGTAAGGAAATTAAAATAACAAGAACAGAAAAATTCGTGGAACAAATATTACAAAGCTACCCAAAGTCTACAGAATACTAACAAAATCCTTACTGTCAACAATGGAGATACCCACCTGCAAGGAAATTTAAGAACTGCAACCAAGGAATTAACAGTAATGTTACACAACCTAATACTAATGCAAGCAGTTGAGAATCTATACTAACGAATAGCCAAGAAAATCAACGTGAAATAACAATAATAATGCCTCCAAGGAAAACAGGGCAGCCATCTATAGAAATCAAACAACCATAACTCGACGTAGGCACACATACTCGTGGGTAGGGCTTAGACAGTCGGACACTACCCATTCCTTACCATTTTGACGAACCAAGAACTGTGACAGCAGCTTCCGGCTCCAGCTCACACACTCCAGCACACGATCCAGGGAGCACCCAGCTCACCCTCTCAATTTCCTTCAAATTGTCCCTCGGCAGAAACCCAACCAAATAAAACAGAATAAATCAACACACAGAAATTCAACAACAAACTAGAGGAAAATCACTGTACTCGACAATGGAGGCCGAGGAGCCACCCGAATAGGAGACTTGCCTCGGAGAAGACAACCAAAATTGTACCCATGCCCGGAGGCTCCGTCTCCAGCAAAAAAAAAATCCGAGAGCTTTCAGCTCTCTACCAACACCCTCTTTGTGTCTCAATTACTCACAGAATATAAACACGGAAGGCAAATTTTGAAATGCAAACTGCTTATCTCACAATTCCAGCCACTAAGGCTGATATTTCGGATCGAGCTCCATGCCACTGCCTCAACTCCCATCCAGACTGTTAGACAAGAAAATAGACGAACAGACCGGATTGAGCTGAACCGTGAGCAACCCAGACAGCAAGTCACACCAAGCGAACTGAAGCCCTATCTAGTCGTCGCTCTCGAAGCTAAATTTTGTCGCCAAACGTCTTTGCCATCGTCGATCGCTGACTACTAATCACTCCCAGTAACAACTGGTCAACAGAAAATGGAAGAGAACTCAACCAACATACCTCAACCCGGTGCTGAAAACGCTGCAGCGGAAGTCCCAATTCGTGCCCTAGCTTTGCAACTCACTGCTCCGTTCCGTCTGCTCGCCTGCTATTAGAGCCTGTTGTCACCGCGTCATCCGAGCCCGCGCGTGTCACCGTCATCCTCGTCGCTCGTCGCTCACCGATCGCCGACACGTAGTCCCCGTCTCCCTTTCGTCTCCCTGTCTCGCTCTTCCTCTCGCAGAATGGCTGAAGGTCATTCTGTTTCTGCATTAATTGGTTCGCCCAGCGAACCAGTTTAAATGGCTTGAATCGGTTTGGTTCTTGCTGAACCGATTCAGCCCATACACTACTCATTTAATTTAATTTATTAAATTAAATACAATTTATTCAACTTATTTATTAATTTTAAAAAACCCCCTTTCATCATTTTAAATCCCTAATTAATTCCTTAATGTAAAACAATTAAATTAATTCTTAATGTACAACAATTATAAATCATTTAAATTCGTTAAATAAATATTTATTTTAATTATAGTAAATTCCAGTTATTTTCAATAAATGGAATTCTTACGAATACATTATTCGTAATACCACGATAATTAAATAATTATCCAACTTTAAAAAAAAAGTCGGGGTGTTACAGTCCTCCCTCAACCTCTCTCAACATTCCTTCGCACATTTCTTCAACCATTTCATCCGTCCGATCAACATTCTCAACAATGACTTCTAGAAATTTGGGAAAACGAAAGGCGAGAAATGCTCAAGGTAGTTCTTCTCATCCGCCTATGCCTACTTCATTTCCGAGTAAATTATTTTTAGATGAGGAATGTAAAAGACGTTTTGAAGAGAATTTTAAGAATTGTTCGTTAATCCTTGGACGCAAAATTTCATTTTCTGAATTAGCTAGTTTGGATTTGCAAAATATTTACAAGAGAATGGGGTTATATCAGTTGTTTGGATTTGATGGTCCGTTCTTTGAAAAATCTACCCATCTATTTTATGCCAATTTATCCTACCATCCTTGCCCGGAGAGTATTACTAGTTATGTATTTGGAAAGGAATACATTTATCTGCCAATGACATCAATTCAATTTTGCACTTTGAAGAAGGAAATACGGCCATGGAATACTTCAACACTTCCAAAGATCCAAGCTTTTTTCACCTACCATCGGGTATGGAGTTCCTAAAACAGATTCATAAGAACCTAGAGATTGTCGTGTTTGTGAAGACAAAGGATCTTAACATTCAAGCTCGTGTGATTCATCACAATTTGACATATAACTTATTACCGAGGGATGGTCATCGTGACCATGACAATTATATGGATATGTTTGTGCTCAAGAGGATTTACAGCCAAGCATATTTCAATGTCGGGCATGTTATTTGAAAGTATATGATTGAGGTTGCTGGGAGCACCTTAAAGTCATTACCATTCAACCTCCTCCTAACCAACATTTCCGACAAAAACACATCTCCATTCCACCCTTAGAACCTTTGACGACGATTCGTGCAGTGGACATCTACTTGATCCACTCACTAGCCAAAATGGGTTTTGCTCTTAATGAGGACGGACAATGGGTTGCAAAAGGTTCTGTTGGTTCCTCGACATCTACATCCCAACCGGATCTTACCGTTGATGATGAGGATATTCTCATGCCAGATTTTCTGTCTGTATCATTGTCTGCACCTCCAATATCTCTGGCTCATCCTTCAACATCTACTTCTGGACTCCCCCGACTAGAAGAAAAGATTGACATGCTTACGGGTTACTTTATGTCCTTACAAGAAAATTTTCAATCGAGTTTTGAAGAGTGCCACTCCAAGATTGATGGATGCAATCTAAGGTTTGATGCTTTGGAAAGGAGTCTAGAGGAGCTTACTCAGGCCACTTAGACCAATACCTTCATTCACAATGATCTGCCATCCGATGCAGTTCACCCCGGCATCCCTCCATCATTCGATGATGCCCCTCCCTCTGAGTTTTAGATTATGTTTCTTGTTAGATTATTTTGGATAATCTGTAGTCTGATACACTCTTAGTTGTTTTGATATTATGTGGTTTGATTGATATCATTTCATTTATGTCATTCTTGATTTTATATTCTGATATTGCTTCTATTTCAAACTGCATACTGCTTTCGATATTCTTGATTTTGAATTATGAAAACTTGATAATATTAGTTGTTTTTAGATGATTGTTTTTCAGGGCATAAAGGGGAGTGTGAAAACAAAGGAAATTCTGCCAAAATTTTTCTAAAATTTTTCGATTTTCGCACAGTTTCCCTCCATATTTTCTTTTTGATAAGTAAAAAGGGGGAGAGGAAAATATATTAAGTCGATTGATTGCTAATATCCCTCCAATGATTTTTTGTTTTGAATAATGAAAAAGGGAGAGAATTTTTTTATTGACCTTGTTATACCTCCCCATTGAATGCTTTTTGATTTTGACAAAAGGGGAGAGGTTAATAGAAGTTGTTAGAAAAGCATGTATAGCATAAATTAAAAAGGAAGTTCTATATCGCATAAACTAAGAGGGAGAGTCAAATTATGCAATATCATATGCACATGCTTAGGGGTAGAAATAAAATACTTATAATATATTTTCATAATAAAAAAGGGGAAGATTGTTGGCCTAATTAACATTAGGTTATTTGTTTTGATGAAAATTGTTTAATTGCTTAATAAGTTGTTCATTATGATTATGTTGAATTGTGTAAATAATTTACTATTATTCATTGGAAATACCCTTAATAAGGGTATTAATGGTTTCTAATGTATTTGCCTAAGTCCATGTAGCTCATAGGTTGATCATTGGGACTTAGAAGATTGAAAATGGAAAAAACACGGAGCATAGGTCGACAAAGGCATAGTGGGTGATCGACCAATTTTAAACAGATTACTTCAAAGCTGTGAAGGCGGTCGACCTATGCTGAACCGGTCGACTAAAATCAAACAGATTCGAACCATTTTTGGAGATTTCTTTGAAGCAATTGACTAAAGATGAGTAGGTCGATCGGTGTGACAGACCAAAGCCAAAATTGGACGACCAAAAGCATATTCCAATGGTCAAGAGGCGGTCAATCAAACAGAAGGTGGTCGACTAGTTAAGCAGATTTCTATATATTATAGCACTTCAAATTGAAGATTAACTAAGAGAGAATCATACCGAAATGCTGTCAAAGTTCCTGCAAAAATTCTCTTCTATTAAACGAGAGCATAGGCCTAACTCTCTCAATCCTCAACTTGAGATTATATTCTTGAGAGTTAGGTTCTAAATTGTAATCTTTACATTTCCACAATTGTAATTCGAACATCAAGGGTGATGCCCCATGAACAGTCAAGGAAAGGGTGATGCCCTAAGAAGAGTCGTTGTAAAAGTTGATTGGCACCGGTTAAGCCAATCATCACTAACCGGGGAGGTCAGTGGATTAAGGATCTCCGAGTGGGAAGCTTGGAGCGCAGACGTAGGTGGGGTTGCCAAACTGTATGAACAAATTGGTGTTACTCCTCTATCCTTTACTCTTTATTATTGTTATTGATTGTATGTTTTGTTTGAGTTAAATCACTTAGGGATAGATTAAATAATATCGCACGAAAAAAGTTAGTGCGCCAAATTTAAATAACACATTAACTTAAAACATTTATTTGAAATCATAAAATACTTAAAAGTCTTTAAAACATTTATTTGAAATCATAAAATACTTAAAAATCTTTAAAACATTTATTCCTTTCCGTGAGCCATAACCACATGTCAATGTCGCCAACAATACAAACATCCACACAACAACGTGTTAGCCTTTTTGTTAGGCTAAGTTTTATTTTGATGATGACTAAAATGTTGTATAATTTAATAAACCAATACGTTGTATTTTGTGTTTTATTTCTTATTTATCGGATCAATTTTATCATAATATTTATATCCGTGTTTATTGGAAATACCCTCAAAATGGGTATTATTAATGTGCTAACATGTTTATTTCAGTCCATGTAGTGTGGCATATCATTTTAGGAGTCAATATAGTTCAAGGTTTATTTTGGAGTGAAGTGGGGACGAGACTGCGGAAGAGAAAATGCGTCCTAATCTGTTCTGTGGTCTTTTGGACACGTGCAGACGATTGCAGACGAGGAGGCCCCATGTATGATTTGAATCTGTAATATTTCTGGACATTTTCGAGACATTTCGGACTCATGCGGATGAGTGCGGACGAGCTCCAATGCGTCTGCTTTGAATCTGTAATTTTCAGGGTGCAATTTGGATGAGTGCGGATGCGAGCTACGGATGAGGATCTGCGTCCTAAACTGTTGAACAGTGACTTGCGGATGCAACTGCGGATGAGTGCGGATGATAAGCTCTGCGTCCTAAAGTCCAAATTTCTGCGCAACGGCTATATTTTCAACGGACAGATTTCAACGGTCACACGCAGACGACTGAGGACGAGACCTGGACGTCCGGAAGTGCAAAGTCTATAAATACATGGTCACTCCAAGCTCTCCATACCAAAAACCAAGAATCATGGCGAAGGCTTGCCGAATTTTATACACGATTCAATCACTGTGAGCTATTGTTGTATATCCAATTCTCCCCAACCCATAAACTTGCGAGTTATATTTGGGAGAATTCGGATTAGATAGATTGTGCATTAATTTTCATACTCCATTATTATTGTGCTTCATTGTAAAGGGTGATTCCCTAAGAATTCATTAAAATGCTCGAAACGTTCATAGGCTTGATTGAACGCCCGTAAGTTCAATCATTGGATGACGCCCCGCAATAGTCAAATTTAGGGTGACGCCCCATAAGAGTCAAAGGTTGACGACCTTAAAATTAGTCAAGGGTGACATCCATCGTAAGAGTCAATTTGTAAACGGTGTTATTGGTACCCGTAAGCCAATTGCTTAGTGTATCTCCAAGTAGAACTTGGAGCGCGGACGTAGGCGAGTTCGCCAAACCGCGTAAACAAATATTGTGTGCACTTCTCTAACTCTTACTCTTTACATTATTGCATATATTTGTTATTGATATTTTAATTATATGCATTAAATCACTTTGGGTTATTAGAGATTAAAATATTGCACGAAAATATTAGATACGCTATATTCACACCCCCCCCCCCCCCCCCCCCATATGGGGGTATATCGATCCTACACAACACTCTATCAGCTACGTCCTTTAATAGCTTTATCCATTCATTGGCTCCTTACCTACATCAACAGGAATTAACTATGAGTCTAACACTCAGCACGTGATATAAACATAAAACATAGAATTCACATACAATTTCTATAACATTGCATAAGGTTTTCTATTTCGTTTCTCTTTTACTGTTCAAGTCTTATATCGTTATTTCATTTGCTTATATGTCGGGCGTATCAAACCAGACCATACAAACATTCATTTACTATTTATATGGCGAGCGTATCAAACCGGACCATACAAACATCTGTGCCAGGCGTATCCAACCGAACCACAGTTGACTTCTGTGCCGAGCGTATCAAACCGGTCCACAGTCATTTACTTGATATCTGTGCTGGTTGTATCTAACCAGTCCAAAGTCATTTACTTGATATCTGTGTCAGGTGTATCTAACCGGTCCATAGTCATTTACTTGATATCTGTGCCGGGCGTATCTAACTGGTCCACAACTGTTTGCTTATGTTGATTACTGTGCCAGACGTAACTAACCGGACCACAGCTGTTTACGTATAATCCGTTTTCGTGTACTTTAGTATTTCAAGTCTTAACGTTGTCATGCACATACAATCCTACATGTTCCTTAATCCTATCCTTAAAACGTGATCCGTCCTATCTAAGGAACTGAACTTAAATCTAATAAACATGCAAGTAAACAACATACATTTACATACAATAACATAACTTATGCATTTAAAACAAACATCAAACAAAACCCTAATTTCTTGTGATGTAGGTCATTTTGGACAAAGCACATGCAATAACACGTACATGAAATCCTTAGCTTTATGGTTTAACACTTTACGATTCTTCACAAAATCCTAGTTATTAACAACATGAAATAATCAATAAATATTCTCCACTAAATAACTCTAACTATTAATAGATCATGGCTTAACATATCTCCATAATTCAACTTAACAATTACTCCAACAAGGTATAGTCTACAATATATCCAACAATGACAATTCCTTATTTTAGTCTATACATTCACCAAAATCCCACATAATAAATCCAATAGCATGCACTAAATCTCTATTCATTAACCAACTTAGTAACCAAGCATGCATAGTATTTTCTCAAAGACTATTAATCATAAATTAACCTATCCAAGTACCCACAATTATAGAGTAGTATCCAAAACCCAATTACTCCTTTACATGCAACGACCAATAATTCTAACTTTATCCTACAACCCATCTCATCACTTGATAATAACCAACTCATGAATAATACCTTAATCCAATAATCTCAACAGTCAACTTCTCACAATGATCAATCAGAAACTCATCTAATATTACCACTAATATTTTCAGAATATTCTTCAACGTCCAAACAAAATAATACCTTAACCAAATAATATGTTCAGAGTCTGTTACCTGAATTATTCATGCAAATAGAGAACCAAAAACTAATCCTCTTCACCCATCACTAATACCTTCTCAGCCATTCCATCACCTCATAGTCCTTTCATGATTTCAGCTTCTCTCTCTGTCGACTCACTCTCGCGGTTATCACCAACAATCACTCACAAAACCCACAACACTGATTCTCCTCAACTCATCGTTCAGATTTTAGAAATTCAAAGCAAACCCTCACTGACCTCTCCTCACTTCGGTAGAGTTTCTCCCTTTATTTCTTCCTTCTAAAAATCCATAGCCCGCACCTCTATTTATAGATAAATTCTCCAACGTTCCTTCGTTAATAAACTGAAGACAGAAGGCCATCAGTTGCAACACATCAATGTCCAGAAACGTGAAGGCAGAAGGCCATAGGACACCAACCTTAATGTCCAACAACTTTTCATCATCCATCCGTGTATAACATCAATCCTTCCAACTTCAAATGCGTAGAACTTCATTCTTCACTAAATCCAATATGTCCTAAAGTATTATAAATCTTATACTTTTAACTAGCTTTCAATCTTTACAATATCCAAATACATCCAATTATATTACCTCTTACTATCTCAACTGACTATCAACCCAATTGATATCGTCCAATAAAACCTCAAGTATTACTAAATAATTCTCCATTTGATTTCAATTATTCTCATAATCTAACTACGAACATAACGGGGTATCATAATTCACTTATTCCAAATACATTTCTCTTGACCAATATCTTTACTTGTCCAACTTAACTCCTAATATCCCAAAATTATCACTTAAGTTATGCTTTCATTCTCGACAAAGATTTGGGATATTACAAATACAGTTAAAGAAAATGGAAAAAAATAAAAAATAAAAACTTGATATTTTGTCATGATATGCACATGTACAGTAGCTCTGACTTTTCTTGAGATGTTTTAGATACATGTATATAGAGGATGTAATTATTTTAGTTCTTTGTTATTGAGCATTTGGCATATAGTTTGAATCTTGTGGTGTAGGTATTGATATCAGTGAGGATATCTTTTGTTGAAAAAGCAGTGAAGATGGGTTTCCATGAGTGAGGTTGAAAGTTGTCTAGGGATATTTGACCAGTGGAGGTTTAGTTTGGTAAAAATGGTGTTTTCATGTAATTTTAAATTGTTCACATTATTATTGACAATGTGAGGATTTGATAATGTGGATTTCTGGACTTTTTAATAACGTGGGATTTTCATGTTTTAAATATTATTTTTCGCTACTACTACACTTATGTTAAAAATGTTTGAAGTATTTGTTAAATAAAAAATAATAATAAGTTTAAAACTTTTGCGATGTTACAATATGGTATCAGAGCAAAAGCGTTTCTGTAGACTGCTAAACGACCTAAGATTCAACATCTATAAGTTGTTTTTATTTTATTATTTTCTTGTACTTGTTGATAATATTTAGTGGGTAAAAATTATCTAGGAGCTAAAATCGTGAGGGAACAAAAGAATGTTGGATACAAAAGAGATGGCACTATCAGTTGATTGACAGATTTAGTGGAGCGATAGTTTCAACATCTTGAATAGTTCATTGCGAGAGAGGAACTAGGAAATATAAGGTCAGTGGGTCTGTCACGACACGGAAGGGGGCCGGACAGAAACGCCGGGCCAAACGACCAGTCTTCGTAGAAGACCCGATCGCTCAGCCCAAGGCTAGTTAAATTATTGCGAAAGACTTGTATAAATACCCAGCCGCGACCCACTTGTGATGGGCCACGGTCCAAATAGTGGTTGCGAGATTAAAAATAATGCGAAAATAATAACTTAAGAATCCAAGGAAGTACTGTGCATATAATCCAGGAAATCCAACAACGAAGTTAAATATTTTTACAGTCATCCAAATTAAAAATAATTAGTCGTCCATTGTTACGCTTATCGATAGATAAGAGTTTAACTAGTTAACAAAGAACTAATGCAAACAAGATCTCCAATCTGATTCCCGCTCAGGCTTACTTAATCTTCTCTTTACCTGGAGTGGTGGGAGTCGTGGGGTGAGTGACTAGCTCAATATGGAATTTATACTAAATACTATGCATGTGTAAAACTTATTCTACCTTTTCTTGAAAACCATGAGTTTTGGGGAATCATGCACATTTTAATAAAACATTTAAATCATTTTCGTCTCAACGAAATCAAGCCCAAGGCCTCCGACGAGATTTAAGAAAACATTGTCGTATACATAGACAACTATAAGTTTAAAATACACTCGTCGTGTTTTATACCAAATTTGTGGTCCGTGAAAAAGGAGGGTCACTCAAGGACTCCCCCAAACAAACACACAGAAAGGTGGCTATATCATGCAAGCAACACCTCATGAGCCCAAAGAAAGAAAAATGATGGCGGTCCGTAGACTGGGCCCGTCACCCAGGTAGTCATGCAAATTCCGCTACGACACGCCCGTAATATATATACACCCTGATCAGGTTTAGGGATTTGCAACCCACGGAAGCAGTCAACACCTTCCCAAAGTCTCCTATTTCACACAGCGCGCAAACAAAACATCTCCACGCAGCAGGAGATGTATCGAGGGTGTCCCCTTGATACTTTGACGCTGAGACCGTCCAAAGTGTTAGGAGGATTCAACCCAAACAGGTTATAATCATCATATAAAAATATGAAATCCAATGCACAAAAGTAAACGTGTAAAACTTTCGTACATATATAATATAAAAAGTTGACGTGCTGTCGAACAGTCCCCGTCAGGTTTTTCATGTGTGGTATTCCACAAAATAGGGCTTTATTTTGAAAACTATGCAATGCGATGTAAGCAACTAAGTATAAAGCCCCTACCTCGTTGGCGATCCTTCCTCATATACGAAGGAGTAGCAACCATAGGTATCGGCTCGAATTCCTCAAACTCGTCCGAGCCTACAACATGTTAAACATGTGGAAAACCTCTTAAATTAAATCCCAAAGAATATGTGAAAGATATTCTATACCGAGACTAATCTCAACTTCTAACAACACTCCACTTATTATCACTGCCTCCTCTAGAGTCCACCAAGTAAAACAAGTACAGAAATATCACCATCCAACAATCCTCAACTGTTCAGAAACCATTATCAAAGTAGCATAACCTCACAAATTCATCTCTAAACAGTGAATAAAATATCCTCATTGCAAACTCATCGACTTAATCAAAACCAAATTTATCAGTCTAGAAGCAGAAATCTAATATAGCAAATGAGCTCAACCAATTTGGAATCCATTATGTACAAAACCTTAGCAATTTTTATCAATGTCGTGTATAAGGAGAGAGTGAGCTCTAAATCACAGTTTTCAAAAGTCATTATTTTCGTTAGCAACTATCATGAAACATTACTCTGTATAACATCAGTAAAATAGGAATACTCTCCTCGGGTCTCTTTCAGTAAATCTGTGAGGGACTTTATGACCATATTAAACAAAACTGCGAGCATAACGAGGAACAGATCACTACAACCAACAAGACCAACGGTTTTTCAACATCGAAGGCAGAACACAATCAAAACCAACATCAGTTAAAATTTGGTAAACAGAGGGATAAATTATCGGCACTTTCTTCTCATCCAAAACAGAACAGATATCAAAATCGAGGACAGAACAGTACAGATACCAACAAAATAATCCATTCCAACTTCATCGGTGGATCAAAGCAAAAACCGAGATCAAAATCGTGAAAATCGTAGCAAACAAGGACGAAAATGGTCAAGCTGAAAGGCTGAAATAAAATACCAACAGAATCCTCACCTCAATCAAAAAATGGAGGAATGTAGCTCAGCTCAGACCTCTGTCCTCCAAACCGACGTAAAAAAGGCTCTCGGTCGAAGCCTTCTGCTCGCAGCTCGCCGATAGGGACTACTCGATTTGTCTGCGCAACTACCCGCAGTCAAAAATGCTCGAACGGACCTCACCCTTGCAAACTGTCTCTCTGCTGAAGGGTTTGCCCTTCCTCTCCCTTCAATTTTTGTTCAGCCGCAAGTTCTCTTCTTAGCAGAGGAGAAACCCTAATTTTATTTTCCCCTTTCTCATACCCTGCTGCGTGTTCTTCTCCTTCTGTCCCTTCACCTTTCTTCTTTTTTTCTTTTCCTTTATTTATAATATTTCTTCCTTTCATTTCCAAGTCCACCCTTTTTTTTCTTTAACCTGCTTCGTACCTCTTTCTCACTTCTCATTCTTCAAAGTTTAATCCTTTATTGATTCTATTCTTATTCTTTTTTTCTTTTCTCAAATTCTGCCACGATTTTTCTTCTCTCCTTTTCCTTATATTCCAACTTTGTCCTTTTCCCTCCTAATTCTTTTTCCTTCTTTTATTCTTTCTTCTTTATTTAATGAATTTCTTAATCCTTTATTCCATTAACTTAATTCATTTAATATACAAGTACATATATATTGAAATATATGTATCATACATTAATTAATCCATCTCTAATTTCTGACTTATTCTGAACATCACCAAATGATCTTTGCCGATCTAATTAATTTTCTAACTTCGTATCTTAATTATATTTTCCGTTCAGAAATTTCTCATTTCCACCCATTTGACTAATTAACCAAAACTTCTCACGTGGTCGATACGTGATTATTTGAGTCAACTTTTCAACGTTATGACCAATTTTAATGCAAAAAATTTACACGTGGAATTTGTTCTTTTGAAAATTCTCGGGTTTTACACTGTCAAAATGAAATAGGCTAGGAGAAGTTCTAGCGATTTAGGCCACCTCAATTTTATGGAAGTAGCCCTGACCCAATCAATACAGAAGAGTGGATACAAACCCTCGAATATATGTTTGAGTATGCCAAAATCAACGAGGGGGAAAAGATATCATGCATTGGGTATTTATTGATCAAATATGCAAGATTCTGGTTGGATTCTATGAAGACAGTCCAGGACATGACCACAATGACATAGGAGGAGTTTAAGATGGTTTTCCATAAGAAGTATTTTAATCACACTATCATATCGAGCAAGCTAGTAGAATTTGTTCAACTGCGCCAAACTGGGATAGTCACGGAATAAATATGAAAGTTTGAGGTGTTATCTCATTTTGCTTCACATTTAGTGAGCAACAATGAGTACAAGGTTCATCAGTTTGTTCAAGGCTAGAAAGTAGAGATATACCAAAGAGTGAAGATTGATGGTATTCAAGATGAGCCCAACTCTAGAATAGTAGCAAAGGCATTAGAAGTGGAAGAGGCTAAGCTACATATCGCCAAACACTAGGAGACAAGGAGGAGATATTTTAAGGGGGTACTTGTCCAACAAGAAAAGAATTGGCAACAATGTATCAATGGGACAAAAAGGCTTGTGGATGGTGGAAATCAGCAAAGAGATAGAAAACACTCCCAAGGAGAGACATCAGCTGCAAGGACGAATGTTGGAGTGCCACAAATTACTCAATGCCAAATTTGCAAGGGGAATCATCCTGGAAAGTGTAGAGTGGGTTTGGGACAGTCCTTTTGTTGTAACAAGTATGGGCATTATGCCAATAATTGTCCAACATCAACGAGAGAACAGAAGAAGGTTGTTCCTAGGGTGTTTGCCCTTATTGAAGCTGAGGATGAAAAGTGACCTATCATGCTATCAGATTCACTTAATATTAACGGTAATACTTATTATATTTTGATAGATATAGGAGTTGTACATCCCTTTATGTCATCTAAATATTATGCTATATCAAGTACACTTTATATTTGTGGCACTAGTACTTATGCTTTAATAGATTCAGGGACTATGCATTCTTTTATGTCATCTGAATTTTGTACTAAGTTAAAACGAATGTTTAAGTTGTCTAAGCATGCATTTGAAGTGATGTTACCGTTTGGGGAATGCCTACGTTCAATATGTGTTATAAGAGGATGCATGGTTGATATTAATGATAGGCAGTTACTTGTAAACCTTATAGTGGTTAACATGAAAGGGTATGATGTTATATTAGGAATGGACAGGCTCTATCAACATTTCACAATGATCAACTGTAGGAAAAGGAGAGTCTATTTTTTACAACATGGGGAAGCAGAGTACATTTTTCAAGGGATAGAGGATAAAAACAATTATTTCTGCAAGCAAAGCACAAAGGTTATTGAACCATGGAGATATTGGTTTCTTAGCTAGCGTGAGAAATATACGCACCAAGCCTACAGTGAAGTTGGAAGGTATTCCTATTTTTAAGAAATTTACTGAAGTTTTTCTCAATGAACTACCAGGACTACTGCACGATTGGAAAATAGAGTTTGGGATTGATGTCTACCTTGGTACCTCACCCATACCAAAGAATCTATATCATATGGCTCTGGAAAAATTAAAAGTGTTGAAAACACATTGAAAAGTTAGTTGTAAGAGATTTTATCCCTTCGAATTATTTGTCATGGGGTGCTCTTGTTCTCTCCGTCAAAAAGAAAGATGGGTCTTTGCGAATGTTTATCGATTATAAGGAGTTGAACAGGGTGACCATTAAAAACAAGTACCCCTTGCCATAGATCGCTGATTTATTTGATCAATTACAAGGTGCAATAATATTCTCAAAAATTGATTTGTAATCTGGTTATTACCAATTAAAAGTCAAAGCTGAGGATATTCCAAAGACTACTTTTTGGACAAGGTATGACCACTATGAATTTTTGGTCATGTCTTTTGGACTAAAAAATGCACCAGTAGCTTTCATGGACCTGATGAATTGTGTTTTTAAAAACTATATGGATAAGTTTGTAATTATGTTCATTGACGACACTCTAGTATACTCCCGCACCATAGAAGAATGGAACACTTGAGGATCACCTTGTCAATATTGAAGACTCAACAAATGTATCAAAGTTCTCCTCCAGGTGCAAATTCTGGCTGGAAAGAGTGAATTTTCATGATCATGTAATTTCTCAATAAGGTATAGCAGTTGACCCAGCCAAGACACAAGCAGTTCTAGAATGGCTGCAACTAAGGAATGTCAATGAAGTCTGTAGTTTCCTCGGCTAGCTAGTTACTATGGAAGGTTTATTGAGGGATTCTCAATGATCGTTATGCCTTTAATGCACTTAACAGGGAAAATGCAAAGTTTTGGTGGTCTAGTAAATGCAAAAACAACTTTCAAGAACTAAAAGATAGATTAATCACTACACTGGTGTTATCTCTTTCGTCTGAATATGGTAGGAATCAGATTTATTGTGATGTGTCAAAGAACAATCTGGGTGGATAATTAATGCAAGAATGAAGAGGAATTGCCTATGCTTCTTGGCAATTGAAGAACTATGAACAAAATTGTTCGTTGTATGATCTAGAGTTAGTTGCAGTGGTATTCACACTAAAAATTTGAAGGCATTATCTTTATGAACGACCATGCGATATATTCATGAACCATAAAAGCTTAAAATACATCTTCACTCAGAAGGAGTTGAATATGAGACAGTGGTGATGGTTGGAGTTCAACAAAGATTGTGATTGCGAGATTCAATACTACTAGGAAAAAGCCAACGTGTTAGCCAATGCTCTGAGTAGGAAGATGATTTTCATGTATTCCGTATGGATGTATATGCCTTCAACATTACAGACAACAATTCAAAGGTTTAGCCTGGAAATAATAACCAAATTAGAGGCAGACTCTTTTTCAGCTATGATGTTAAAGCCAGCTATGTTGGAGAAAATTAAGGAAGCACAGGAGGTTTGTCCAAAATGTATTAACCTCTGATTGGAAGAAAAGCTAGATGAGCAGTTGGGGTTCACCTTTTCTAAGGATGGCATCATGAAATTCAGAAATTGATGGTATATTTATAATATCAAAGAGCTTTGCAGTGAGATATTAGCATAAATGCATTCCTCTGCCACTTCTATACACCCTAGTACTACAAAGATGTATCGGGATTTGAAGCAGCATTATTGGTAGCTGAACCTTAAGGAAGACGCCGCTAAGCATGATGAGGTATGCTTGATCTGTCAACTGGTCAAGTTAGAATACCAAAAATTAGCAAGAACTCTATAGTCTTTATCAGTAACAGAATGTGAAAGTGGGAACAAGTTGTAATGGATTTCATGGTAGGATTGCCAAGGACTACTAGAGAGCATGATGTCATTTGGGTGATTGTGGACAAACTAACAAAGTCAGCTCACTTCTTACTAGTGATTATGACTTATAACATGAGTCAATATGCAGAATTGTACATCTAAGAGATAGTCCAATTGCAAGGTGTACCCATATCAATTGTTTCATACCGTAATCTGATTTACGTCAGCTTTTTGGAAAAGTTTGCACAAGGCACTGGACACAAAATTGACTTTTAGCACAGTTTTTCATCCCCAAACACATGGGCAGTCTAAAAGAACAATAAGAATATTGGAAGACATGTTGCGAGCATGCATTTTGGAATTTCAAGTTAGTTGGAATGGTAAGCTACCGCTTATAACAACAATTATCAGTCTGCAATCAGTATGGCATCGTATGAGGCTCTATATGGGAGAAAGTGTAGATTCCCTTTATGCTAGGATGAGGTGGGAGAATCAAAGTTACTCACTCTAGATTTACTACAACAAGCCATAGACATCATACAGATATTCAGACAAAGAATGCTAATTGCACAAAAGTTGATAGAAAAGTTATGCAGACAACAAAAGAAGGGAGTTGGAATTCGAGGAAGGTGATATGGTGTTTTTAAAAATTTTGTCATTCAAAAGAGTAAAGATATTTGGCAAGAAATGGAAGCTCGTCTTGAGGTTTATAGGGTCTTTCCCTATAGTTCAAAAGATAGGAAAGACCACGTACAAGTTTGAATTGCCGATCAAGATGGATGGGATACATGATGTTTTTCATATATAGATATGGAGAAAATGTATACAAGATCCCTCCAAGGTGGTGGAACCCGAGAGATTGAGATTTATCTAACATTGACTTATGGGGAATGATCAGTGCAAATTTTGGATATGAAGATCAAAAAATTAAGAATTAAGAATCAACATTGACTCCCGCAGCTACCATCGGCCAAAATACTCCCAGAAGCTCGGCCTCCGTCAAAGTGTCCGGATGAAGTCGCCTCGTCGCCGGAATCGGTGGCTCCCGGCTTTGTATCTCCCCTCTCGCAAAGTCGCTTCTCAGCTGAAGAGATGGATTTCTTCCCCTTCTCTTCTCTACAACCCAATCGCGAGCTTCTCCTTCCCCTTCTCGACATTTTTAATTCTTTTCCTTTATTTTATTTTAATTATCAATATAATATAATATAATACATATTAAAAAAAACATATATTATATATTACGTTATCCCGATTTAAAAAAATTGATTCATTTAAAATGCCAACAGAAAATAATTACTTAATCAAAGTAATTTACTAAAAATGTTTTCGAAAATAAATTCCCACTCGGAAAAACCCAATTTGACCACTTTACGAGAAAATGCACATGCCGCCGCTACACGATAAAATCGATCAACCCTTCCACATTGACTGAAATAACACGAAAAATTTACACTTGGCAAATTTAAATTATTTTAAAAATAATGTAAAATCTCAGATCTTACAAGGCTGATCATTGGAAGTACCTCAACGTTGGAAACTGTCCAAGGCTGGCACATCGATGTCCAATGTGGGCTAAGGGACATCCAATATGGGCTGAGGGACATCTATCGTAAGCGTAAGAGACGTCTATTATGTTGAGAGACGTCTATCGTAAGGTTGAGGACATCCATTGTAAGTTGAGAGATGTCCATGAGATTGAGTGACATTCATCGTAAGGCTGAGGAATGTCTAAAGTGGGTTGAATGTTATCAACTCATGTGCAACCACGTGCCTTTCTGAAACCAAATATCAACACTTCCACAGACACACATCATTCTACGGATACCAAGACTTCCATGGACCCATCACATGTGTGGCCACATGTCAATAAAAAATTAAGTATACATTGTCCACAAAATGTTAAGTGTGGATCGGATCTAATCAAACCAAAAACCGCACCGATAAAGTTGATTATTAAAAATAGAACTGAATTTCAATTCCTTAAAATTTCAAACCGACCTAATCCCAACTAAATCTATGTGTTTTGGTCCGATTCACCGGTACCAACTTGGTTTTGAACACTCCTACATTTTGGGGTAGATTATTCTCAAATAGACATGAGTTATGTGCTTAAATTTATGGAAGTCTAAGATTTTAATAATTTTTGTTGCTCTCTCACCCTGCTCTCATCTTTTTAAAACATGGAGTACTCAGACTTGTCTACTATGCATCACAGTACTTCTCCCTAAATATACTCAAGACATTGAAAATATCTTTCATTTTGTACATCTTTCTTTCTTGCCAAAAATTTAGTCAACATAGGGTTGTATTCATTACATGATTATATCACTTATATGCTTTTAATTAGTTTTTGTTTCTATACTAAAAATTATCTCTTATGAATCATATTAAAATATATGAAAAACTTGACACGTACGTGCTTTGCACGTACCAAAAACTAGTAATATATAAGATCTTGTCAATTTTTCTATTCAACTCAATTTCAAACATTGTCCAGGGAATTATATGCAATATTATTGACATTATTGCATGATTAATTACTTTTATCATCTAATTAATTATTTTTTATTGATATCATAATTGAATGTTATTTTCACATTTTTAAGAATATAATTAATTCTTGACTATTTAATCATTAAATTGACGTAAGTACTTCTATAAACCAAGAAAATTAAAAATTGATGTAGATAATAGGTGGAATTTGACTTATTTAATGTTGGAAAATGTTAACCTATATTGGCAAGTTATTTGTGCTTTTATTAATGAGAAAACACAAAGTATTAATCTTGATAAATCTAGTTGTGATGTAGCTAATACATTTCTTGATTTTTTTTAAAACCATTTTATGATGCTATAAATGAATGTTTTGGAATGTATTACCCCACTTCTCATCTTGTTCTCCCAATTTTTGTAAATTTAATGGGTAATTTTGCATAATATCGACAAATAGATGAATTTAGAGATATACTTAATAAAATAGAAACAAAATTTTAAAAATATTGGCTTGACATATCTTCTATTTTTTGTTATGCATGCATAATGGATTCTAGGTATAAACTTAGAAGAGTGAGTCTCATGATTAATAGAATTTCTACTAATTTATGTACTACTCCTTTACTTTTTAATGATCAAATAACACTGGAATTGCTAGCCTATATTCTTCTTATGAAATTAAATAGAGACATACTTTGCGCTATAAAGAAAACAATAACGATATAGGAATTCTTGGTAGTTTAAAGAAGGCAATAACAATGTACATATGCTTGGCAATTTAAAGGAAATAATAACAGTATAAACATACTTGACAATTTAAACGAAACAATAACAATATGCTAATGTCCTAAACTTGCTTGGAGATTAAATTAATAATGTGCAAACAATATAGGCATAATATGGCAGCATAGTAGAAATGCAAACAAACAATTAAAAGAAAGACACTGCTAATGGTGTAGGGCCTCCACAGGCCAACGACTTTACTCAATTTCTTACCTCGAAGCGTTAACGCGTATTAGCACTTAATCTATATCCTTCTTCTTCTTTTCAATACCTTCATAATTAAAAATATTTACCTATTAATTATCACAACTTATTAATTTCATTCTTTTCCTATCCTTAATTACATAGTAATTATAGGAACCAATTAATACCTAACACGAAACATAACACTTAACAATTCTAACATTCTCATCTTAACAACTTCATCATTATCTACACCTTAAATCGTTATTCATCACTTGATAGCATTTAATAATCCAAACTCAATATCCATTTGAATCAACAGAGCATGATCATACTTCATACCAATCACAGATTTGTCCTTTAATCATGCATTACCATCATAACATAACTCTTCCATTCATTTCATTTCTTCATCTCATCATACCAAGAAGCAGTAATTAAAACAGAGAAAAGCTTTCTACATTTCCACATTTAACCAACATAAAATAACCAAACACTTTAGCAACACTTCATCATCTCCATAGATTTCCAAATATAAACCAAGAGGCAGTGAGCCAAAGTAGGGAATAATATCCAACAACACTCAATATTTTTCATAACCATAACTAAAATAAACACCTATAGTTTACAGGGTATGCATTCGACAATGGTTGTCACCAACAGAGAACAATCATCCAACAACATGGAGCATTTATCCATAACAGACAAAACAGAGAGCCTAAAATCCTTAAAAATCCATAAACAGCAGTGAACATCCTTTATTCATTTATCTTTAGCATCCATAACCTATCACAAGCAAAGAATCGACACCCATTAACAAAGCATAAACATCCATAAAATTCATTCAGAAGTGGAGGAAATTATTAATTAGAAGAACACCCGATAAGCTTCACTCAGTCATCACCGGAGAGAG
>CM039469.1:9618589-9673029 GCA_022433065.1 Begonia loranthoides
CCACTGCCAACCTCCCCTCTCTTCTGCCTTTCAATTCCATCAGTGAGGCACTCCTTATCCTGCCTCTACCACAGACACCTGTGGGTGTCCCCAAGCCATGCTCTACCACTACACCACCATTCCTCCACGCACATCCCACTGTCGATTTCAACCAAAGCAGGACAGACCGGATCTGACCTAATCTCAAACCGCCCCAGTCGTTTCTCCCAAACCACCAACTCCGACCCTTTGACCCGAGGCTTCACACCGAACCATCCCACGAAGCCGCTACTCCAAGCCCTAGCCCAAAATCGCTCGCCCAAACCCGCTCGCTGCTCGCAGGATAATGCGTATGACCGGAGCCGTCCCGAGCACCCGAGCCTGAGCTTCCACTTCTATCTCGCATCTCTCTCACTCGCTGCAGATTGGCCACTCTCCCTTGTCACCTCTCCTCTCTTTTTGTGTTCTTAAAATGGTCTGTCAACCATTAAGAGACGTCATCAATCTCTTTGTCGTGAGGGACGTCTGTTCCTCATGAGGGACGTCCATCGCCTTAACGTTTTAGTCATCCGTCAGTTCCTTCGCTGCAGCGGACGTCCGTTCCCCATGAGGGACGTCCGTCGCCTTCACAATTTATTTGTCCATCAAGGATGTCCGTCAAACCCATCAGATGACCGTCGTCTTTTTCGTCATGAGGGACGTCTGTTTTCCTATAAGGGATGTCCACCCTCGTCCAAACGGTGCCATTCCAGTTGTCATACTTAACACTCACCTTCCATGAAGGACGCCCATCCTTATATAAAGGACGTTCATTTTGCTCCAAATGATACTGTAACCTTTATTACACAAGGCACCAACCATTCACAAAGACCATCCGCCTACAAAAGCGGTGCACAACACAATAACGGACATCTATCCCTAGATAAAGGACGTCAATTCTCTTCCCACATCAAACATTCATCTTCATGAAGAACGTCCATCCAGCCAAGGGGTGTCCATTTCCCCCTACAACGGACGTCCGTCCCTATATAAAGGACGTCCGTTCCACCACCAAGCGATGCCCGCCCTTCCACAAAAGCATCTGCCGACTCACACAACACAAGGGATGTCTGTCCCACTACAAGGGATGTCCTCCATTCACACAAAATAACCATGGCTATACATTAGTCACACCCTGCTCTTCTCTCTCTTCACTTCTAATTAATCCAACAATTTAATCACCATACATACCCACTTAACAACTCCTAATAATTCCATCTAATAAATCTTTAATGATTATCCACCTAATCCAATTACCCCTAATTAATTTCCCAATTATCCTTTACTTAATTCCATTACGGGAAATTAGGGTATTACATCTGGTCATTGTGCATAGATGTGTTTTACAGTTAACAGAGGTGTCCAGTCGGTCTCCCGAAGGTGTGAGACTGTCTCCTAAAGGCGTGAGACTAGCAGTGGCATCTCATTGTCAAGCCGACTCACTCCCAGAAATATAAAGAAGAAGAAAAACACATAAAAGAAAGAAATTTAAAGAAAATGAAAGCAAATAAAAGAACTTGATATTTTGTCATGATTTGCACATGTACAATAGTTGTGACTTTTCTTGAGATGTTTTAGATGCATGCATATAGAGGATGTGACTTGACTAATTATTTTAGTTATCTGTTTACAAAGCATTAGACTCATAGTTTGAACATTGTTGTGTAGGTATTGATATCAATGAGGATATCTTCGTTGAATAAGCAGTGAAGATGGGTTTCCATTAGTGAGCTTGGAGGTTATCTAGCGATATTTGATCAGTGGAGGTTTAGTTTGGTAAAAATGGTGTTTTCATGTATTTTAAAATTGTGGACTTTATTATTGACAATGTAAGGATTTGATAACATGGATTACTAGACATTTTAGTAACATGGGATTTTCATGTTTTAAATATTATTTTTTTTATGCCACTACACTTACGTTAAAAATGTTTCAATTATTTGTTAAATAAAAAAATAATAATAATAAGTTTAAAAATTTTGGGATGTTACGCCTAGGGTCTTCCATGGACGATTGGCACAGACGCCTAGTCTAGAGGTGTTTATTGGCACGGACACCCAATCTCGATGCGTTTTTGCTCGATTCAATCTGTCACTCCTGCTGTTGACCAAGAGCAATACTTCCTACACCAAACCGCAAGGAAAACCCATCCCCTTTATGGATTTTAACCTCCATTCAATGCAAACCCCTATACAAACTCTAGATCGACCAATAGATGGTAGAAACAACCATGATTTCAAGTTTCTAAGCTCAAAATCTAAATCTGACTTAAATAGAAATCTAAACGAGAAAATGAGAGTTAGAAATCAATGTACCTTTGGAGAACCTTCACAAAACTTGAAGATCAGAATGTTAAAAACTCAAATCGGAAGGAGGAACAGAAACATTTCTCTCTCTCCACTCTCTCCCTTTCTCACTCTCGCTATGGTTGGTTGAAGTGGGAAGGAAGACTTCCTTCCTTTTAAAAAAAATTATTTTAGTTTTAATATATGTAATATATAATATTATAAACATTAAATAAAATGTTTTAAATCCTAATTCGATGGAAATCCAAACGTTATCTAAAACTCACTTCGTGGTAACCCTGATTTATCAAATATAATTCCCTCAAATTTCAAACCACACAGTGACACCCAACTTTATTGGTTTAACCAATTGACCGAAAGATGTAAATGTGACCAAAAATTAATAATTTCAATAGTCGAGTCAACACAAAACAAAATGATCTCGAATATCGTAAAAAATTCTTATTTGAAATTTTATTAATTTAAAAATGACAGATTTTATAATTAGTAATTTAAATTTAAATATTGTTCACCACTTCTCCTTTCAATCTCAATATTGTCTCATCAAATTCAAATATATAAAATGCAGTTATTAAGTTATATGAGGTTTATATATTGGGTTTGGTCTTGGCTTGGTGTAAAAGTAACTTTATTAATAATATTAGAATAATAAAATGTGAATGAAAGATGTAGTAAACCATAGCTTACATGAGGTTTATAAATTGGGTTTTGTGAAATCAGCAAATTTTAGATTTTATATTTTTTTGAGTAAATTTTTCTCTTTAATCAAGTTCAAATTGTTTTTCGTTGACCAGGTCATTGCCGCATGTCGTGGGTCTTCAGTCACGTGTGAGGGGTTTAGTCAATGGTCAACTGGTGTATTTCGTGTTTCCTTGCGTCTTGAAGTTGTGGGATTATATTTAGTAAGTTCATGTTTTCGTGGCTTGAGTTTTGAGTTTTGTCAATAATCGTCGAGTATATTTATTGGATAGAATTTAAGAATTTTATTTAATATATGCAATATATTAATTTATATTATATACATTAAATAAAATAAATTTTATTTTTTATTTTATCTCTCCCTTCTTGAAGAGTCTTCTTCCTCTTCAGCGAAGGAGGAGACGAAGGAGAGAGAGAGAGTGAGAGACCGGCGAGTGAACCTCATCATTTTTCCGCCTTATTTACCTTCATGGCATCCTGATCTCTGACTCTTGTGAAGAAACTTCATAGGTATGTCGTTTTCTAACCCCATTTAACAAAACAACCATTGAACTAAAAAGTCATGTTACAAGTGGTATCAGAGCCAACACGATCTGGGAGGCCACAAGGGCGTCGGGCCCCTAAGGGCGATGGATCATTGGGCTCTGGAAGGCTTGCGAATCCCACATCAGATTTGGGTGCCTGGGGCACCCGGTATATAAGTGGGTGGTACTCATAACCTAGTGTACGCGTTTCTAGGACGGAGGGGGTTTGGAGCCCTGCATCTCAGGGAGCAAAACCGTGAGGTGTTGGATTGGGCCCACCACAACGAACAATATGTGATTGGGCTGGAGTCCATATGCATGCGTTTTGGGATGGGGGTCACAGCCCTCTTCTCGAAGGCAAAACCATGAGGGCATCGACCCACAGTGGACAATATACATTGGGCCTGGTGATTACCCTAAGGAGGGGTGGATCATTGGGCCCTGAAAGGCTTATGAATCCCACATCAGATTGCGGTGACAGGGCACCCAGTATATAAGTGGGTGGTACTCAAAACCTAGTGCATGCATTTTGGAATGGGGGTCGCGGCACTTGTCTCAAAGGAAAAATAGTGAGGGCTTCGGCCAACATCGGACAATATGCACTGGGGCTGGTGATTACCCACTTATCGTTACAAGTTAACCACTAAACAATTTTTACAAACAAACAAAACACTAAACTATAGGAAATGAACGGCGTAAACATTGCTATCACGTTTTCTATTAAAATTTTCAATTTCATTCTGCAGGACAGATTTGCTTTTTGTAGCAAAAAGTAAGTCATAATCCATGGAGCTCCTATTCAATAGTTCCACTATGGAATCAATACTTTCCTCTGTAGAATGAATACGTTCCGTCATGAAAAGTAATACTTTCCTCAGTCGAATGAATACCTTTTGCTCCAGAATTAAAACTTTCTACAATGAAATGTAAGTCCTAATCCATGGAGCTCCAAGTCAATAGTTTTGCTGTGGAATAAATACTATTCACAGTGAAATGAATACTTTCCTCTGTAGAATTAATACTTTCCTCTGCGGAATGAATACGTTCTGCCACATAAAGTAATACTTTCCTTTGCGGAATGAATACTTTCTGTAGCGAAAAGTACTCATTCCACCGAGAAAAGTAAGTCCTTGCCTTCTATAGCCCTAGTTTATAAATTCACATTGCGCACTCCAGATAGAGCATACTACTCTCAGAGCAATTTCCTCAGCGAACTCCGAACCCTTGACTCTCAAGCGTAAATTTACTCTCAAGCGTAAATTTACTCCCTCTCAGTCTCAACCTCAACTAGAAAATGAATCAACCCGTGACTGTAGACAAATAGCAACTAAGTTTGTTCGTGCTCAATTTTAGCACAATGCACAACCCAAGGTTGAAGCACAACCTCAACCTCAAGCACGACCAGAATCTCAATTGGTCACTTTTAAACTATAGCAGATTGTTTCCACTCACTTCTCTTCAAGACTATGATGGTAAATGATAAGTACGAAGCTGATATTAAACATTGTTTGATTATTGTATCTAGAATAGTAGAGTTCGATTCATTATTTGATTTGGGAATTGAAGAAATGGTTGAGAGAGCTGGATTGCCGAGGTTGTGCAGATTGGGTGGAAGTTATTGTGAACGGATTGTCAAGCTATTTTATGCCAATTTGGAACTATTCACCCAACCATTAGAGGTCTGGACTTACATGTTTGGACGGAAGTTAAGGTTGACTCCCAATGATATTAACTTGCTGCTTGGATGATCTACAGAGGAACTAAGTGAGGAATATTACCATTATATGAGGATCCAGATTTCATTAGACGAGGAGAAGTTCTGGCAGAGCTTTGACAGTTGCACCATGATCTCAAGACTAATGTGTTCAAGAAGCCAAAGTCTAATGACTTGAACGTCAAAGCCTGAGTGGTCCATAACATTATGACACACATTATTCTACAACGGGATGGGAATTTAGACCATGTTAGCTGCATGGATCTCTATATGCTAAAGAAGATGTTCAACCGAAATAGGGTGAACATCGAGTATGTGATTTTAAGTCACACGTACGACGTCCTCAACTGTAATATCCCAAAAATTATCGTGTGAATCGTTATAGGATTAAAGTTGAAATAATAATTAAGCATGAAATAAATGTGTGATTATTAAGGATAAATTGGTGGATATTAGTGGTGAATTAATAGAAACAAGAATGGACTAAGATTGGGGAATTTTGTTAAGAAGTGTGACCTTTGAAAGGGAAGAGAACATCCACAATTAAAATAAAGGGTTGAACTGGTTGACCAAAATCAACACATTGTGGCTCTCAGGTAGATTTACGGTCTCTCAGAAGATTAGTGGTCGACCAGATTTGTGGCAGAGAGCAAAATTGTGACTCTCGATAAGATTGGCAGTCGATCAGTGGTCGACCGAATTTACAATAGATTGCCCTCAGGTAGATTTGCAGTTGCTCGCAAACGGATTTGTGGTTGACCAGAATTAAGACAAAAAGTGATAGATAAGCCTCGAGAAGATTTATAGACGACCAAAAATGAAAAGGTGGTCGACCTCAAAGGCAAAAAATTGTCTGAAGTTAGGTTTCGTGTCTCACTTTCATTAAAAACAAAAGGATTAGTCAGCATGAAGATGTTGGAGGAGGTTGACACCTCAACACCAGCTAGGTTTGAGCTAATATTAAGGGATCAATCACTTTCAAATGTGAAGAGCACTGTGAGAAGAAAGGAGGAGAAAGGAGAGGCATTGAGGAGAAGAAAAAAGAGTTTCATAAAAACACTCCCTGCCTTAATATTTTCAAGGTAAAACCTAACTCTTTCGATAATTCAGAAGAATTTTAGTTGAATGCATGTAAGAGTTTGTTAGAGAAAATTGATAAGTATGAAAAAAAATGCTAGAGATGTACTGTTGTGATGTTTGAAGATTAATGATGATATCAATAACCTTGTGAGTTAAAGAAGAAATATCATGCGACGATGGATATCTTAAGGAAAACATGGACTCTAGAACTGATGAATTTGGTTGAGTATATTGTAAATTATGCTTGTTCAAAATTGGAGAAAAGTGTTCATGCTTAAAAAGTTAGGTGATATGCATTGTAGTGCTTAAATATAGGGTTTATAAGGTGTTAGATTAAATAAAATAGGAATTATGCATGTTATGAATTTCTATAAATTTTAGTAAACAGATGATAATACGAGGATTGATATTTTTAGGAATCGAAGATCAACGAAGAAAAAACCAAGACAGTACGGTAAGTAATGAATTTAAGTGTTGTCTTTTTTGCAACATCACAAGACTTAGGATATGTTATATAGGCTAGATATAAGACTTTAGTTCACAATTGATTATAAATTGGCTTGAGGTTGTGTTATGTGTTAGATGGATGTGTTGTATGTGTTAGATGTTAGGCTTTGTAGATGATAAGCTATATTCTAGGATTTGTTGCTAGATTTGAATGCTAAATGTTATGTTTAATTTCGTTTTTAGAAATAGTTATCATGTACATAATAGTTTATAATTTGAGTATAGGATATGTTTTTAAGGGTAGTTTTAAGTATAATATGGTGTAGGATTCTTGAGGATTAAATATATTGATGATAGATGCATACGCATAGTTCATGCATCATGATTTCAAGAAATGAAATGAAAATGTTTACATGTATAGACGTTGACAATGAAACTAAAAATGGACTGAATAAACGTAAATAGGTATTGTGAGGTTGGGGGTTTAGTGACGGTCCTACTTAGGAGAACTACATGATGATGCATCTCTTTCCTGGTTGGATTGAGTGACGATTTTGCCTAAGAGGATCATAGGATGTATCTTTTCCCTTGGACTGATAATCTCCAATGTCTAAACTATTATTTGACTGAAAAAGTAAAACAGAAAGAAATGCCTAACTTGACAAACCTGCATAGCATATGCATATCATATTCATTGATATAGTATGTTTTTAGAAAATTGAGGTTATGTTTAGATATTCATTTCTTACTGAGCATTAGGCTCATCGTTTATTTCTTGTGATGTAGGTAAATCCACTAAGGGATGAAGCAAATGAGCAGTTGATGAAGGATTTACGTGGCGAGATATTGTGCTGACTATGCTAAACGGGAAATAATAAAGGAAGGGAAATGTTTTAAATTATAAAATGTATTTGTAAAATGTATATTTTTCAAATTTAAAGAAAAGAAATTTTACTATGAGTCATTTCCTTTTATTACAATTGATCTTATTAAGAGAAGTCTTTCACTACGTGTTTTATAAAGAAAAAGAATTTCAAATTTAAATGTTTATAATGATAAGGAAAAATGGGTCTCCGGCCAAGAGTCTGTTATATAATTGGCGCATTCAAAGGATTGTTGAGCCTTACAAGGTACTAGTCTCGGATGAGGAGCCAAGAATCCAAGAGAAGCTCGGCAATCTCTACAATAAATTGAAAGTGGGCTGCATGGGGATCAATAAAGTCAAAGGGAAATGGGTACGCAAGTCTCCATCCCAGTCTGCCTCGAAGACTCGATCCAAGGTTGCCCAGCCTCCAGCCACCTCAGTCGTACAGCCTCCATCCATCACAGATAGCCTCTATCATAGACTCCATGGCCAATGGAGTATGATACTCCATAGTCTATGTCTCCGCCCCCTCCACAGTCATCTCACTTTACATCGATAGTTGAGAAAATGGTGGTCAACAAGATCTTTAGCTAGTTGCAAAGAATGGAGGACCAAATGGAGGAGCACCATCAAACAGTGTTAAACCGAATGTAAAGAATAGAGGACCAGCAGAGGAGCCCATCAAATAGTGTTGGACCGAATGCAAAGAATGGAGGACTGATTGCAAAGAGTTGAGGTTTGCATGCAAAGAAAGGAGGCGTGAATGAAGAGGCATGCACATGATCGAGCAGGCCCTCCAACATCCTATTCAACAGCCTCTCAAGCAACCCCTCCAGCATCCTCTCAATAAGCCCCTCTAGCATCCTCTACCGCAGCCCCTTCAGCATCCTTTCCAACAGCCTCTTCAGCAACTGAACCCTCAGGATGCCTATAAGTTTTTTAGTTTATACGCAAAGTCCAATAATTATTTTATTTAGTTTATTTGTATGCAATACAATAATGTGTCTAAAATGTGCAACACTCTTCGCATCATGCACCAACCTTCTCCTCATGCTGTGCTTGCCAAGGTACAGTAGATACTAGCTTTCATTCCTCCATTGACAGACATGTCCGGTGGAGTACAGCCTCCACTTAAAACTTTGCATGTGGTAGGTATTCGATTTGGTTATCTACGTATCTACAATTATTCATGCCTTATTAGTTTGACGGTTTGAAAATGATCATTTTAGCCAAGTAACCTAATGGATACTTTCTTTAGACTAATTCATGCAAATACAAATAAAAATTTCGAAACATGCACTATTCTTACAGAGGTTATGGTAAGCTATTTCATTTTCTGACATTACGTGTTTTGGACTATATGCTTAGGATATTTTGCTTCCTATTTTCATTTTCAGAAAGATGATGTGTACCACATCACTACTCTCATCATCTCAAAGCAAGAAGCAACAGAAAACATTGTGAGAATTACATTTGTGAAATTAAGTAGTTCAGGAAATTTTATTTTAGTACTCATTCTTGCGTTCTTTGTATACAGTGTAATACGTTGAATGAAGAAGAATACTTCAACATTCTAATGGAAATATCGCTCATTACGTTAGGGTGGATTCACTGTAACGACCCAGATTTTCGTAATTCCTTGAAAATGAGTTAAATTTGAAATTTTTCTTTTTAAAGCAAAACATATCAGAGTGCGTCTGACTGGATCACTACTGATTTTTTCTTTAAAACTCGTTATGAAAACCAATTGATAAAATGTGCAGAAGCGTTATAAAATAAATCCTTGTAAAACATGGCGGAAGCATAAATGAATCATTTAAAGAAGAAACTAAACAATGGAATACAATAAAATAAAACTTATGTGATTATAAACATTTCTCATTTTGCTCTTTAGCCTGGCTAGCCCCAATCTCGCCCGTGCAAACCCTTCACCTCTGCTTTATTATTTGTTCGTCGTTTCTCGTATATGTACCTATTATTATCTCTTCGTCATTTGTACCTACACCACAAGTAATACGTGAGCCTAATGGCCCAGTAAGGAAAAGGGTTTAATGCAATTATGCTTATGACTCTCTTTAGTTAATTTGGAATGGGGGCTACCCAAACCAATCTTTTCATTAAGTCATTGGCTCTTTGGTTCTTTACTTGTACATCGAGCTGGAGATTGGAGGGGTACTCTGGACGATTTTGGTATCAAAGTATCACGAGGCAGCCTCAGTACATCTCCTGCTACGTGGAGATGAATGTTTGTACGCTGTGTGTGAAAAATGGAATTATGAAGGTGATGACGCTGCCTTGGGTTCAAACCCCTAAACTTGATCAGGGTGTATTTGATTCAAGTTTTTCGGCGCTGAGCTTGGCTTGTCGGCAAACTTGAGATTGAATTTATCGGCGCTGAGCTTGGCTCGTTGGTAAACTCAAGAGGTAATTCGAGTTGTGTCGGCGCTGAGCTTTGGCTCATCATCAGGATTAGGGTTTATCTCGATACAAGTTTGTTGGAGCTAAGCTATGGCTCGTCAGCAAACTCAGGATGTGATTTAAGTTGTGTTGGCGATGAGCTTTAGCTCGTCGGCAGGACTTGGGTGACGATACGAGTTGGGTCGGCACTAAGCTTTGGCTCATTGGCAAAACCCGGGGTGACGAGCCGAATCTACGGACCGTCATTGCTTTATTTTGTGCGACTGACCGGAGGAGTCCATGAGTGACCTCCTTTTTCACTGGTGATGATTTTTCGTGTGAAATCGATGAGGATATTTTTTAGTATAGTTGTCTATATAAATAGCGGTGTTTTCTACAATTTCTCGTTGGGGCCCTTCAAGGCTGGTTTTCCTTAAAAAGGATGTAAATGATTTTGAAAACGTTTTGATAAAAATGCATAGCCCCTAAAAAGAATCAAAGTTTATATAAAGAAAAAGTAAAACAAGTTTTCTCACACACTTGGCAGTGAGTATAAATTTCCTACTGAGTTAGTAACTCACCCCTTAGACTATATTTTTTCCAAGATAGAGATAGAAATACCTAGAGCGTGGACACATTAGACTCCACAAGTTTCAACTTTGGTTTGCACCTAAACTTGTTTCGCTTCCTCTGGTTTAATTATATATTTTCCGTTTGTAAGAACTAATGGTTTCTATAATATTCTATGTTTTAGAATTTTGGATGTATGGACATGGATGCACAATTTGTTTGGATGTAACTTCTATTTATGCAATTTAACTCTTGCAATCACTAAGAGGACTGTGATCCATCACAAGGAGGTCGTGGCTGGGTATTTATACAAGTCTTCCACAATAATTTTAACAAGCCTTGGGTTAGGCGACCGGGTCTTCTACGAAGACCGGGTCGTTTGGCCCTGCGTTTCTATCCGGCCCATCCCCGGCTCGTGACAGGGGACCCCAACTGGTCATTGTCGTGTCCAAGGTTCACCGTCGACAGGGGAGAGGAGCAAATTTTGTTGGGAGAAAAATGAGGATAAGGGGCGAGATCATGTCTGGTTGAAGTAGGAATTCTTGCCCAAAATTGGCTTTTCACAAAACAGGCGGTTCTGTCGTTCCATCTCTAACGTCCATCAACCTCTGTGCTGCAAGGGACGTCCATTCTACAGAAAGGGGCGTCTATTGTCTTCATTATTTAGACGTCTGTCATCCCGAAAGAGATGTCTGACAGCTTCTTTGCCATGACGGACGCCTGTTCCTCAATGAGGGACGTCCGTTGCCTTCACATTTTTGACGTCAATCATCCTCCGTCAACTTCTTTGCTATAAGGAACGTCTGTTCCTCGATGAGGGACACCTGTTTTCTTCTAAACAGCTTCCCTCAACGACGTCGTTCCACTTATCCACACAATGTCCATCCTTTCTTTGCTATGACGGACGTCTGTTCCCTTATAAGGGATGTTTGTCCTTCCATAAAGGTTTTTCCTCCTCATTTTCAAACGACGTCGTTCACATTAAATCTTGACTTTGTTACCCGTTAATTCTTCTTTGGATGTCCTTCATCCATAAAGGACACCCCATACATCAAAAAGACGTCGCGTCCTTCATACAAACAGCACTGCCCTTTTCTATCTCATATAACGAACGTCCATTTTCTCCCTCAAGGGATGTCTGTCGTTGCGCAAACGGTGTCGTATCCATCAACACACTTGCCATCTATAAGGGACGTCTATCCTGCTACAAGGGACGTCTGAAATCCCACTTTCTTCACTTTTATTTATTCTTTCACTTCTCCAAAACGCAGCGTTTTCTCTTCTTTTCTTTTTCTTTCCAATTTCTCTTTTATTTTAACTCCAATTCCTCCTATACTTATTTAACAACTCCCTTATACTCCCAATTAATTTTGTAATTTTTTTTACTTAATTTTATTACGAAAAAATCAAAATATTTCATCTTATGGGAAAATTAACCCAAAATCTCCCAAATTTATAAATATAGTATTTTTAATCCTAATAAATTTTTGGGATATTACAATAACTCTCCTCATCCCTAAACTTGAGATTTGCTTTAGGGAGAGTTAAGATTTAGTTGTTTTTCTATTTCCTCAATTGTACTCAAACCAAAAGGATAACGCCCTATGAATTAGTCAAGTGAAGGGTAGCACCCTGTAATAGTCAAGAGGAAAGAGTGCCACCCTAAGAAAGAGTCAACTTGTAACGGTTTGTTTGACACCCGTAAGTCAAACTTCGCCAATCATGGAGGATTGGGATAGTAAGGATCTCTAAGTGGAGCGCTTGGAGCACGGACGTAGACCAGGTTTGCCGAACCATGTAAACAACCTTGTTTTCATTCCCTTTCCCTATATCTCTTATTATTTTTGTTAAATTGTATGCTTTATTGTTGTTAAAACACTTAGGGTTAGAGAAATCTAATATCGCACGAAAAAAATTAGAACGCCTAAATTCACACCCCCTCCCCCCTCCCCCTTCCTCTCTATAGGTGCATATCGATTCTACAATTGGTATCGGAGTGGGTTAATTAAAATTTTTGTGTGATATTGTGATTGCTTGGATATATTTGCTTAAACTGTATTTATTGGATTGATTGTTATTATTTGGATTATTTGTTGATAAATTTCCCAATTTAAAATGGCTTTCAATATGCATGTAGAAGGGCAATCTGTTTCTAGGCCTCCTTATTTTGATGGGAATGATTATACATATTAAAAATCTATGATGAAAATTTATGTTCAATTATTAGACTATAATATTTGGAAGATTATCAAAAATGGGTCTTTCATTCCGCTTAAACTTGAAAATGGTATGAATGTTCTTAAATTAGATATTGAATATGATGAATTAGACACGAGAAAGTTGAGCTTGATGCCAAAACTATGAATTTTTTATAGTGTGCTCTAAACTGAGATGAATTTAATAGAGTACAAGGTTGTGATAGTGTCAATGATATTTGGAAATTACTTGAGAGTATGCATGAAGGCACTAATCAAGTAAAAGAAAATAAATTGAGTATGTTTATCCATGAATATGAATTATTTTGTATGGATAAGGATGAAACCATTAGTTGTATGTTTACTCGTATTACTAACCTTACTAATGGTTTGAAAGTATTTGGTAGAACATATTTGGTAGAACATATCCCAACGAAGAGTTGGTTAGAAAAATTCTTATATATCTACCAAGGAAGTGGCAACCTAAGGTGATGGCGATCCAAGGGACACATGATCTCAAGGCCTTAACGATGGAGGAACTCATCAGTTCCCTAATGACGCACGAGATCACGTTAATGAGGAACGATGAGGAGGAACAAAAGGAGAAGGGAATCTTCAAACCAAAGAACATAGCTTTCAAAGCCTCCTCAAGCACTCAAAATGAATCCAAGGAACAAGTTGAATCTGAGGAAGAAGATGAATCCAGCGGAGAAGATGAAGATGAAGATGAAGATTTAAACTTCATCACCCACAAAGTCTACAAACACCATCAACGGAAGAAGGAAAAAGAAAAAAAGGTAATAGTTTGCTTTGGGTGTGGAAAACTCAGACATACCTCAACTGAGTGTCCCAAGGCAAAGAAGAAGTCTAAAGCCTCATAGAAGAAGCGTTTAAGGCCACGTGGGATGATAGCAAGGAGAGCTCTTCCTCCGAGATTGAAGAGGTATCTCATATTTGCTTGATGGCCAACAAGGATAAGGTACACAATTCCTCTAGTAATATAGATAATGACTTTGATGAGGATGAATTACTAGATGCTTTCAATGAATTATTTGATAATTTCAATATGCTTAAACGTAAATATAACTTGTTGAAAAATGAGAAAAACAATTTGATTGAAAAGCATGCTAAATTGGTTGAATCTTTGAAAAATCAAATTGTTGAATTGAAAAGCAATGCTGAAACTTCAAATGCTACTATTAAGTCTTTAGAGTTTAATGAAGCATGCTAAATTGGTTGAATCATTGGAAGATCAAATAGTTGAATTGAAAAGCAATGTTGAAACTTCAAATGCTACTATTAAGTCTTTAGAGTTTAATGTTGATGAATTGAAAGTAAAAATATTGATTTGAACTCTATTGTGCTTAAGTTTACTCATGGTAGTAAAAATTTTAATATGCTTTTAGGAAAGCAAATAGTTACTTTTGATAAAGTCGAAATTGGTTATTAACATTTTGCTAAGAAAAAAAATTATAAGAATTTCTTTGTTGGTTCTATTACATGCAATATTTGAAATTGTATAGGACATAAGTCATTTGTTTGCCCTATAAAATTGAATAATAAAAAGGCAAACTCTCAATTGATATGGGTTCCTAAATGAACCACTCCTAAGGATAAATGCCCCAAAAAAGTTTGGATACCTAAGAAAAGCACTTAGGTGTGTTTTGACTTTTGAATCAAGAGTTTGGCATATAATTTGATGATATTGCTTAATACTTATACTCTTGATTTAAATAGATTTTTTATATACGGTAAATTTTGTTTATACTTTTGATTTGAATTGATAGTATGCATATAGGTTGGAACTTTATTTCCTTTGTGAATATTGATTCTTAAAGTTGCATATTTCCTTTTGGTTTCATTGGTTTAAAATTGTTTTAATTCTTCAATTGGTTTATTTGATTTTGAAAATTTTGATAATCCAGCAATTGGTATTCTAAGTTGTAATACCCCGACTTTTTAATTCGGATAATTATCGAGGTATTACCAAGGGCGTCCCATTTTAGCCTTAGGACTTTAGTCTTTCGAAGGAGTGCGGACGAGACAACTGCATCCGCAAGCATCCGAAATAGCTCTATTTAGCAAATAAGATAGGGTTAAAAATGATAAAAGGGGTATTTTAATCAATTAGATTTAATTTGATAAATTAAATTAATAATGAAGTATTATAAATTTAGGGATAAATTTAGAAGTATAAATTAGGTAAAAATTAGATTAAAGTAAATCAAGTAAAATTGTTATTGGTGGGGTATATGCTGAACTGGTTCAGCATCGAACGGTCCAGTACGTTTAAAACACAGAATGGCCATGTGTTTTGACCCCGGGCAAAACGGAGAGACGAGAGGAGAGAAAGACGGCGGGGAGACAGGGGGCGCCGGTGTACGAAGAGCGAACGGCAATGAGCAAGCTCGGGACGGCTATACGACGCTGCACAACGGCGTGTGCGACCTCCAGGTGAGGTGAAACAGCGTTCACGGTTAGGGCTTGGAATCAGGGATTCCGCGGGAGCGAGTTCAGGTGACAATTCAAGGTTGGGTTTCTCTCCTTCTTTGCTGTTTTGTCGATTGGTTGAGGTCTGGAGTCGTGATTCGAAGGATGAATCGCCGAATTCCCGTCGGTAGTGGCTTCCTCACAATGGCCAGGGGACTTCGACCGAGTGTGTTGCCGAACCGAACCAGTGTGCCCGGTTTAGTTGGGATTGTTGTCTACTAATGCAAACAACTTGAGCCTAGAATCGCACTACATTTAATGGACGTAAATGCAAAGTGGGAAACACTCTGGAAAAGTTGGAGGTTGTCGACTGAGTGATTGAATTGTGCTCTCTATTAAATTGTTATGCAGAGGATGTGTGGGTGATTGCTTAGCTGAGTTGAGAGAGAGTGAGAGCTGTGAAGGGAGCCGAGAGCTACTGGATGACAGAGGAAGAAGAGAAACAAAAAATGAAGAAGTAGGGAGGAGCTGGGGTAGTATGCTCTCGAGTGAGCCATGGCTAAGGGCTTCCTTGTTTGGTAAAGTTCTTCTCTGCTTTGGTAAGGTTCTTCTCTGCTATTAACCTTAAGAATCTCTATGGATTAGTTTGTTCTGTTGGTTACTTTCCTCAAGCATGAATATATGTTGGACGTAGAGAATGTTAAAGTGATGCTATGTAGTTGGATTTAATTCCCTGTTGGTTATGGACTACTCTGCTGTTGATGGATTTGTATTTTGGTAAAAGATAATGCTTTAATCACTACCTCTTGGTTTTAATTGGACAATAATTGGGTATTGCTCTCTGTTGTCTGTTGGATAACTTGTTGGAGGCAATAATGTTAGTTTTGGAAATGGATATTGGTGTTCTGTGAAGCATGTTATTAATTAGCAATTGTGTAATGAGTTGGAAGGATTAACCTATTAATGGAGTTTGATTTTGTATTATTTGTGGCGTTGTGTTTCAATCTAAAAAGTGAAGTTATGCGCTGGAAAAAGGGTTGTTATGTATAGATTGTTTTGATGTCTGTTGGATGATCTATCGGACGTAATAATTTGGAATTGAATATTGGTAGTTGCGTTTTAGCATTTAAACATTAATATGTTTAAATTAGTTTTGATTATGTTGATATCATTGAATTAATATCATGCGTTGTGAGATTTCGTTGGTTATTCGAATACCTGTTAGGTGGGGTAAAATCATATTCGGATAAGATATGTTTCGTTTAAGCGTTAACAGTCCCTATAATTATTATACAAATTAGGATAGGGAGAAGTCAATGAGATTAGTGAGTTGTAATTATTAACGTAAATGTTCCTAATTTGTGAAGGTATCGAAAAGACGGAGGAGGATAACGACTAAGTGCTAAACACGATAAAGCTTCAAGGTAAGGAACTAGGGTGTCTTGGCCAAAGGAGGCCCTACACCACAAGTAGAGTGTGTGAGTTTTACGGTGATATTTCCTTGATGGTTCTGTGATTTAAATGCTCTATTTGTGATGCTCTATAGATTTCCTTCGTTAGTAGTTTTGTCTCTTATTGTTAGTTTTGTGACTTTTTTTTATTGTTAGTTTTGTTGTCAATGTTTTAATTAAGAATGATAGTTATGACTAGAAAAGGAGAACGGATGGAGGATTATGCTAAGAACGATCATGTTTATAGTGTTTACTTGCTGTTCATTTCTTGTGCTATATTTCCTTTCATGATGCGTACTTTTTTTTACTGCTGATTCTGGTTATTATTATTTGGTTAAATCTCTCTTTGCGTAAATCGTGATCACTATGTTCAATAATTCTGCATAGGTTAGTAAGCCTGTTTAACTAGTCAGCAAGTTTAATCGATTAGCCAAGCATGTAAATCGACTAATAATTTATTAGAATAACAATGGTAATTTTTAATAAGCATGTTTGCATGATTAATCGACTCAAGCACGTTTAATGGGTAACGAATCGTGAATATGTAATTATCTAACTAGTTAGGTAAGTGAACTAATTAATTAGAGCATGTTTAATTAACTTCTAGTGAGCATGTTAATTAACCTACTTAATGAGCATGATTGATTGACTAGAATCCTAAACTGTTAATTATAATGACTTCCATGAGCATGTTAATTAAATAGGTTAATTAACTAAATGTTATGACTTAGTGAGCATGTTAATGAATTATAATAGAAGGCATGTTTAAGTCATCTAGGATAATAATTGTAATCCTTTCTTGAGCATGTAATTAATTAGGATATTAACTCATTAGCATAAAAGCATGCTTAATCAACTAGAATAAGAATCACCAATTTACCTGTATGTTTCTGTTATGCATTGTTTAAAGCATGTTTCCCTTAAACTTCTTGTGAGTATGTTAGTTAGTTAATCAAGCATGATTAGTTTAGCTTAGTTTAACGAGCATGTTTAGTTAATCGTAATCCATAGCATGCTTCTTTACCGTTTCTTTACTGTTCATTTACTTTCAATTACTGTTATTTATTATATATACTTTATTTCAATGTGCACTTCAATTACATTATCGATGCTTTACTTTTCTAAATAGTAGAATGATAAAAATGATGAAAAGAGAATGAAGTAAACGTGAATGAGTTAAGGGTTTCATTGACTAAGTGAAGGAAGATTTTATGAATACTTTTGTTATTGTTTTCTTGTATTGCTTACGATTCCAGGTCCTTAGCATGTTATTTTCCGGGGCATGTTAATAACTTATTAGAATAATCACTTAGAAATATAAACATAGAAAGCATGTAAATGGACTAGGAAGTTAACTAGGCTAAAGAACTAAAAAGCTAGAATGTTAATCATATTTTCCTTGAGCATGTAAATTAGTTAGTGTAATTAACTAGACCAAGCATGCAAACAAGAATTGGATAAACGCAAGTAACCTACCTCGGATAATAAACTAGAATAATCACCTAGAACAATGAATGTAGGACGCATGTAAATGACTACGAAGCATGTAAAATGACTATGAAAGAAATTAGGATATGATAGTATATTTTGAATGTGCTTCACTGTTTTCAAGATTATATTATGATGGTTTTCTATTGTGTGCTTTTAATTACCGTTGTTTATTATATGCGCTTTCCATTTAAGTTGCTTTCAATTACTTTGAATGCGCACTTCAATTTTAGTAAATATTACGTGATACGCATCATGCATCATGTTATGATGAAAATGTATGGGCACGCATCATGATGATAGAAACCAATAGGGAGTGCCACTTTAGGGTGGTACTCACACATGCATTAGTGAGGATAAATGATGAAAATGAATAAAATTGTAAGATAATAAAGGTCTCTGTGGTCCGGTAGCTTAGCCCGGCACAGAAACAAACGAAAAGAAAAGAAAAAGGGAGTTGGAGGGCGGATGGGTAGCGGTTCGAGTCTGCAGCTAGGTGAAGCCCCTACCTTGAAGGGAACGGAGACTTAGTTGCAAGTAAAATGTTAGAATTGATCCACTATTCCATCCCCTAAGACCCCTCCAATCTCCAGCTTAATGTACGAGTAATGAATGAATTAACAAAAGTAAAGTAATCGAACGAACTAATGGCTTAATGAAAGGATTTGTTTGGGTGGCCCCCATTCCAAAAAGGACTAAAGAGAGGCATTTCACGTCGCATTTACCATTTTTCCTTACTAAGCTCTTTGGGCTTACAGTTGCTTGTAGTGTAGATGTCGGTACTAGTACGTGGAATAAACGCACAGACTAGGAGTAATGAAAAGGCAAACAATCAGATAATAAAGCAAGGATGAAGCATTTGCACGCACGAGGATTGTGGCTGGCCAAGCTAGAAGAGTAAACAATGAATGGTTGTAATTAAATGAAGTTTTATTAAGTACAGTATTTCAATTGTTTAGTTCCTTTTATTAAGTTTCTTCATTTAAATTATTTACGCTTCCCCAATGTTTTAAACAAATGACTTTCATTTACGCTTCCGCAGTTTATTAAATTGATTTACATAACGAGTTAACGAAAGGTCAGTAGTGATCCGGTTTAGCGTCGCGCTTTAATTTCGTTTTATAAAAGAGTCTTTTAAAAAATTCAAATTTTTACATATTTTAAAGGAATTATGAAAAATTCGGGTCGTTACATAAGTTATATATATTGAATTGGTGGATGTGGTTTTTGATTTGGACATTCCCCATAGATTTACAATTGGTTATTAACATAGGAGGAAAAAATAGAATTGTTGAAATAATTTTGATTGAATTTGTTTGTGATGATATTTTAGTAAATCCCCAATTTCTATTGTATGCTTAGATAACAAAGGGGAAGAATTAAATTGGTTAACTTATTTTGGTTGATATCTTGCAATCCCCAATGATTTGATTTTGTGCATTGATTTAGGGGGAGAGAATTGTTTTAAATTGGAGATTTTTTTTTTCAAAGATAGATTATTACAATTGGAATCTTATTCTTGAAAATAGATTATATTGTTCGGTTGAATGGATTCCCTCCATACATACTCTTGATTGATGATTTAATGGGGGAAGATAAAAATATGTTGTATTGATTGCTTAAATTTTGGTTTCCCTCTAATGGTTTTTTCTTGGTATAAATTTTGTCAAAGAGGGAAAATCTAATATCTCACCAAAAAAATTAGAAAGCCACCCTCTATAGGCGCATATCAATTCTACACTCCTGTGGTCAACCAGGGACATCCGCAGTCAACCTAGGACCTCGGGATGCCATGAATATGGATCAGGCAGAGAAACGACAAGGATTTCTAGTCGCAGCAAAAACGTATTTTTCGAAGAATATTAATTAAATTAGTAATTAATTTTTTACATACTTGTTCAATTTTGTAATTAATTACCAAATTAACTATCAAGTAATTAATTATATGGTGAAATTAATTGCCAAATTAATCGTCTATTAAATTAATTATCAATTTAATTAATATTATGTGGAAATTAAAATTGGTAATTAATTTAAAGAAAATTAACAAAGCAACCACTATACTATGGAATCAATGACAAGTTAACCACTGAACAATTTTTGCTAACAACTTAAACACTAAACTATGAAAAATGGACGACGCAAACATCACTGTTCCCTGTTGAAAGAATCATTACCATGAAGACGATGCTTAAACATTCACTCTGCAATTCTAATTTTACTTCAGTTTAATGCTAAAATTGAAATAATTGAAGCAATCTTACCGCGAAGACGACGCTAGGAAGCTCCAACATGGTCTTCTTGTCATCGAAAACAATTATCACGTTTTCAGTTTTCCAAACATCTTCCGGTGGCTCATTCTTCATCTCGATTTCTCTCATCCAGTTCTCATCACCATCTTCTCTTTCCTCTTCCTAATCCATCGTCGTCGTCCAGTGCTCATCACTAATGTCTCACTTTCCGCTACGAAAAGTAATTTTTTAAATCTGTTTAGTGGAAAGACAACGTTCTACAGCGGAATGACAACGTTTTTTAACAAAAAATATAACTTTGATGTTTATTCCGTCCATTTCTAATAGTACAATAGTTTATTTAATATATTTTATATATTAAATAAATCTAATTCAAATTCTGATTCTTTTCAAGTGCAACCTGACAACGATTATTTAGCCAAATTTATTTACCAAACTTTATTTCACTCAAATATATACTGCTCAATTACATCAACATTTATAGATTTTGACCAATTGATTGAAAATTCTAACATCACCACAACACGATAAAATTGGTCAATCTTTCAATGCATTGACCACACAATACGCGAAAATTTTTATACGTGAAATTTCATTAGTTAAATAGCAGTTTTTTACGGAATCAGTGAAAATTGCGTCTGAACGGAATAATGTCTCGACGGAGCTGGTGTCGGAAGACTCCAAACAAAAGCTATGAGTCACTCAAAGTGGGTTGAATCCAGCAATGAAGGGTGGATAGGGACGGATTAAAGTCCTTACGGGCAATGTTTCTAAACCACCAAAACACAAGCCAATGTTTGGGCAAATTTTAAAGGATGTGATGATCTCACAAAGTCCCTTCCTGAATTAATATATAATAATGCAATGCCAAAGTCTCCAGCTTTCTTCACTTGAAATTCAGACAAGAGAGCAATATTTATTAAATCATGAAGGAGTCAACAATTAGTTTCCCAGTAACAAATATACGGCAGTAGAGAAAAACTGCAATGCAGGACGCTGGCTCTAACTTACCATTTGTCTTCACCCTCCCGATGAACAATGCCCCGTCTCTTGTGCTCCCGACCTTCAAAACACCCAACCGCATTACAGCTTTTGCGGAGACGGGTCCGACGTTGAAATTTCAGCATACATATCGGAAATTGCTCTTGCAAAGTATTCCTTAGCTTGAGGTCTCTTGACCTGGCAATCAAAATATATATATCAAAATACAGTCAGGCTCATGTCGAAACATGGGACTAGATACCTTAAACGTTGGAGTGAGAAGACCATTCTCCATGGTAAACGGTTCAAGCACCAAAGTCGCTGTTTTTGCGAATTCGAAGCCTCTCAACTGATTTAGAAAAAGAGATCAAATGAAGATGTTGTTAAACAATGTAGTTAAGGGGACAAACTATGAAGAACACAACACTGGAAAAACTATGCCTGTGCTTCTCTTCCGGCGGCGTCCATGTCTGCCAACACAACAGCTCTTGTTTTCGGATCCTTGCACAGCTGTTCTAAATCATTGTACTTCAATTGCCGAAAACAAAATCGCCAATTGAAAACGTGGAGTCAGGAATCAAAAGTTTCACCAGATAGAAAACAGGACAACAAAACAGATTACGGGAGTTAGAAGTATTTTCTATTCGATCATTGCAGTTTTCAGATATGCAAAGCCCCAAAAAAAGTGTTCCTTTTCTTTTGTTCGGAGGCTAATTATCTTAGATATATGCTCAAAAAAGAATAAACAGGTGATCCAATTTCTGATAAATTGGATATGAAATCATGAGTTCTACATGTTGGACTAAAATACATATATCGCACACCTGGATGCCTTGGGACTCGGCCCATGCCTTGAGCACATCTTGATCAACTGAAACAATAGCTACTAATGAAGAATTGAAGCTGTCACCTACAGAGAGTGGCAATTAAAATCAGTCCATTTGATCATGAAGTGACATCCCTTCAAGGATGAAGAGCTTACCGTATATAAAACATTGAGCAACAAACTTGCACTTGGCATAAACATTCTCAATTTTCTCGGGAGCAATGTACTCTCCTTGTGCCAATTTGAAAATATTCTTCTTTCTGCGCCAGGTTTCGGATTTTCAACAGTTAACATTAACTAAAAATACAATAAGGAATAAAGTCAAACAAGTGTGAACCTTCCCTTTCATTAGAACCTGTAAACGACCCATCAAAACACTTGTGCTTTCACAATTCATATAAACAATCTCATGCATACAATCTGGACATCTATAGAAACAGCAAATGCAACCACACAAGAGCTGTTCAAAGGATGCCTTATGAGAGCTCAAAGTGAAACACCAGTGTACGACTTAATGCAGTCAATAATAGCAACGTTGAACAGTAGTCAGTTAAAGATTTCATTCTACTGAAACAAAATACTCTCACAAGAAATACCCAATTTTAAAAGCTAAGTTGATTGCAGGTCCAAACACATTTTCATTAAAGGTGTCATGTAAGGCGACTCAACAATATTCTCAAATCTTACCGATCTATAATTTTCAGACGACCTCCATGCAGCCATAATCCAATATCTCCTGTATGAAGCCATCCGTCTTCATCAATCACTTCTCTCCTGTAGCGTTTCAAAACATTATCAAATATGAGTAGGAAAAACCAGATAAAATGTCATTTGATTGGGGGGAAACAAGAATGGGGCTTTGAGTACGTTTGCACTTCATCTTTGTGATAGCCTTTGAAAACAATAGGACCCCTTACGCAAATCTCCCCACGAGGATAGGGTTTATCATCAGAACAGTAATTCATCTCTGGAACATCCACCAGCTTTATTTCTGAAACCGAAAAAACAAATAAAAATAACTAGATTCGCACTCTCTCCACACTTTGGATTTGGAGCTCCGACGTGATTAGGTTCACAGAAGACCCATCTTTACCATTACCATCTGATTAACTACCCTGTACTCTAGATTCTAAACACTTGTTGTCTCACTACTGTGTTTCGAAAGAGGGAGACTTTAATGACATTGAAACAGTCTTTTCAAGTAAAGTGAAGTCCAGTAAATAATAGATTTCATTCGCATAATGGAATATGGTACCGACTCGAACGCAATCAACTTACCGCACGCCGGATTTGGAGCTCCGACATGACCAGAAAGGTTGTCGCCTTCTTCCATGGAGCTTATAACACAAGAAGTCTCTGTCATTCCATATCCTTCAGTTACTCGGCCACCAAAGCAGCTAAGGAGTAATCAAAACATACTATTTAGTATCCTAACGAAGAAAAGTAAATATATGTACAACAGGAAATGTAAGAACAGATTAAAATATAATTACATTTTTAAAAACTCCATTACATCAGGAGACAATGGCGATGCACCTGACACCATAAAGCGAACTCGTCCTCCAAGCTTGTCTTTTATTTTACTAAACACCAATCTATCCCACATGGGCGATGGATTCTTTCCTAAAAGGATGGAGCACACTAAATTAATCTAGGAGGAGAATTTCTAGGTCAAGCTAGATAAATAAGGGAAAATCATAGATCCTGAAAATGAAGGAAAATCTCTGAATGCATCGATGCTTCTCATGGAACCAGAAAATCTCTGACTGTTTTTGACGATTGTATATTTACCACTCAACATTGCTTGCCGCTTGGCATTGTAGGCAGCATTAAAAAGCCTCTCCTTCAGCCCACCAGATGTCTTCACGGCATTCATGATACTGCGATGCAAGATTGTCTACTTCAATTACAGAAAATACATAATGGGTGTGGAATAATTATGATGATGTGAAGGAGTTAATACCCAGCTGTTATCCATGTACTTAATAAATTACTGATGGAATATACTATTTGCTGACAAATAATAATGCAAACAGAAGATTGGTCCTACCCTGCATATATTCTATTATAAAGCCTGGGAACACTGCAAAAGATGGTAGGTCTTAGAGCAGCCATATCATCCATTAATTTCATATTATCCTGCATATAGTACCATAAAATAGCATCAAAGCTTGCTCTCAAATAATGGAAAATAATAAAATCACGCAGCTCAAATACAGTTTTCATCATCCTAAAGCCCATAGTAGAGCAAAGTGTATGCTTAACTCAATAACGAGGGGACATGCGCATTATCTCATCAAGAAAAAACAAAAGGGAGGAGTACATATTGAACAATTGAAATATGATGAGAAAGTAATTCTTAAATTAATCCCTTACCCCCTGATAGAATCCAACAGCAACTCCAAAATAAGCTATGATGATCTGGTTAACCCGCTCATATATGTGTGCCAAAGGTAAGTATGATATGTACCTGGTATGAAATAAGATAATTTTAACGTAAGTCAAGAATCCAGTTCTAATAAAGAAGTTCCAATTAAAATGGATTTTGAAAAACAAACGATCTCTCACACTCACACATCTGATGGGTGGAATTTGATGGGAAGAGAACCTCCAGCAACATTGGCAATCAAGTTTCTGTGTGTCAATACAGCTCCCTGGCAAATATTTGCAGAGGTCATGCTTATTTACAGAAGATTTCAAAACCTGTGACTAAGATTTTAGAATACAAGGATATACCTTTGGAGTACCAGTTGTACCACTTGTGTAGCAAATAGTCACAACCTCGTCAGGTTTTGGAGGGCAAAATGGCTGAATACTACTGCTGCCCTAAAAGAAAAGTGCCCACATAATGAGATTCAGGGATACCAGCACAAGTAGCTTGGGAAAACTTAGTTAAGTCAGGACCATAACATAAGGAGTTATTATTGATGTAGTAATTTCTTGAGAGGGAATTAATGAGATAAGAAGTTGGAGAGTAGATTGGGAAATTAAAAAGGTGAGATGACATACTGAGTTATTATAATGAGGAGGTTCTTTTGTCAAGGGGAAACTAATGAGTTATATACGAGGCATGTAGCGGGGGGAAAAGATCATTTTTCATTTCATCTTTTAGAGGAATTAGATTTAGGATTCCGAATATGTGGATTTAGGACTCGTGATTGTTCTTTTTGGATTCACTACGCGGCATAAGTATTCAGAGAGATTATCTAATACAGGCGCAGTGTATGGAAGGAGGAAGGCAAGCCACATTGTCGGAAGAAAAGGTGAACTTAAGCACATTCTATCAACCATTAGCATTTGAAAAGAGTAAGATTACATAAATTTGAGTTTAAGCACATAGATCCAACTGAAACTTGAAAAGAAAAATAAGAGAAGCAACCCAATGATTGCAAGAAGTAGAACTATCTAATAGTATTGAAGAATTATATTTGACAGTTCTTTTATGGAACTAACAGAAGAAATGTTACTAACCTCAGCGAGCAATTTATTGTATGTAACGACCTCAACTCCAGCCGATGATGGCAGCTTCGGAGTTTGATAATCTATTCCACCAACAACCTAATAGCGAATGAATTGTATGAATAGAGGTCAAGTAATCATCATGAAAATCCACTTTCAAGTGGTTTAAATGTTCATTTGAAAACATAAAGGATGCCACGCATACCACAATAAGGCGTACAGTAGGAATGTCTGATAGAAAGCTCAAAAGCTGCAAATTCAAGGAGATAAGTTTAAAGCTCATTATCCTTGAATTATGGCCAAAAAGTAAAAAAGCGTATATCTCAACTCACAATATTCAACGTTTCTGGCACACAAAATATAGCTTGAACGACAGCATGATTAGCTATGTACTTGACAGCATCTGGACCTGCACCAAGACAGCAAATTTCAGGTGACATTTGAACTTATTTCCAAGACTGGCAAGCAACATCCACTGCAAGTTCAAATGAGAATAGAGAAAAACCAAGAGTGTCATATAGAGGGACTGATATATAAGAATATGCTGAGCAGGCGTGGTCAACAACAATCCACTCCGGTCGATTGATAAAATACAACCCTACACAAGCTCCCTGAAACAGATAAAGAGTAGGTCATATGAAAGTTTTCATTCATCATAGTACAGAATGGAAGAATAAAATGCCTTTTAATTATTTTGTTCAGATATTATTGTTATATTGCAGATTCTTACCTTTGGTATTCCATGATATATTAGACCAGAACCAATGGCAGACCGCGCCGTGCCTGTTTCTCCATATGTCATCCATTTGTACCTTAGAGAAGGATTCAATATTTATTGCAAGTTGAGGAGGATTACTTAAAAATAAATTAAAAAACAAAAATCGGACTACAACTTACTCTCCGACTGTTCCATCAACACGAATTCGTGTTCCAAGATATTTGTAATCCCGAAATGTATCAACTGAGCGCCTAAGTTGATAATGTCAGACATAGATAGGAATTACGCATTAGTATTTTGAACTTTCAAAAAATGGTCCAAACCAAAAACAATGATATGTATGGAAGAAGTTACAAGGTGAATCCAAATCTACTTACACAAAATTATCGTGCAAGGTACCAATGTCGGGGTGATCAGGAAATCTACTCACAAGCTTTAAAGGAGAACGAACAGATCTGTCATAGAAAAGAAAATTAAAGAACTGCAAAATGATAAAATCCAAATTCCAATAAAATGGGAAAAGATCTTACCTGTATACATTCCATACTCCAGTTTGCAGTTTCTCAGGAAGCACAACGCTATAACCCTGGTCTGCTCAGAATACAACATTAGCATAATACATCAGCTTAGCATTTGGTCCATTAAAAATCTTGCTCTTATTATGTCTTTCAACTTCATGAATGATGAACGTGGCATAGACAGACCGCTATCAAAATGCACATGTTGTTTGGAACTCATTTATTCCTCGGGCACATAGCCCCTATCAATTCATAATAGAAGAGGCTTTTTACTCATCCAATTTGGTATCAAACAAAGTAATTATTAAAGAAATAATAAAAAATGCCAAACCTTTATGTCTCTACCTGAGATCAGCAGCACACATTCGGTAGCTTTTATGTATGTGTAGTTCTATCTTTCCCTTACAATAGTCTTTAGCAATTTTACTTAAACCATGTTTCATATAAATCCTGTTCTATGTCAAGAACATTATTTGACCGCATCAAATCTTATAGCAGGCTATTAGTAATTCAAAGGGACATAGAATCAATGCATAATTTGTTAAAATAACAAAGTAAACAAGATTCCAATTGATTCCAAACGCTATAAGATGCAACATAACAAAAAGCTGAAGCGTACGATTGCCAAATTAAAGGCTAAGAATATGACGAAAAGATTCTTACAAAAAGAAATTTTGGTAAAGAAAAATCATAATTCGAAAATCAAAAAATACTCGAACTCTTAAACTTTTCTGCTCGTGATTACAACACAAATTCCAGAACTTTTGAGGTCCAACTTTTCTCTGATCATCACGATGGTGATTTAATGGGTAACTATACCCATGAGGATTAAAGAATTATGAATTTTTTCATGTATTCGGAATGGATCATCATAGTTAAAAAAATTACTTATTAAGTCTCCAAATATAAACCAAAAGGCCCGCGGGAGAGAGAGAGAGAGAGACCGTGGAAAAACTCGCCGGCGGTAGGGTGAAAGAGGAGTTGAGAGTTGGAATCACCAGCAGGGACTAGGTGATCAATAATAGCTTTGAGACGACGGTTAGCTATTGAAGAATCCATGGAAATCGGAAGAAGAACTTGAATAAATTGTTTCAGCTCGTACCCACAAGAAAGGTAGTACACCTTTTTACGATCTTAAGATTTCATGTTCGTTTCTCGGGAAAGAGCAGGTGCAATGTGCATATCAGAGGGAGAGAAAGAGATCAGATGGGCGCGCAGTTCTAGCAGATGATCCCGATGATGTAAAAGGATAACGATATATTATCATAAATATGAGTTATTAATCGCCAAACGCCGGCAATACGTTCCCTATTTTGGATTTTCCAAGGACTCTAAATTTACCAAATCTCGATCGAAAGTTTGCTTTTCTCACTCGGCGACAGAGGAGGGGTAGGCAGATTTTGGTCCCAGCTCTGGATTCAGAGAGGTTAGATACAGCTTTACGTTCAACGTTCCAGCTATTTATATACCTTTGTACATAGCCTTCCTTGCACATTTTTCCTACTCGATGTCCTCTCCCCTTCTCATTTTAACAATTCTATATTTTGTCACTTTAGGCATGAAGCACCTCTTTTTTGGCACTGTTAAACATTCAACAATGACCCATTATGAATTACTAAAATGGATTGCATTATTGACCATTTCTTGCTAAAAACAGAGTTCTTATGATAGTATTATCCCCTCCACCATCCATAATTTATAAATCCATTGTCTAAAACATCTATAGGTGTCTTTATGTGATCAAACTAAAATGACCCGCCAATTGTTACAACTTGAGCCCCCCAGCAATCGAACTTCCACTTTTCTAACTCCAACTATAGAAACTTACTTTGTTTCAATTATTGGGAGAAACTTAGGCTCAAGGTGACATGGGAAGGAGGCTCTTACATGAAACAAAAAGTAATAATACGGTTATTTGTTAATTTTATTATTTAAACTTACGTTTTGATTTTGATATGATACTTATTTATTAGTGTAATTAATATTTTATTTTAATTTTTACATGAGTTAAACACCACAGACTCTATAATTTGCAATTAATGACAAATCAAATTCTGAAAAAATTTCGCTAACAACTAAAACTCTGAACTATAAAAAATTCTCCCCCGCGACCTCGCAGTCATGTTTTCCATCCAAATCCGTCGACTTTAACGCCTCGGTTTTGTTGACGCCACGAACCATCAAATGGAAACGAAGGACATCAATTATTGGAGGCGAAGGACGTCCCTCCTGCCCGTTAGAAGACAGACAGTCGTTGGAACGATTATTGGGCGATGGTGGACGATCTTCATTGGCTGTTGGATAGAGGAAAGACATCCATCGAGAGGATAAACGCTATCATTTAGCGTTTAGAGAAGGACCTTCGGTCGAAAACGGACATCCCTCGTATTAAGAAAGACGTCTATTATGGTCGGAATGACGATGTCTTAAGACGAGAGCCATGTTCTTTCTAAGGGGGGAAGATGGGTACACAACCACGAACACTCTAACAAAATTATTCCGCTATTCATTTACACAATACAAGTAGACATATTCTTAATACTCTGACAATCAATAATTATATCTCACTAAATCAAAAAGTACAAAACCACTTATTCTAGTTTGAAGCTATTGTGAAACAAACCATACGTATTAAATATTTAGGAATCAACTTACCTACCTACATTGCTTAAAATAGTTAAAACCACTAGAAAAATCCACTATCAACTATGATTAATAAAATCTCCTATTTAAAACACTTCACTATGACAATGGATTTAATCACTATATATCTTTCCCAGTAATAATGTATATTTATACTCTTATTTTAATTATAGTTCCTCCTGTTTTTATAATTCTTTGTTTATTATTAATTTATGGAATACTCTTATGTTACAGTAAATGTTGGGATAATTAATAAATATTAAAATGAATAGCATAGACGAAGTTGAAAAACTACAAATTCATAATTTACACATTAACATAATTTCATTATTTAATAATTTACCAGAAATTTCTTTTCAAGATAAAATAGTAGTCTTACCAAAAAACCTACCTATAGGAACTAATTATGCATTTGAAACTACATGTTCTCACTTAGATACATCAGATAATAATAAAATCAAAGCTCTCATAACTAATATAATAGAAATATTATCTTATCTTATAATTTATCATAATACAGATGATATACATGAAATATAAAATAATGTAATCAATATAAATGAATTCTTAACAGAATATTATTATAAACTTAAAATGAAAATTAAAGACACAAAAGAGACAAATATGGAAAACCAAAATAGATTAACAAAAATTGAACAAGATATTAACGAATTAAATGAGAAAGTTAATAATACTCAAATGATGATAATAAATTTAGAAAATTATTTACGAACACATTTAGGATGAATAACAGTTTAATTAAAAATATAAAACTTATCGAACATAATTTGCTAATTCAAATAAATGACTTAGTTTAACAAATAAATGAAGTAAAACAACAAAATATAGAAATACATAAAATACTAAAAGAATTCAATAGTTATAAAGAAATATATAAATAACTAACAGAAGCGAAAAATATAATATTTCAATTAATAGATAAATTCCTAAAAGATCCCGAAAAACAAAGTCAGAAACTTAATCATAGAAAAGATATTATTGAAATCATTGATAACTTACAACAAATAATAATTAAGCAAGAAAGAAAAAATATATATAACTATTAAAGACTTAAAATATATTAATCTAGATAAAATATTACAATAAAAACTCACTATTCAACCACCTCCATCTATATAATGGAAAATTTAGAAGAACAGATAGAAAAATTAACAAATTTATTCGCCGAATTAGATATACCAAAAAAAGACAATTTAAATATATAAGATGAATATCTACTAATGAATAAAGAAGCTGACATTAACGAAATATATTTTGATTATAAATCTAATTCTGACGAAAACTCATATATAAATCCTTATAACCCACATTATCCTCATTATGTAAAACAAGAAATTCTGGAGTCTAGTCATCCAAATCAAAATTATAAAAAATGTACTCATGATGAAACTCAAGACGAAGAATTTAAAAAATATATGAGTAAACAATGATATTATTATAAAAATAAATGGACTAAAATACCTAATCAATATATTCCAAAAATTGAAAATTCTTTAGGAGATCTAGACTGCGTTGAAAATGAATATAAAGTTTTAGAAGATTGGAAAAATAGAATTAATATTTTCATACAATTAAATCAGGAAATAAAAGACTTAACTCCTGAAGACTTATTTAATTACATAACTCATCAAACAACAGGAATAGTATATAAATATCTAACATCCTTAACAAATAGTGATAAAAATTCAATATTAGACGTAGATGCTATTACTACATTCAAAAATATTATTAAAAACTTAACCCAAGAATTTATAGGAAGATACTCAAAAAAATACGAAAATTCTACTACCACTACTTTTATTAATAATGTGTTTTGGCAGATAACTAATTTACAAATTTGTGATCTATATTTTTTAGAAAATTTTATTTGTGAATTTAAAAATCGATATTACGATCTAGATGATAAACATAAGAAATTGGCAAATGAATTATTTTATAAAAAATTACCTTCTTGAATGCACTTATTAATCGAAGAAAGTTATCATCCGGGAGTAGAACAGAATGCATTACCTAATTCTCTAAGAGCTAGAATTACACTATTAAGGGCATGGATGCAACAATCATGTACTACAGAATTAGCTAAACAACAAGCAAATATTAAATTATGTTGTGAACAAATAACCAATAGAATAGGTAAATATGGATGCAAGGAAAATAACTATAAGAAAAATAAAAAATAGAAAAAATCCCTTATAATAAATACCAAAAGTATAAAAGAAAACAACCTTACAAATATTTCAAAAATAGACAACAATTTAAAAGAAAGACAAAAACAAGGCCTAATAACTTGTCCTACTAATAAACCAAAATGTACTTGCTGGTTATGTCATGAAGAAGGACATTATGCCAACAAGTGTCCATAACGATTTAATAATAACACTAAAACTCAAACTTTAAAATTAGCTTATGAAATTGGTTATGACCCTATAGAAGATTCTGACATAAGTTATGATATAGATATTTGAATTCGATACTTCAACCACTAGTTCTGAGTAAACGATTAACCTTAAAACCATTATTCAAAATAAACATTCATTTGATCAAAGTCAAATCTATTCATCCGATTTGGTCTGATGACTATTATGTTCTTTTAAAATTGTATCAATCTTTTATTCAACAACTTAATTTATTTCTCTCTCTTTTCCGGGGAGGAAGGGACGTCAACAATTATACATCCAAAATTATTTCTCGAACCGAAATCATTCGAACAATCTAATATTTAGAAAAATTGATGATATTATTATTACTTCAGGAAATAAAAAGAAGATCATAGCAACGCCGCTTTACAAGTTTGGCAACAATTTCCAATGCTTATTGAGAATATGGAAGCAGCTGAAAGCTTACTAAGAATTGAAAAATAGAAATGGAAGCAAAAACAAAAGGAAATATTAGACATATAATGAAGAATTTAGGAAGAATCAGCCATATTACAACAGGACCTATTAGAACTTCGTTTCAACATTCCTAATCAGAGCTTTCGCTCAAAGAACATTCCTAATCAAAACTTCAGTTCAACCTCTTAATCAGAGCCCTCGCTCAAAGACTAGTTATCATTTCTTATTAAAGTTATCTATTATCATGGAAATAGCTATCTAGACTATTCAAGAAGAACAGTATCAGAAAGAACTAGAAATACAACAAGCTCGAATTCAACTACAAGAAGCACAAGTCGTATTAGACAAATTATTATTTGAACATGAAGCACTTAGTGCTTCAATCAAAACTTTATCAGCCTTATTACCACAGTCCTATCAGCCAGTAGTACCATCATCAATATTTACTACAGCTACTACTACTCAAACGAATAAAGTATCATGGTCTGACATCGTAGATAAGGACAAAGTAGAACAATTAAAACATGGACGAAAAGATCAAGATGACAAAGATGAAGATTTTATGATCAAAAAGTATTATGTCATATTTACTGGACCATTCCGAGGAATATACAATGACTGGAGTATAGCTTCTCAGCATATCACTAGAAAAAGAGTTATACATAAATCTCATAAGACTAAAGCAGAAGCTCAGAAGGCTTTATCTGAATCCTATAAAGCAATTGCGCAGAAAAGCCCAGCAGAATTAGCAGATCCAAACTTATTAGCAAAAAGAATGAATATTATTAGACGAATTCCTACTTCCAAAGACAAAGAAAAGTTTCAAGAATCAACACTAAAAAAATTTCATAAATATTGGGATACTATTGTAGACTACAAAGACATACACACTACCATGAATTTCTATCCAAAGATTCGTGGACCAGGTCCTAAAGTCGTTTTCCAATCAGGAGCAGATCCTATGACAATTTATGAATATTTTCAACATAGTTTAATCGACACTATCTATTCCACAACGATGAAGGATTTCTCTGACTTCCCTATCAAGATTAAACAAGTGATTCGAACTTATTTTGAAAGAGTTGCCAAAGGACGAGAGATTTTCCTACGTATTCATTCTTCTTATCCAATGTTTAGCGAATCAAATAATGAAGTGATAATACCATCCTTAGCCATTATTACAATGGGAATTTCTAGTCAAGGTTATCCGACTAGAGACACTTTTGAAAATTTCAGCATTCCACCAGATATGGAAGCAAAATTATTAGCTGAAATTTTTTATCAAAGTCAAAGAATTACTTCTGATGGCACAACCAAGATTAATTATGTGAGTACCACTCTCTTTGTATATTCTCATGGTGTTAATACTATTTCATCAGAAGAATTAGGAGCTCTTGCGGTATTTGAACAAATGTTTTATTGCCTTGGAGGACTTCTGCAATTATTATCAGTACCTATTCAACAACAATTATGTAGTCTCATTAATGGAAACGATCTACATGAATGTATGCATTGTTCCGAGACTCGAAGCAAACATAGTAGTAGAGGCAACAATAATTAAAGAATTCTTATCAGACATTAGCAAAAAGACAAAAGAAATATGACAAAGACCACTTAGTCTATCAGGAAGAAAAGAAGCATTTCCCTACAGAAGACTCCACTATTAATATGTAATGTAATTATTGTACTTTGATTCCCACTGTCGGGAATCACTTTTTCTTTTTCTTTACTTTATGTAAATTAGTGTGTGTCAGGGAATATGTTCCCTTAACTTTAGCTTTTTCTTTATGTCATGTGTGTAACGAATATATTCCTTGTCAGAGAATATATTCTTTTCTTTTCTTTTTTTTTTTGTAAAGAAATGTAACCGCTGTCGGGGAATCTTATCCCCTAGGGTTTGTAAGGAGTTTGACCCCCTCCTATAAATAAGAGTGTTCTCTTTTGAGAATACTCAGAGTTGAAGCAACAGAGCAGTTGGTGTAAGTATTGTCTGCGTTCTTCTCCAACCATGCTTGCATGGTTGTTAAGTTCCTTGAGGTAATACTCTAGAAGGATCGACCCCTATCATTTTGTTCTTTTTACAAAGCTTATCAGGTATTATTTATTATTTATGTCAGATAATCTAGCATCTTCTTCTTCCCTAACTAAACATCATACTATAACCTTCTTAAGTACACCTTGCACATAGACGATATCTTGCTATCTCTATATACCCAGAAAAATGATAAGGAACTATGCAAAAGTAATTGAAAGATTAGAATATATCAATTTTTATAATAAAAATGAAGTTAATGGAATGAAAACATACTTAGAAAATTATTTAGAACAATTTCCTCAAAGAAATAGAAAAAAGAGTAATCGAGGTAACTGAAACAGATCTACCTCTCGAAACAGTCGAACATACAAGATTAGAATTATTAGCATTAGAAAATTTTTTATATAAATTTAAACATATTTTTGAAATACATCTTAATGAAAAACATGATTAAGAAGATAAATCTGAGGAATCTAAAAATAATAATTCTAAAGAATCTCATAAAAAGAGAAGAATTAGTTGTCATCAAACAATTAAACACACAAATCAATTAATGTCTTTATATGGAACCAAATAAGCCTACGAGACTATGATATACATAGACAATTACATATACTTAGAACAACTCTTTGATTTTCTTACCTACTATTTTCATGAATATTTATCTGATAATGATTATTTCGATCTATACCCAGACAACTAAAATGAAACATTGGTATATTTATACATGTAATCTAAAATATATTAGAAATCTTAGAATAAGAAATGTTAAGATTATTAATCATACATATTTAATACAATAAGAATGTCGCAAAGTATATGCGATAGTATTATGGAAAAATTAGAATATATAAATTTCCTTGATAAACAAGAAGTACAATATTTTATTAATTTCATTAATAAGTATTTAAAAGATTTCCCTAGAGAACTTGATGACAGACTCCTAGAAGATATTGATGCAACACCCGAATCTCAATAATACACTAGACAAGAATATTTAGCATTTGAACAATTTCTATATAGATTTAAACAAATATTACAACAACACTTACAAGAGTGTCCAGAATCCTTAGCAACAGCTAGGTTTAATAATTTAATTCCACTTGATGATCCTCTTAATAATAAAGATATAATTAATTAATTCTTTACAAAAATAATATCCCGCTTAGTAAAATTTGGTATCAGAGCTATATGGTAGTTCTGAATACCATGATAAATATATTCCGCCTTAATATCTCGCTTAGTAAAATTTGGTATCAGAGCTATAAAAAAAAGCCCCGAGCCTCTCACGCGTGACCTAACACGAAGCGTGACTCTCCGTAGGGGACGCCATATCATTATAGGACGGATGGTAGCAAGCTGATAGGTGCCTCATTGTGTGTTACCTCCATCGAGTCTCAGTTAACCCCCTGGGTCCGACATGCGCCGCATGAGTGAGGCACAGGAACAAAGCCATGTTCTTTCCAATGGGGGAAGATGGGCACACAACCACGAACACTCCGACAAAATTATTCCGCTTATCATTGACACAATACAAATAAACATTCTGATATGATCCAAGTAGCACACAAAGACCAATATCCATTAAGAGGCATAGGAGGCCTAATGACTAGAGCCAGGACAAAGAAGAAGATGAATCACTTCAACTTTTAGTGGCGGAAATACAAGAGAATGAGTTTGTGATCCATGAACCAAGAACAATAAACTTGCTAAGCATTGGAGATGACGTAATAGAGGAAATACAAGCCCAAGAACATAAATGGATCCTACTTAATCAAAAAAAGGTCGGGAAGACATTTTCAAGCACATGCCATTAATTAGTTACTGAGGACATGCTGCGCACATGCAATTAATTAGTTACTGATCACATGTCTCGCACATGTCATTAATTAGTTAGATCTTATCTTATTTTAAGATAAGTTTTCTTATTTTATTAGGATTAGATTTACTTTATATTTAGCTTATAAAAGCACCTTAAGGAACAATTGTTAGGGACCTTTTAACAAATTGAATTGAGAGCTTTTGCTTTTTGGGGAGATTTTCTTCTCTTGAGTTCTTTGCGAAGAACTTGATCTCTTCAAGTGGATTCTTGAAAGATCAAACTTTTGATAGCTTTGGTTCTAGCCGACAGGTTTGGTTAGGGTCAAGCTCCTCTTCGGAATACTCCGGTTCTAGTCGACAGGTTTGGCTAGGGTCGTAGTTCCACCCTTTTGACCTTGTTTCGTGAGGCAATCCGTTATTTTTTCTGCGTACGTTGTGGGGTCTAGGGTTCATATACCCTAGGTTTGCATCAGTTGGTATCAGAGCGCAAACTAAAACATTGCTAGGTGCTATCTTTATTTTTCCGCATCAGTTTATCTTTTTATTGATCCTTACGATCAACCTTCAAAATAAATAAATATATATATTGCTTTCTCTTCATCTATCAAAAGGTTTGACCCTTGCGATTAAACATCAAAAATTTATTCCTTTTGTTTATCAATGTTCTACAAAAAAAAATGAAATTTTTAGTAAAAAAAAAGTGAGATTTTTTTTATCTCAAAATTTTGAAATTCAAAAAAAAGGAAAGGGAAGTCATTAAAATTTCGAAAATAACTTATTGGATTCATCTCAAAGAATACATTTCAAATATCTAGTCTCTGGTTTATTTCTGTAAGTTTTCAGAAATTTTTCGAGAAAAAGTTTCCTTTTTGAGAAAGTTCCATAATACCTTATTCCAAATTCAGGGTATTTGCTTCTGAGACTACTTAATCATAATAAGTAATTTGAGTAGCTTTGTTTTAATCAAACTTGAAGGTAATTTGAATTTAAAGTTTGAAAAAAGTTTAATTTTTCAAAGTTTTTACTTGATTGAAAACCTTTTCTTTTCTTTGATTGAGTTGTGAGTAAAGAACTCAAAAGGGAAGGAAGAGTGGTAAAAGGCAGAGTTGTGAGATAATATTGAAAAATTCATTTGAGTGCAAACACGAGTGGAGTGATCCATTATTTTGAGGGAAACACGTAAGCGAGTGGAAAGGTCCAAAATTTATCATTATTTTTTTACTAACTTTTTCTTGTTTATTTGTTATTGATCTAAAGCCATGAGTGGAAGTGGAGAAGCACATGATGATATGATTATGTTGAGGGCTATACAAGATCAAATACAAACCCTAAATTCAAGGTTAAATTATGTTGAAAAGCAAACTCCAACATATGGCCAAGAAAGAAGACATTTCGAAAGAGTTAAGTCCAAAAGGAAAAAAGGAAAAGTTACCACTTTTCGAAGGAAAAAGTGATCCGGAAGCTTACATAGAGTGGGAGCAACAAGTTGACCTTATCTTTGAGTGTCAAAAATACACCGAGGAAAAGAAAATTAGATTGGTTACCATGGCATTCCTGGAATACGCAAACGTTTGGTGGACACAAGAACTAAAGGATCATAGGAGGTATGGAGAACCACCAATTCGAACTTGGAAAGGCATGAAGGTCAGCCTGAGATATATGTATGTTCCTTCACACTATGCTAGAGAATTACATCAAAAATTTCAGCGCTTAAATCAAGGTTTGATGAGTGTGGAAGAATATTATAAGGAGTTTAAAGTTTGCATGGCAAGAGCAAATATTAAAAAGGATTCCGAAGCCACCAAAAAGTGATTTTTACAAGGTATGAACTTTGAAATATCAAGTGTGGTAAAGATGCAACATTACATATATTTAGAGGATATGGTGCAAAATGCAATCAAGGTTGAAAGACAACTCAAGCAAAAGGGAGTAAGCATCATAAAAGAGGAAACTTTACATTCTTCATCTTGTAACATCCCAATAATTTAAAGATGAATAATTATCAGAATATTACCAAGGACGTTTGGAACACTTAAACAATGAACAATTCGGTAATGTTTTCCCCGGCGTGATGAAATCGAAGTGTCGAGATTTCAAAGATAGATCATTTCATGGTAATACGTGTCATTGTGACGTGTATTTATGAAGAAAACGTCGCGGGAATCACGTTGAGTGCAAAAATATAGTGTAAAGTAGAAAAAAATTGGAGTCCAGGACGACTCGAGACGCCATTTTTGCATCCTAAACTCACTGTTCTGTGATGTTGCGGATGCTGGATGCTGGGCGCGGACGCTGCGGACGCCAGATTTGGAATCCGCATTGAATCTGTTTAAACTGGGACCTTCCGGACGATGCATGCGGGTGAGGGATTTAGCGTCCACACTGAATCTGTCCAATTTTGATTCACGCGGACGACACTATGCGGACGACCAAATGGTGTCCGAAACCAGATTTCGGACGGTACGGACGTATGGTTAGGACGTCATTTGCTGTGTAATTTTGGACTTGCGGATGATGCGGACGACAGTACGGAATCCGCAAGCGTCAGAATGACAGCAGAACTGCGAAATAAAAGTCAAAAAATTAGGCAAAATTTGGGGGATAGCGAATTATTACCCGCACTTTTGACGAGAAAGGGGGTCCTCCAAACGGGTAACCCACAAAGAGCCCCCCCCCCCCCNCAGAGCTGTGAAATAAAAGTCAGAAAATTAGGCGAAATTTGGGGGATAGCGAATTATTACCCGCACTTTCGGCGAGAAAGGGGGTCCTCCAGACGGGTAACCCACAAAGAGCCCCCCCCCCCCCCCCCCCCTACGTGCACGCCTTGTCCCTTAGGTAGGCTTTCCCTTCCTTTAATTTCCAAACATTTCTCCTCTGGTGTCTCTTCATCGTCTCCTTCGTTTCTGCTGGGGAAAATCCTGCGGGAAGCTGGGAGAAACTGAACTGTCTATAGCTTAGGGAGCCCTCCATGAATTTGGTAAAAAGATCTCCTCCGTTTAGGTTACGGAGTAAAGTGTTGATATGTGAAATGATTTTAGTTGTTATAATAAGTTATTTGTTAAGGTTAAAGTTCTGGATAGATTGTTGGACATTGAAAATGTAAAGTAATGTTGATGATATAAAAGCTCTATATGGTTTGTTGGATAGTTGAGAAGCAATTGGAAGCAATAATATGCTAAGATAATTTATTATGTTTTGTGAGATGAAAACTTGGACAGATTGCTCTATTGGTTGAGGATTTCCGAATGAGATCCATGCATTGATATTCCGAATAGATTTGATGCTAAATATGTGATTAACGCTCTATTCGGATTTGTTAGTCTATTGTTGGACATACTGTCAAATAGGGATTGGTTAAGCTAATATTGTTGTTAAAACATGTTAAATACTCTGTCGGTGGAGATTTATGTTAAAGGAATTTCAATTCATAGTAATGAGTTCTGTAGTGGATCGATTGTGGCTAGAAGAAAATGAACATGAGTTGGAATTGGGTTTTGTAGTTAGGCTCTATCAATTTTTCCTCTATTGGTTTATTAGTGTGAGGGATTATGTGATTCAATTGGTTAAGGCTATGTGATGCTTTGATTGATTCAGGTATCGGAACGAGGAAAAAGGGTAGCGGTTAAGCACGCTCAAGGTAAGGAGTGGGTTTGTTTTGGCCTTGTGCTCTACACCCAAGTAATTTGTGTGTGTGTGTGAGTAATGGTGTTGGTTGTTAGTGTTCCCTTAAAATGTTTTGTTAAGTTTGGTGTGTTAGTTTTGTTAGATTGTGAATCAGACTTTGGTGACGTTAAAAGTTATGAAAATGTGATAAAGAAACAAGGAATAGAATTAACGAAAGAATGTCTAAACGAACGAGAAGTATGAATGAATGCTAAAGAGATTACGATTGAAATGATGCTGTTGTATAACTTAGAAGAAGTATGTTTAGTTAAATTTCTATTGTTAACATTTGCGGATTTGTTTTGCTAGTTAAGCTTTGTTTGTTACTCATTTTGTGAGGAAAAGGTTTAAGGAGATAAGATGCATGAACGTTGTAAGATTTCCATTGTTTTCTTAAGTATGAGTTGCGAATTAGCAGATCAATATTTATTCTTAGTTGGGTAGCATGATTAGTTAATTATAATTTGTCGTACGTCACTTTACTGCTTCATTGTATTCGCTCGCTGTTACATTTTGACAGTATAATTGTTTCTGTGATTCTTTATCTGCGCAAGTTCAAGTATAGTATGTTTACTTCAATGTGCTTTTCCTTTTTCATTAAGTATGTTATTTCTCATATGTGATTTGTTTACCAGGAAAAAGTTAGATCGAGTTCATGATAATAGAAATCAAGTAGGGAGTCACCTCTGGGAAAGTACCCACATGCATAAGTGAGGGAAAAGACTATAGAAAGAAAAAACCCAAAAAGGCGGGTATATGCCAGGATAGAAAGAAAGAACCCAAAAAGACGGGTATATGCCGGGATAGAAAGAAAGAACCCAAAAAGGCGGGTATATGCCGAGATAGAAAGAACAACCCAAAAAGGCGGGTATATGCCGGAACTAGGGAGTTGAAGTAGATGGGTAGTCCGGATCTAGCCCAGATACTAGGATACACCCTCACCAAGACGGGAAAGGGACTAGTAGCCCACAGGGGGTTAGTTTTCGTATAACTAGGTCATCTCAAAGGAAAACCCTCAATCTCCGGGCTTGATGTACGAGTTTAAAGAACGAACAAAGAAAAAGAATGTAATGAGAGAAGTTGGATTGGTGGCCCCATTCCAACAAGAACTAAAGAGAGAAATGCATAATTGTTTTTTCCCTCTCCTTACTGAGCGTAAGCTCACGTCCTTACTTGTGGTGTAGGTACAATGACGAACAGATAGTAAACGAATAAGAAGAAGATGAGAAACGCATAATGAGGCAGAGATGGATGATTTTGTACACAATGGATTCGAGCTGACAAGGCAAAGACAAATGTAAGTTAACAGCTATGAAATAAATGAAAGAAAAAGATTATGAATCAATGAAGTAATGGTTCATTTTCATTTGGTTAACGGAATGATGGAATGGTTTAGTATTATTTAGTATATCTTTTGAAACAACTCTTACGTTTCCGCTATGATTTAAAAAGGATATTTTATAACGTTCCGCAAAAATTTAATAGATGATTTTAACGCTTCCGCATAATTAATAAGTTGGTTTTCATGACGAGTTTTCATAAAGAGTTAGTAGCGATTCGGATTTACGCACTCTGATTTGTTTTAAAAAGAAAATTTTAAATTTTTACACATTTTAATTGCTTTAAGAAAATCTGGGTCGTTACACATTTGATGTTTACAAAAAGGAGCATAAGGTTGTGCAATTCGATTGTGAGAAACTTTATGAATATTGTTTGAAGAAGAAACCAATCACCACGGCAACAACAAGTTCTAAAGAGATGCATGATGATCCAAATGAAGTAATTCAAAGAATTGAGTTCATCAAGGAAGATAAGTTGATAGAAAAGAGAGAATTTGAGGAAAAACAAGATGTTCATGATGCTAAAGGAAAAGAGTGTGATAAAGTGGAGCAACAAATTAAAAGAGGTATACAAGAGAAAAAGTTTGAAATTGGAGATGAAAAGAGTATAAGTGATGATGAAATACCACCACTTGAGGAATCTAGCAATATAGAAGTGGAAAACTCAATACAAGAAGATTTATTGGTCCCAAAGAGAGTTTTAAATATGCAAGTTGAGGAAGTTAGCAAAGATCAAGAAGAGATTGCCAAAGAGTCCCAAAATTACCATAAATCAAAAGCAAGAGAAGAAAATTCAAATTGTGGAGTAGTTGAAAAAGATTTGGAAGTTGAAGAAAATCTACCCAAAAAGCAAAAGCTCTCAATTCAATTTGTCAAAAGGTCCCTAACAATTGTTCTCTAAGGTGCTTTTATAAGCTAAACATAAAGTAAATATAATTCTAATAAAATAAGAAAACCTATCTTAAAATAAGATAAGATATAACTAATTAATGACATGTGCGCAGAATGTGCTCAGTAACTAATTAATGGCATGTGCGCGGCATGTGCTCAGTAACTAATTAATGGCATGTGCGCGGCATGTGCTTGAAAATGTCTTCCCAACCTTTTTTTCATTAAGTAGGATCCATTTACGTTCTTGGGCTTGTATTTCCTCTATTACGTCATCTCCAATACTTAGCAAGTTTATTGTTTTTGGTTCATGGATCACAAACTCCTTCTCTTGTATTTCCACTACTAAAAGTTGAAGTTTTTCATTCATCTTCTTTGTTCTTGCTCTAGCCATTGGGCCTCCTATGCCTCTTAATGGATCTTGGTCTTTGTGTGCTACTTGGATCACATCATATTCTTAACACTCTGACAATCAATAGTTACATCCTACTAAATCAAAAAGTAGAAAATCACTTATTCTAGTTTGAAGCTATTATGAATCAAACCATACGTATTAAATATTTAGGAATCAACTTACCTATCTACATTGCTTAGAATAGTTAAAACCACTAGAAAAATCCACTATCAACTATGATTAATAGAATCTCCTATTTAAAACACTTCACTATGACAATGGATTTAATCACTATATCTCTTTCTCAGTAATAATGTATATTTATACTCTTGTTTTAATTATAGTTCCTCTAGTCTTTATAATTCTTTATTTATTATTAATTTATGGAATACTCTTATGTTATAGTAAATATTGGAGTAGTTAATAAATATTAAAATGAAAAACATAGACGAAGTTGAAAAACTACAAATTCATAATTTACACATAAGAAACATAACTTCAGAATTTAATAATTTACCAGGAATTCTTTTTCAAGATAAAATAGTAGTCTTACCAAAAAAAACTACCTATAGGAACTAATTATGCAATTGGAACTACATGTTCTCACTTAGATACATTAGATAATAATAAAATCAAATCTCTCCTAAATAATATAATGGAAATATTATTTTATTTTATAATTAATCATAATACAGAATATATACAGGAAATACAAAATAATGTAATCAATACAAATGAATTCTTAACAAAATATTATTATAAACTTAAAATGAAAATTAAAGACACAAAAGAGACAAGTATGAAAAACCAAATAGATTAACAAAAATTGAACGAGATATTAACGAATTAAAGGAGAAAGTTAATAATACTCAAATAATGATAATAAATTTAGAAAATTATTTACGAACACATTTAGGATGAATAACAGTTTAATTGAAAATATAAAACTTATCGAGCATAATTTGCTAATTCAAATAAATGACTTAGTTAAACAAATAAATGAAGTAAAACAACAAAATATAGGAATACATAAAATACTAAAAGAATTCAATAGTTAAAGAAACATATAAAGAACTAACAGAAGCGCAAAATATAATATTTCAATTAATTAATAAATTCCTAAAAGATCCCAAAAAACAAAGTTAGAAACTTAGTCATGATCATTTATAATCTACAACAAATAATCGTTAAACAAGAAATTCCAGAATCTAGTAAATAATAATGCTAAGACTCAAACTTTAAAATTAGCCTATACAATTTATGCATATGAATCCGAACTCTGAACCTCTAGTTCTGAGTAAACGATTAACACTAAGAAATCCTAACGCTACATTTATTAAAACAATTATTCAAAATAAACCTTACTTTGCGTATATAGATACTGGCTCAACTTTATGTTTTGCCAAACGAAACAAACTTAATTCATGGACTAAATTAGAAAAACCTCTTAAAATCATAGTCGCTGACAAATCTATTAATCAGATTTGGTATGTTGGCTATTATGTACCTATTATAATCCAAGTTTATTCTTTTATTACCAAGATTTTGTATCTTCACGACTTTGGTGCTGATCTTATTCTTGGCAATAACTTCTTAAAAATATATCAACCTTTTATTCAACGACTTACAACTATTTCTCTCTCTTTTCCGGGAGGAAGGGACGTCAACAAATTACAACAAAAATTATTTATCAAACCGAAATTATTAAACTCATAGCTCATGAATCTCTCAACACTATTCAATTTTTATATACTACTCAGCAAATTCTAGAAAATACTCTACAAACGGTCTATAGTGAAAATCCTTTAAATCAATTAAAAAATACAAATAAAGAAGAAATCATAATTCAACTTAAAAATCCTCTTGATGAAATAAACGTGCCAAATAGAATTCCATACAGTATAAAAGATATTGAAGAATTTAAACAAGAATGTAAACAATTATTAGATTTAGGAATTACAAGAGAAAGTCACAGTCCCATAGTGCACCAGCTTTTTATGTGGAAAACAAAATGAAATCAAAAGAGGAAAAAGACGAATGGTAAATAATTATAAAAAAATGAATAATACAACTATTGGAGATAGCTATAAATTACCTAGAAAATATTATATATTAGAAAAACTTTAAGGCAATACTTTATTTAGCACTCTTGATGCAAAGTCAGGATACTGGCAATTATGCTTATCAGAAAATACTAAACCATTAACAACTTTTAGTTATCCACCTCAAAAACAATATGAATGGAATATATTACCTTTTGGACTAAAACAAGCACATTCGATATATCAAAGATTTATGGATCAAAATCTAGAAGGATTAGAAGATATTTGCTTAGCATATATTGATGATATTATTATATTTACCTCAGGAAGTAAAGAAGATCATATTAACGCCGCTTTAAAAGTCTTAACTCGATGTAAAGAAAAATGATTAATTATTTCTTAAAAAAAATCAAAGTTATTACAAACGGAAGTAGAATATCTAGGTTTAAAGATAAATCAAAATAAAGAAATACAATTAACATCAAATACACAAGAAAACTTACATAAAGTCCCAGACAAATTACAGGATCGAAAACAAATACAACAATTTCTAGGATATTTAAACTATATCTCTGATCAAGGTTTCTTAAAAGCATTATCGACAGAAAAAAAATATTACAGAAAAAACTATCAGACAAAAGACCATGCACATGGACAAATCAAGATACAGATGTAGTTAAACATATCAAACAAAACTGTCAAAGCTTACCAATATTATATAATCCTAATATAAAAGATTTTCTTATCATAGAAACAGATGCATCACAAGACACATGGGCAAGTTGTATGCTTGCCATTGTCAATGAAAAAAGTATTCTTAATCTTGACCTCGCAGGTAATCGATTATAGAAGAAGGAACATAAGTAGAAGGAGAATCATCACCTAAAAAAGATAAACTTCCAGTAAGGTTATGTAAATATCTTTCTGGAACATTTACTAAAACATAATAGAATTATTATATTCAAGAATTAGAAACTTTTGCATATCTTAAAATCCTTAAAAAATGGAAAATTGAATTATTATGAACAAGATTTGAATTGCGAACAGATTCAAAGTATGTAACAGGTTTTTGGAGATACAAATTATAGGAAGATTATCGAAAAGGCAGATTAATCAGATGGCAACTTCAATTACATCAGTATCAACCATATATCAAATCAGAGTATAACAGTTTTGCTGATACCCTTACCAGAGAATGGAAGCAGCATTAAAGATGATTACATGTATCATTCATAAATTTGAGTTTTTACTCAAAAATTATCAAATTCGTAAAGAGAGTAATAGTGATGAATATTCACTATTTACTCAACATACTTAATCAGAGCTCTTGCTCAAAGAACTTCGGTTCAATATTCGAAAAAAGAGTAATAATGATGAATTTCATTATTTACTCAACATACTTAATCAGAGCTTTTGCTCAATGAACTTCGATTCAAATTACCTAATCAGAGCTCTTGCTCATAGAGCCTTTGGCTCATCGAACTTTAGTTCGACTTACCCAAAAAGGAATTTGTACTCACACTTCCTATTATATTAATTATTAAAAGTGATGTATGTCTTGGACTACTCACTTACCTATTTCACCATTAAGTGATGGATTGCTCCACTCACTTAGTCCCCCATTCAAATAACTTATTCTTAAAAATGGAATTAACGTCTCCCTACACCTACCATTTTCTTATTATAAGAATAATGGAATTCCATATTTATTCATACCCTTCATCATACCTTTCATTTCATTCACCGAAAGATGGAAAGTGATAAATTAGACCTAGACCTAGACCTATATCTAGACCTAATCATTATGTCCATTATCAAATCACTTTCTATCATCCTATAAATTTGCATTATTCTTAAAATCCTTGTCATCAAAAAACCTATCTCTTTCTCATACTCGGAAGAAGCCAGAGATGAAGATCAAGGTACCTATTTTCCTCACATCAACAATTGAAGTTTATATCAGTGAAGATTACATATCAAGCTTATTATCTGTTCCCGAAGATATTATAAATTATAATCGAGCACCAAGTGAAGAGCAACGACAATTATTCAGTGAATATCTACTTATCAGAAGAAGATTTGATGATGCTTATCAATATCTAGGCTCAAATCATTATCTTAGCCTAATAACACTAGATTAAGTCAGACGGATTACAATATCAGCATTTGACTTAAGTGATATAAATCCCCTTATTCATATCAACCCAAGATTATATGTTGATTGTCTTATTGCTCTTGCCACAAGACAGAACAAATGGACTAGCAGAGAAATTATTAACAGAGCAGTCAAAAGAATTATCAATGACAGATCAGCAATTGAAACAAGCATTAAATATGATGAATATTTATTATCTTGCCAAAGATTTTTCTGGAGAAAAAAGACATATGACTTAAAGAAGAAAAAAGAATCCACTGTAAAAAGCGATTACAGTCATCCCGAATTATTTAGTCTCTTTGAAGAAGATGACAAAACATCAAAGGACTAAAGACAATCACATCTCCCAGCTTATCAGAATTCTCCTACAGACGACTCCACTATCAACGAATATATTCTTTTACGGAGAATATATTCTTTGCTTTTTTCTTTATGTAATGTAATTATTGTACTCTGATTCCCACTATCGGGAATCACTTTTTCTTTTCTTTTACTTTATGTAAATTAGTGTGTGTCAAGGAATATATTCCCTTAGCTTTAGCTTTTTCTTTATGTCATGTTTGTAACGAATATATTCCTTGTCAGGGAATATATTCTTTTCTTTTCTTTTGCTTTTTGTAAAGAAATGTAACCGCTGTCGGGGAATCTTATCCCCTAGGGTCTGTAAGGAGCTTGACCCCCTCCTATAAACTTGGGTGTTCTCCTTTGAGAATACTCAGAGTTGAATCAACATAAAGTCTCGCATGCGTTCCTCTCTAACCATGCTTGCATGGTTGTTAAGATCCTTGAGGTAATACTCTGGAGGGATCGATCCCTATCATTTTGTTTCTTTTACAAAGCTTATCAGGTATTATCTATTTATGTCAGATAATCTAGCATCCTCTTCTTCCTTATCTAATACTAATATGTTTGAATCATTTAAAGAACAAGAACACTTAGGATATATGTGTCATGGTATAATTAATAACAAACAGATTAGGAAAACTGAATTATCCTTAACAGAGAAACATAATTTCGATATTTCTTTCTTAGATCAAATAAAACAAAAACTATCACGAAAAAAACATAATTAAATATGAAATTATGATAGGAGAAGAAGCTATATCTATTGAACAAACTTATGGAAATATCACTATACCAATTATTAATAAACATCAAATTTTTTAAAGAATACATAAAATGGAACAAGAAGAACGTCAAAAATCTCCTACATATATTGTAGCACTATTCAAATCCTATTTAAAAGCACATTTATGGAATGAATTAATATTCATATTCAATTAGAAAACCGAGATGACCGATTACTTAATAATAACGAAAGTATTATTGCAAAAGGATTATGTAATTTATCTCAGGGAAAAATAAATATAAAATTCAACTAGGATTAATTTTAAAAAATAACGATTTAAGTAAATCCATAACTATACGATATGAATTAAAAAGACATAATTTCATGAAATCCAAAAATCATTCATTTACTATTACATATAAAATAAATTATGCTCTAACAAATAGTCATCACAGTTTAATCTTTAAAACAGATGAAAAGATCTCTATAGACAAATTATTTAAACCGTTATTAAAATTAGAATCACCAACAAAATTATTTCTTCAAAATCCTGAACAAAAACTCATTAGAAATAATAGATATAATCATAAACGCAGTTTATCTTATTCTGAACCTACTAACTTCATACCCTATAAATTTCCAAGACAATCTTTAGTATATGACTCTCTACAACCGTTACAAATACATGAATCAACTCCTTTAATACAAAGATCATCCGAAGAAGAAAAACTTGAAGAAAAAGAAGAACCTACAATACAATCATTAGAAATAGTAATTCGTTTATTAAGTACAAGAATTAATTAAAATAAAACATTGGTATATTTATACATACCGATTAAAATACCTTAGAAATCTCAAGATAAAAAAGATTAAAATCATTAACATTAAATATCTAATGCAATAAGAATGTTTAGAATATATTCTGTCTTAATATCTCGCTTAGTAAAATTTGGTATCAGAGCTATATGGTAGTTCTGAATACCATGATAAATATATTTTGCCTTAATATCTCACTTAGTAAAATTTGGTATCAGAGCTATAAAAAAGAGCACCGAGCCTCTCGCGCGTGACCTAACACGAAGCATGACTCTCCGTAGGGGACGCCATATCGTTATGGGACGGATGGTAGCAATCTGATAGGTGCCTCATTGTGTGTTACCTCCATCGAGTCTTAGGTAACCCTCTGAATCCAACACGCGCCGCATGAGTGAAGCACGAGGGGCACACAACCACGAACACTCTGACAAAATTATTCCACTTATCATTTACACAATACAAATAGATATATTCTTAACACTCTGACAATCAATAGTTACATCCCACTAAATCAAAAAGTAGAAAACCACTTATTCTAGTTTGAAGCTATTATGAATCAAACCATACGTATTAAATATTTAGGAATCAACTTACCTACCTACAATGCTTAAAATAGTTAAAACCACTAGAAAAATTCACTATCAACTATGATTAATAGAATCTCCTATTTAAAACACTTCACTATGACAATGGATTTAATCACTATATATCTTTCTCAGTAATAATGTATATTTATACTCTTATTTTAATTATAGTTCCTCCTGTCTTTATAATTCTTTGTTTATTATTAATTTATGGAATACTCTTATGTTATAGTAAATATTGGGATAATTAAATAATATTAAAATGAAAAACATAGACGAAGTTGAAAAACTACAAATTCATAATTTACACATAAGAAACATAATTTCATAATTTAATAATTTACCAGGAATTCCTTTTCATGATAATATAATGGAAATATTATTTTATCTTATATTTCATCATAATATAGAAGATATACACGAAATACAAAATAATGTAATCAATACAAATGAATTCTTAACAGAATATTATTATAAACTTAAAATGAAAATTAAAGACACAAAAGAGACAAGTGTGGAAAACCAAAATAGATTAACAAAAATTGAACAAGATATTAACAAATTAAAAGAGAAAGTTAATAATACTCAAATAATAATAATAAATTTAGAAAATTATTTACGAACACATTTATGATGAATAACAGTTTAATTGAAAATATAAAACTTATCGAACATAATTTGTTAATTCAAATAAATGACTTAGTTTAACAAATAAATGAAGTAAAACAACAAAATATAGAAATACATAAAATACTAAAAGAATTCAATAGTTATAAAGAAACGTATAAAGACCTAACAGAAGCGAAAAATATAATATTTCAATTAATAGATAAATTTCTAAAAGATCCCGAAAAACAAAGTCAGAAACTTAATCATGGAAAAAATATTATTGAAATCATTGATAACTTACAACAAATAATAATTAAGCAAGAAAGAAAAAGATATATAACTATTGAAGACTTAAAACATATTAATCTAGATAAAAGATTACAACAAAAACTCATTATTCAACCACCTCCATCTATATAATGGAAAAGAAGAACCGATAGAAAACTTAACAAATCTATTCGCCGAATTAGATATACCAAAAGAAGACAATTTAAATATACAAGATGAATATCTCCTAATGAATAAAGAAGCTGACACTAACGAAATAGTATTTGATTATGAATCTGATTCTGGCGAAAACTCATATATAAATCCTTATAACCTACTTTATCCTCTTTATGTAAAACAAGAAATTCTGGAGTCTAGTCATCCAAATCAAAATTATAAAACACGTACTCATGATGAAACTCAAGACGAAGAATTTAAAAAATATATGAGTATACAAGAATATTATTATAAAAATAAATGGACCAAAATACCTAATCAATGAATTCCAAATATTAAAAATTCTTTAGGACTAAATATTCTAGATCTAGACTGCGTTGAAAATGAATATAAAGTTTTAGAAGATTGGAAAAATATAATTAATATTTTCATACAATTAAATCAGGAAATAAAAGACTTAACTCCTGAAGACTTATTTAATTACATAAATCATCAAACAACAAGAATAGTATATAAATATCTAACATCCTTAACAAATAGTGATAAAAATTCAATATTAGACATAGATGTTATTACTACATTCAAAAATATTATTAAAAACTTAACTCAAGAATTTATAGGAAGATACTAAAAAAAATATGAAAATTCTACTACCACTACTTTTATTAATAATGCGTTTTAGCAGATAACTAATTTACAAATTTGTGATCTATGTTTCTTAGAAAATTTTATTTGTGAATTTAAAAATCGATATTACGATCTAGATGATAAACATCAGAAATTAGCAAATGAATTATTTTATAAAAAATTACCTTCTTGAATGCACTTATTAATCGAAGAAAATTATCGTCCGGGAGTAGAACAGGAATGCATTACCTAATTCTCTAGGAGCTAGAATTACATTATTAAGAGCATGGATGCAACAATCATGTACTACAGAATTAGCTAAACAACAAGCAAAAATTAAATTACGTTGTGAGCAAATAACCAATAGAATAGATAAATATGGATGCAAGGAACATAACTATAAGAAAAATAAAAAATGAAAAAAGATCCCTTATAATAAATACCAAAAGTATAAAAGAAAACAACCTTACAAATATTTCAAAAATAGACAACAATTTAAAAGAAAAACAAAAACAAGGCCTAATAACTTTTGTCCTACTAATTAACCAAAATGTACTTGTTGGTTATGTCATGAAGAAGGACATTATGCCAATAAGCGTCCACAACGATTTAATAATAACACTGAAACTCAAACTTTAAAATTAGCTTATGAAATTGGTTATGACTCTATAAAAGATTCTGACATAACTTCTGATATAGATATTTACGCATATGAATCCGATACTTCAACCACTAGTTCTGAGTAAACGATTAACCTTAAAACCATTATTCAAAATAAACCTTCATTTGCCTATTAAAATCATAGTCAAATCTATTCATCCGATTTGGTTTGCTAACTATTATGTTCCTTTAAAATTATATCAATCATTTATTCAACAATTTAATTTATTTCTCTCTTTTCCGAGGAGGAAGGGACGTCAACAATTATACATCCAAAATTATTTCTCAAACCGAAATCATTCGAACTATCAAATATTTAGAAAAATTGATGATATTATTATTACTTCAAGAAATAAAAAGAAGATCATATCAACGCCGTTTTAAAAGTCTTAACTCGATTTGAACTAAGAACAGATTCAAAGTATGTAACAGGTTTTTGAATATTCAAATTACAGGAAGATTACCGAAAAGACATTTATCATATGGAAACTTCACTTACATCAGTATCAACTATATATCAAATCAAAACATAACAGTTTTGTTGATACACTCGCGAGAGAATGGAAGCAATATTAAAGATAATTACAGGTACCATTCATAAATTCGAGTTTTTACTCAAAAATTATCAAATTTGTAAAGAGAGTAATAGTGATGAATTTCACTATTTACTCAATATACTTAATCAGATCTTTTGGTCAAAGAACTTCGGTTCAAAATTCGTAAATAGAGTAATAGTGATAAACTTCACTATTTACTCAATATACTTAATTAGAGTCTTTGCTCATTGAACTTCGGTTCAAATTACCTAATCAGAGCTCTTGCTCATAGAGCCTTTGGCTCATCGAACTTTGGTTCATATTATCTAAAAGGAGCTTGCGCTCACACTTCCTATCACATTAATTATTAAAAGTGATGTATGTCTTAGACTATTTACTTTCCTATTGTACCATTAAAGTGATGGATTGCTCCACTCACTTATTTGCCTATTTAATTAACTTATTCTTAAAAAAGGAAGTAACGTCTCACTACACCTACCATTTTCTTATTATAAGAATAATGGAATTCCCTATTTATTCATACCCTTTATCATATCTTTCATTTCATTCACAGAAAGATGGAAAGTGATAAATTAGACCTAGACCTAGACCTATATCTAAACCTAATTATTATGTCCATTATCAATTCACTTTCTATCATCCTATAAATTTGCATTATTATGACAAGCTTGTCACCAAAAAAACTATCATTTGCTCATACTCGAAAGAAGCCAAAAATGAAGATCAAGGTACCTATTTTCCTCACATCATCAATTGAAGTTTATATAGACGAAGATTACATATCAAGTTTACTCTCTGATCCCAAAGACATTATGAATTATAATCGAGCACCAAGTGAAGAGCAACAACAATTGTTCTGTGAATATTTACTTATCAGAAGAAGATTTGATTATGCTTATCAGTATCTGGGCTCAGATCATTATCTCAGTCCAATAGCACTCGATCAAGTCAGACAAATTGAAGTATTAACATTCGACTTAAGTGATATCAATCCCCTCATTCATATCAACCCAAGATTATATGTTGATTGTCTTATTGTTCTTGCCACAAGACAGAACAAATGGACTAGCAGAGGAATTATTAACAGAGCAGTGAGAAGACTTATCAATAACAGATCAGCAATTGAAACGGGTATTAAATACGAATAATACTTATTACCTTGTCAAAGGTTTTTCTAGAGACAAAAGACTTATAATCTAATAAAGAAAAAAGAATCCACTGTAAGAAGTGATTAGTCATCCCAAAGTATGTAAACTCTTTGAAAAAGATGACAAAACATCAAAGGACTAAAGAACATCACATTTCTCAGCTTATAAGGATGAAAAGAAGCATCTCTCTACAGAAGACTCCACTATCAACGAATATATTCTTTTATAGTACTTTATTTTACTTTATCTCAATATGTAATGTAATTATTGTACTTTGATTCACACTATCGAGAATCACTTTTTTCTTTTCTTTACTTTATGTAAATTAGTGTGTGTCAGGAATATATTCCTTTAGCTTTAGCTTTTTCTTTATGTCATGTTTGTAACGAATATATTCATTGTCAGGGAATATATTCTTTCTTTTGCTTTTTGTAAAGAAATGTAACCGCTGTCGGGGAATCTTATCCTCTAGGGTCTGTAAGGAGCTTGACCCCCTCCTATAAATAAGGATGTTCTCCTTTGAGAATACTCAGAATTGAAGCAACAGAGCAGTTGGTGTAAGTCTCGTCTACGTTCCTCTCCAACCATGTTTGCATGGTTGTTAAGATCCTTGAGGTAATACTCTGGAGGGATCGACCCCTATCATTTTGTTCCTTTTACAAAGCTTATCAGGTATTATTTATTATTTATGTCAGATAATCTAGCATCTTCTTCTTCCCTAACTAAACATTATACTATAACCTTCTTAAGTATACCTTGCACATAAACGATATCTTGTTATCTCTATATACCCAGAAAAATGATAAGGAATTATGCAAAAGTAATTGAAAGATTAGAATATATCAATTTTTATAATAAAAATAAAGTTAATAGAATGAAAACATACTTAGAAAAATATTTAGAACAATTTCCTCAAGAAATAGAAAAAAGAGTAATCAAAGTAACTGAAACAGACCTCTCGAAACAGTCGAACATACAAGACTAGAATTATCAGCAAAAGAAAAAATTTTATATAAATTTAAACATATTTTTGAAATATATCTTAATGAAAAGTATGATTCAGAAGATAAATCTATGGAATCTAAAAATAATAATTCTAAAGAATCTCATAAAAAGAGAAGAAGTAGTTGTCATCAAACAATTAAATACACA